>JAVXUP010000914.1:0-317170 GCA_033070095.1 Escallonia herrerae | reverse complement strand
TATATATATACATATATAAATACATATACATATATATAAATCCATATATACATATATACATATATATATACATATATATATATATATATATATCACTACATACATATATATATATACATATATATATATATACATATACATATACATATATATATATACACATATATACATATCTATATATCACATATATACATATATACATATACGCACATATATATGTATATATACATATATATACGCATATATATAGCACATATATATATATACGCATATAGATAGATATATATACATATATATATATATATATATATATATATATATATATATATATATATATATATATATATATATATATATATATATATATATATATATATATATATATATATGTATGGGAGCTGATCCATTGATAGCGCTAGCAAATGGAGTTAAGTTGCTAGCGCGATCTGACCGTCCATCCTGAAAGATGGACGGTCCAGATCGCGCCTTTTTCCAAAACTGATCCCGTCCGCCATACAGTATCGCGGACGGGAGTTTACCTTTTTGCCCTCCTCCCATGTCCGCGAGACTGTCTCGCGGACGCCTTTCTGTTCCTGACATGTGTCAGGAAAAGGCGTCCGCCATACTGTATGGCGGACGATCTCTAGGCTGACACATGTCAGGGCCTGTCCCTCTCGCCTATAAAGTCTCGGGCGTGAGCCCCGTGGGCGCTGTAGCCCAGTGTCCCTTGGTATCTGTAGCGGACGGCGTCGAACTCTCTCCTGCTATAAATATTTAATCAGATCGGGGTATTTATATTATTGTAGCGGACGGCGTCCCCTCTCTCGAACATCTAACCTAAAGCCGCTACCCCATCTACGGCGACTCACATCTCCGGTCACCCACATCTCCCCGCCGACACCACCGTCCTCACCTCAACGACGATCTCGATGGCTTCTGGATCGGAGACCACCTACGCCTACGATTATATTGGCAACTTGCACCTGGTAGGCAAACACTTTTTCAAAGTCATGATGCCGGGATTTGAGCATGAACTTGTAGGCTATCCCTCTTTCTCTTTCTCTGTATTTTCGTGTGTTAAAAGTTTGATCTTTTGTTTTTCTTAACCAAAACTAACCTATTTTTTGTATTTTGTGTTTGGTAGGACATACCGGAAGCATTTACCAATCAATTTACAACAATTCATGATAGTGCAAGATTATATAGCCGCAAGGGGGCATGGCAGGTTGAAATCAAGCTGAAGCCCGGCCGATCCCAAAAAAAGGAATTCGCAGAGGGTTGGAACGTCTTCGTGCGCCAGCATGGCCTCGAACTCGGGGACTTTGTAGTGTTCGAACACCTTGGGTGGTGGGATTTTCAAGTTGTAATCTTTGAACGGAGCGCTTGTGAAAAGCTTTCGTACCCCATTTGTGAACCATAGTTTATTATAATAAAAATATTTATGTTCTTGTTTATTATGTTTTCAAATTTTTTCTTGGTTAATTGTGCCTTTTTTTGTTGCCTCGATATATTGATATATTGAGATCGTTGATTATGAATTGTACATTATTTTTTGGAAAAATTGAGATTGTTGATTCCGTCGCTAAAACAAGTCTTTGGGCGTCAGTTTATTAAAATAGCATTAACGTACTATGTCGCTAAAACAAGTCTTCGGGCCAATTTATTTCAATTTATTAAAACTGCATTACGGGCGCCAATTTATTCCAATTTATTACATTACGCCACATTGTATAGTTCTATATATATAGCGGATATAAGGGGCCCTCCGCTTAGGCCGGGTTCGGGAAGGTCGGGAACTAAGGCCCCGTTTGACAAAAAAATTTTCCCTCTTTTTTCAGTTTTAAAAACTGAAAAAAAATGTCTGGTCCGTGCCAACCATTTTCTGCGGTAAGTATATCCGCGATACTATATAGCGGACAGTTTGGACTAAGTGTAGAAAAAACTAAGTGTTGGAGAGGTGGAAGTAAGTGTAGAAGAAAAAACTAAGTGTAGAAGAAAAAACTAAGGCCCCGTTTGACAAATTTTTTTTCCCTCTTTTTTTTTCAGTTTTAAAAACTGAAAAAAGTGTAGAAAAAACGAAGTTTTGGAGAGGTGGAACAAAGTGTAGAAGAAAAAACTAAGTAGTGGTATTCTAAGTAGCGGACGTAGAGAACACAACCAAAAACATTCTGCGGGGCCGTCCGCTATACTATGTAGCGGACGTAGAGAAGATGTGTCGTCCGCTACATAGTATAGCGGACGTAGAGAAAACTACCAAAAGTCTAGCGTCCGCGATACTATATAGCGGACAAGGAACAGACCCGCGATACTATATAGCGGACGGCAAATATATATTGTCCAGCGGACAGCAAATATATATATTCAAACCCAAAAGAAAGTCCCCCTATAACTTCTACACTCTTCTTCTCCCCGTGTTCTTCCTACTCACAAATATTCCCAGCGGCGTTGGCAAGCAGATCTGCGCAATTTCTTCATAAGAGCAGCTTTAATCCCCCCCTAATAGATCACGTAAGTTCACAAAATCAATCCTTTACATGTTTCTAATCTATAGTTGTGATCAATATTGCGTTTTATGCGTGGTTTTGATTATGCATTGAGCATGTGCTAGCGGTGATGAGGATTTATATATGTATGTATTTGTTCATGTGCTAGCGTTTGTAAAATCCGATTCCATAGTTTCAGTTGCAAAAAATGGAATTTATCCCTGGACCAGAAGATCCATCCGTGTTATACGACCAAGCCAACCATATCAGTACGCTCATATGGGATGGTGGAGTAAGATACATTATTTATCAACTTTCTTATTATTACGAACGTTGTTTTACCGTTCATTTTGCTCAAATTGTATTTATTAATAATTCGTAGGAAAGAGAACTTCTCACCACCGTAGAAGTATCTCGCGAGTTCACGAGATGGACCTTGAACAATTCCCAGAAAAGCATACTGCGTGGAATTGGGTTTGGGATTTTCACGCATGGGCAGATCTTTCAACAGCTTGACCGGGCCTTGATAGGTGCCCTTGTTGAGAGGTGGAGAAGTGAAACGAATACGTTTCACTTCCCGATCGGAGAGATGACGATTACCCTAGAAGATGTAGGGTTCATCTTGGGGTTGCCGGTGACGGGGCGGCCGGTAATTGCTCCTCCGTCAGACGCAACGAATAAGAGAACAGCGCGAGACTTCTTCACTTCGATACCCCAGGATCAATTTAGCACTGGTGGTATAAAGTTGAAGTGGTTGGTAGATACCTACGGGGTTTTGCCGGAAAACTATACGGGCCGTGAGCTTGTGGTGTACACAAAGGCCTTCCTCTTGTGGGTGATGGGAGCAATTTTATTCCCAACGACGTCGAAGAACACGGTCAGCGTGAAATATTTACCGTTGTTGGGTAACCTGTCGGAGGTTGGGGATTATGCCTGGGGTGCAGCGGTTCTTTCGTATCTGTACCGAGCATTGCACAAGGCAACGAGGCCCAACTCCAAAGCCATATGTGCATGTCTCTCGCTATTGCAGGTATATCATATAAATCATGTCTTCGTTATTGTGTTTTATTTTTGTTGAATCGACGATATAAATATAATTTTTTGATGTTCTCAGGTGTGGTCTTACGAACACCTTGCTCCCGGTGCACCAACGCGTAGGGATGGAACCGACAAAGTCTGGCCTCGGTTGTGTGCTTGGGAGTACAGCCGGAGGGCTAGCCACTACAAGAGGAGAGTCGATCCCCATCACAACATTACGTACTATCGAGGGGAGTTCGACCGTCTATCTCCGGGCCAAATGCGTTGGGCACCGTACATACGTTTGGCGCGACGGGTGGGAGAGTCGTTCGTCTTCACGCTCTCCGGGTTGCAGCGCACACCCCTGATCCATTTCGAGCTCGCAGAGTGGCAGCTGCCCGACCGAGCAATGCGCCATTTTGAGTTGGAGCAGGGTTTGCCAGTCGATGCCCCGGATATGAGGGTTAACAGGAACCCACCGGATGTCGGAGTGTTTGGCACCGCCAATGCGTACGAATTGTGCGCGGCCGAAATAGAGCTTTGGACTTCTTGGCAGGACACACTGGCGGCCATCGTCTCGGAGCCAGACCCCGTTATCAGCATCGATCAGTACGATGAGTGGTACTACCGCATCACGCGGAGGAGAGTAGCCCCTGTAAACTTTGAACGTGGGGAGAGGTATGCGCCTAGGGGTCAGATCGATGAGCGTATGGCATACAATCTCGTAAGTTGCCCAACAAGTCTGACTTGAACCAAATTAGTTGAATATAAATGTCTGATTGAAGTTACTTAATTTTTTATCTCTTTGGATGTAGGTTAATGCCTCGCTTGCATTCTTCCAGAAGTTGAGTGAGCGGAGGGATCTGGTGAGCGCAATGGGCGAGGATCTTTGCCAACAGGCTGCGACATTGGCTTTAGGCTGCGGGAATTTTTTGCGCCAAGCATCGGGCCAGTCTTCGGGAGTAAGCCCGGGAATGGGTTATACGGGCGTCAGCCAGGGATACGGTGATCCCTCTGGACAGGCTTCAGGGGTGAGTCAGGGAGTTGTTGGTACCTCTGAAGCGGGGATGGGACAGGCTCAAGCGTCGTGGGGCGATTACAGCGGCCCCTCCTTCAATTTGTTCCCGGAACCCCTCTCTCAAGTCACGCAAGACTTTCCTTTCGGAAACTACGGTTTCTCCGAGGCACTGCCCATTGTCCCGTGGGCGGGACCAGTTGGCGGCCCCGAAGGGGAATATCAGCCGGCCGAAGAAGGAATTGGAGGCCAATATCCCCCGATCGACCCCCGAGGGCAATATCCGAAAGGGCATCCAGCCAGGCCCCTAAAGCCGCATAAATGCGATATAATCCGAGCCCGTTATTTTAGCGGGGCCCCCCAAGACGGAGCGTCGTATGACGTGGATCACCCCGAGGGCTTGGATTACAATGCCTCTTGGACAGAGATCGCCTCGCTGGCGCCGGGATCTTGGTTAGACAGCGGTGTCATCTCGCACTACGTGCAAATTCTGAGGCGAAGGTGTCGGGAGCATCCAGACATCGGTCTGCGCGTGTTTATCTTGGATGCTTTTTTCCATCAGCTCCTAGTACAAGAGTGGCACGACTGGGGCAATGCAAGGAAGGGGAGAGGCATGGCCCAGTGGAAACCGTCCCCTAACCTACAAGCATATCTTGCTAGGGATAGTCCAGTGAGCGCAAGTGTTGCCGACGTGTTTCTAATCCCCTTTTTAGGGAATGCGCACTGGTACTTGGTTTGCTACGAACCATTACAGAGCACGGTTTCAGTCGTCGACAGTCTCTACGACGATACCGACGTGATGCCTGTGATTGATATGTACCGAGGCATAGGCCAGTTGGATGCCATGGTAAGATCCTGTTTCCTTCTTGTTGTAACTTGCATATTATAAAACTGATTAATCTTATTTTGCTAGCTATGTTTAATGCTTATTATGGTTCTCGCAGAATCTTTTTGCTGCCCTGGTCAATGGTAGGCGTCGGGAGAAGGTATCGCGCAGGCCGGTCCTCATTTTCCGATTAAAGAGGAGTAGGCCCAAGCAACATAATTCCTCGGACTGCGGCGTCTTCCTCTGCATGTACATGGATTACATTTGCCGGTCTGAGAGCCTCAAGAAGACTGTCTGGAGCGAAGAATGCATACAAGACTTTAGGTATAGGATTGCTTGGCAAATTATAAATGGCCGGCCTAGAGCTATTAGGTTTATTGTAAATCCGTGTAAGGAACATAATTCCTGCGAGAGATGATGTTCCCCAATTCACATTGTAACGTTACAACACTTTTTTAACCCAAAAAATTTATTGAATGCGATTGATTTTATTGACCAATGTGATTTAACGGTGGGAAACCAAGTGTTGGATATCTGTCTATCTGCAGGGCAAGTGTTCAAAAAATAACAAAGTGATCGATAATATGTGTATCTGCGGGGCCGTCCGCTACATAGTATAGCGGACGCAGAGAAGTGAACCAAAACCAAAAAAAAAAACTAAGTGTTGGGGTCTGCGGGGCCGTCCGCTACATAGTATAGCGGACGCAGAGAAGCGATCCAAAACCAAAAAAAAACTAAGTGTTGTAGGGGGGGTATTCTGCGGGGCTGTCCGCTACATAGTATAGCGGACGCAGAGAAGTGAACCAAAACCAAAAAAACTAAGTGTTGTAGGGGGGGTATTCTGCGGGGATGTCCGCTACATAGTATAGCGGACGCAGAGAAGTGAACCAAAACCAAAAAAAACTAAGTGTTGTAGGGGGGTATTCTGCGGGGCCGTCCGCTACATAGTATAGCGGACGCAGAGAAGTGAACCAAAACAAAAAAAAACTAAGTGTTGTAGGGGGGTATTCTGCGGGGCCGTCCGCTACATAGTATAGCGGACGCAGAGAAGTGAACCAAAACCAAAAAAAAACTAAGTGTTGTAGGGGGGGTATTCTGCGGGGCCGTCCGCTACATAGTATAGCGGACGCAGAGAAGTAAACAAAAACAAAAAAAACTAAGTGTTGTAGGGGGGTATTCTGCGGGGCTGTCCGCTACATAGTATAGCGGACGCAGAGAAGTGAACCAAAACCAAAAAAAAACTAAGTGTTGTAGGGGGGTATTCTGCGGGGCCGTCCGCTACATAGTATAGCGGACGCAGAGAAGTGAACAAAAACAAAAAAAAACTAAGTGTTGTAGGGGGGGTATTCTGCGGGGCTGTCCGCTACATAGTATAGCGGACGCAGAGAAGTGAACCAAAACCAAAAAAAAACTAAGTGTTGTAGGGGGGTATTCTGCGGGGCCGTCCGCTACATAGTATAGCGGACGCAGAGAAGTGAACCAAAACCAAAAAAAACTAAGTGTTGTAGGGGGGGTATTCTTTAATACCTTAGGTTTCTAATGTTGTGCTGCGCAGTGTAGCGGACAGTGTAAGAAATCACGTATAAAAAAATGATTGTAAAGGTTATTACAAACGAGTCATTACTAAAATATTATTACAAAATGTCCGACACTTTTGATGGCTCATAAAAGATTATTACAAAATATTCAGTACACTAAAGTTCCACTGCAGCTTGTTCGTCCTCATCCTCGGCATCATCTTCTTCCCCGTCTTGCAAAGGCACTGGACTTATCCCCAGTGCCTTGTAATGGTTCCGCTTGTCGTGGTCTGTCATTTTGTTGCACAATGCACACCTTCTTAGCTTTTTTGGTTGACTTGCCGTCTCAATAGAGCTTTTCATCCGCGTAGATCTCTTGCGGCCTTTCGTTTGCGATATAATTGGATCCGAAGGCCGGATATCATTGTCGGCTCCCTCCCCCGGCTCGTCATCTTCTGATCCCGTCGTAGGCTCGGTGTCAACCGCATTGCTGACTGAAGCTGCTTCCAATTGGTCGACGATGGGCTCTTGCTGCTGAGCTACCTCGAGGAGATGTTTATATCCGACCATTGTAGCAGCACCCTTTACGGACAAACGGGTGAACATCGTCACCAGATGATTATACCGCAACGTCTCTGATTCTTCAAAGTCAGTATACGGGTGCTCCGGAAAGGAAATGGTACCGTGCAACCTGTTTGCACCTTTCGTCCAACGTGGCAGGACGTATTTATCGGGGATTGTCCTGATATTCTTCTGTGTGAAAAACCGCAGAATGTGTCTACACAGGATGCCATGGAACTCAAACTTCTTACAAACACATGTCACCGAGTCCGTCAATGTGTCGTGGGTCACCGTATAAATTCTGCGCAGCTTCTCAGGGACGAGGTCATTCACGAGCGAATAAACCTTGTACTCACGCGACGACTTTTCTGCCACCTTATATATACTGTATCGGCCCGATTTTTGCAGCTCTACTTGGTATAGCAGGAAGATCTCCTTCGTATAGACTTTGGCACCGTTCAGCTCCAGCGGGGTCTCAAGCAACCTTCTCCTTTGCTTGTACGTGGTTGCAAAGTCTGCAGCCCTTTCTTTCACGAACAACGACGCAACCGCTTTTTGTGCTGATGTGACGAAACTCTTCAAATTGGTAGCTGTACCCACATAATTATCGAACGTGGCATTCATAGATTCACTCCTGCCCGTCGTTTTCATGCCCGCAGAAAAATGACTTCTCGTGTAAACACCAATCCATTGCTCTTTGAGCCCGTACAAGTGCTGGAGCCACTCGTTGTCTTGCAATGAGTAATCCCGAACAAGCTTTTCCCACCTCTCCTCGAATTCCTCAATCGTTAATGACTTGAGGACGCATTTGTCAAAATCCTGTTTAAAGTCTGGATACCTTGCGTACATGTGATGCAGACGTTCAGGGTATTTGTTGCTTATGTGCCAAGTGCACAAGTTGTGTCGAGTATCTGGGAAGACGGTAGCAATAGCCTTCTTCATTGCCAAATCTTGATCGGTGATGATAACAGTCGGTGCTTTGAAGTTCATTGCTTCCAGCCACACCCTAAACAACCATTCAAAAGAACTCTCGCTCTCGTCCCTTAACAAGGCGAACCCGAACAGGATGGAGTGATAATGATGATTGACGCCCGTGAAAGGAGCGAACGGCATCGAGTACTTGTTGGTACGGTATGTGGTGTCGAAAGTCACGACATCCCCAAAATGCTTATAAGCTAGCCTCGAACGACCGTCGACCCAAAAAATTGTGCTAACTCGATGCTCGTCGTCAAGTTTATAGTCGAAGGTAAACTGCGGGTCCTCCATCTGCATCCGTTTCAATAGGCTCATTGTCGCTTGCGCATCATTGAGGTCATACGCGGCTCGTCTATGGGTTCGGACCGCGTTCCGAACGTCTGTCGTGTTAAAGTTTAAATTTTGAATTCCCCCAGCCTGTTCAGCAAGAACATTAATCATGTCGGTAGGTCCTAGCCGCGCATCGCTCATTGTGTGAATTAGGCTCCTCGCGACCTTACCCACCTTCTTGTGTTGATGCATCTGACTCACCTTAGAAGGGGTTACTAACGGGTGATTGTGTGCCAGTTCCAGGCTGGTAATAAGCCAATGATCTTGTTTGGCTTTATAGCTTACGAACATCTTGACCTGGCAATTCGTGCGCGCAAAGCAATCCCGTCTTCTCCGCGCATACCCTATTTCGTCATCATCACTGTCATCGTTGCCTACGCGTGTCTCATTTTGCACTGGGTTTCTGCCCCTATGACACTCGTATAAGCGAGAGCATATCCTTTTCGATACGCTGCTTGTTCTTGTAGTTTTTATTCTAATGCCAAAACCAACCCTCAATGAATAAGCTCGAAAACATTCTCCAGCTTCTTCCAACGTTTGAAAGGTTCGTCCTAGATACGGATCACTAGCATCTACGGGGGTGCTGGAGCTCGATACGAAATCAGACATTGTGAAAAAGACCTATGTAGAAATAGAATACGCTTATTATCTCAAAATTATCTTGACGATTAGACCGATTTAGGATACCATATACATAATCTCAAAAGTGTCTCCTATTTTGCTAATTATATATTTACTGAACATAACAAATTAAAATTACTAAGATAAACGGTAGCAAGATCACAAACTTTACCTTGCTTGAGTGATGCTTGAACCAAAAGTGTGTTACTCCAAGAAAAGCTTGAAGGGTGCTGAAAATGGAAGCAAGTGAATCTGAAAGCCCCGCATAAATTTTGCTGAAAGAGCCGAGTAGGGATAGATTCTAGGATACCAGGGGACAGTTCTCGGGGCTCACGCCCGAGACTTTATAGGCGACCGAGGGGACAGGCCCTGACATGTGTCAGCCTAGAGATCGTCCGCCATACAGTATGGCGGACGCCTTTTTCCTGACACATGTCAGGAACAGAAAGGCGTCCGCGAGACAGTCTCGCGGACATGGGAGGAGGGCAAAAAGGTAAAACTCCCGTCCGCGAGACAGTATGGCGGACGGGGATCAGTTTTGGAAAAAGGCGCGATCTGGACCGTCCATCTTTCAGGATGGACGGTCAGATCGCGCTAGCAACTTAACTCCATTTGCTAGCGCTATCAATGGATCAGCTCCCTATATATATATATATATATATATATATATATATATGTATATATATATATATATATATATATATATATATATATATATGTATACATATGTATATATACATATATATATATATATATATGTATATATATATACGTATATATACGTATATATATACGTATATATATATATATGTAAATATATACGTATATATATATATATATATATATATATATATATATATATCTACATATATATGTATATATATACCTATATATACATATATATACATATATATGTAGATATATATATATATATACCTATATATACATATATATACATATATATATATAGATATATATATATATATACGTATACATATATACATATATATATACATATATATATATATATATATGTATATATGTAGATATATATATACATATATATATATATATATATATGTATATATGTATATATATATATGTATATACGTAGATATATATATATATATATATATATATATATATATATATATATATATATACGTATATATATATATACGTATATATATATACGTATATATATATACATATACCTATATATATATATATATACATATATATACATATACATATATATACATATATATATATATACATATATATATATATATATATATATATATATATACATATATATATATATATATATATATATATACATATATATATATATATACATATATATATATATATATATATATATATACATATATATATATATATATATATATATATATACATATATATATATATATATATACATATACATATATATATATATATATATACACATACATATATATATATATATACATATACATACATATATATATATATATATATATATATATATATATATATATATATATATATATATATATATATATATATATATATATATATATATATATATATATATATATATATATATATATATATATATATATATATATATATATATATATATATATATATATATATATATATGAGAGTCGATCCACACCCACCGGTGGAGAAATAAAATTTCTCCACCAAACCGCTACAAAGAGTAGCGGTTGGCATTATTGATTGCAAATACACAACCGCAACACTTTGTTGCGGTTGCGCCCCCATGGACCCCCCTCCCCCCCCATGGCCCCCCTCCCCTTTCCCCCCGTCTCCCCCCACCCCCTGCCTAACCGCAGCAAAGAGTTGCGGTTGGCCCCCCTTCACCCACGTCGTGTCCCCCTTCCCCGCCACGTGGCCTTCCCCTTCCCCCAAGGCCCCCCTTCCCCCGTCATCCCCTCGGCTGCCACGTGGCCTCCCCCTTTCCCCCATGGCCCCCCGTCCTCCCCTCCCCCCATGGCCCCCCCATGCCCCCAACCGCAACAAAGTGTTGCGGTTGGCCCTTTCCCCCGGTCCTTTCCCCCGCCACGTGTCCCTGTCCCCCTCTCCCCCGCCACGTGGTATCCCCTCCCCCCGCCACGTGGCCCCGTCCCCCCCACCATGCCCAACCGCAACACTTTGTTGCGGTTGGCTGCCAACCGCAACAAAGTGTTGCGGTCCCCCCACCCCCACCCCACGTGGTGTCCCCCCCCCGTGATGCCCCCCCATGGCCCCCCTTCCCCCCGTGATGCCCCCTTCCCCATGGTCCCCCCTTCCCCCTCCCGTGATGCCACGTGGTGTCCTTCCCCCTCACTCACGGATTTTTTTTTGTCTTCTTTCTTCTCTTTCCTTCGCTTTTTTCTCTTTATAATCCCTCCTCCCCGAACCCTTTCTTCCACTCTCCATCATCTTTACCAACTATCTTCATACTCCATATCTCACCTACAACAATACAAACAAAAAAATTTTACGCTAGAAGCTCGGTGGATAACCGCTAGAAGATCGGTGAATTTTTCTTTAAATATATCAAGTCAAAACAAGTAAGTATTTTTTGGGTTTTCTTGTAATTTAATTCAATGTTAATTTCAAAGTTCAAAAATAGTCATTGTAGACTCAAATCGAAGATAACAAAAAATACAAATTGAAGGAAACAAAAATCAGATCAATCCGAGATCGGATGAGCGGTATTACATTTATAGATTCCAAAATAGCGATTTTTTAGGGCGTCTAAATTAGGATTTTTCACGAATTTATAAAAAATATCTAGAGCTAGATTTTGCCAAAGTACAAAAAAGAGACCCTAGTTATTTTTAAAAGATCTATATCAGAAAAAATTTCAGATTTTTTCAAATACTGGAAAGGGGTTAACTGATACGGGGAACCTTGAAACTTTGCACTGTAATTTAAAATATCAAGCCAGCGCGATTTCGTACAAAACTTTTATGAGAACCCTAGGATGTTGGGAAGTTCCATCCCCCAGGATTTCGGGCCATTCCGAAGTCGTTAGCTATTTTTTTGGCCGAACGGGCTTTTAAGCGCTCGATCCGGACACCGGTTCGGGATTTTTGGGCGAAAAGTCCGTAGAATACTTTTTAGATCAAGAATGAATTCGGAAAGCTTAAAATAGCATTTCAATGCACTTTTGAGATCGTTCTGATGCCAGGGGCATTTTGGTAATTTGCCACCCCGAGAGGGGTATTTTGGTAATTTTACGGTGTTAAGTTTTTCAAAGGACTTTCTAGTCCAGAAATGTAAGTAAAACACCTAAAAGGTTGTTTTGAAGATGGTTTGGGGCATTAGGGTGATAATGAATCCCCGGGGGCATTTCGGTAATTTGCCGCTCATCGGGGGTATTTTGGTAATTGAACATTGTAACACAACTGGAGGAAATAATTTTGGTTTAAGATACTGTGTGTGTTCCTAGGGTGTAACACTATGTGTGTTTAATGTGAATACGAAACGTAATTGTCGCTAAAGGTGAAAACTTAATTAGACAGTTTTTCACAAATTTATAAAAAATAGCTAGAGCTAGATTGTGCCAAAGTGTAAAAAAGAGACCCTAGTTATTTTTAAAAGATCTATATCAGGGAAAAATTTCAGATTTTTCAAAGACTGGAAAGGGGTTAACTGATTGAGGGGAACCTTGTAACTTTGTAGTGTAATTTAAAATATCAAGCCAGCGCGATTTCGCGCGAAACTTTTATGAGAACCCTAGGATGTTGGGAAGTTCCATCCCCCAGGATTTTGGGCCATTCCGAAGTCGTTAGCTATTTTTTGGCCGAACGGGCTTTTAAGCGCTCGATCCGGACACCGGTTCGAGATTTTTGGGCGAAAAGTCCGTAGAATACTTTTTAGATCAAGAATGAATTCGGAAAGCTTAAAATAGCATTTTAATGCACTTTTGATCTCGTTCTAATGCCAGGGGTATTTTGGTAATTTGTCACCCCGAGAGGGGTATTTTGGTAATTTTACGATGTTAAATTTTTCAAAGGACTTTCTAGTCCAGAAATGTAAGTAAAACACCTGAAAGGTTGTTTTGAAGCTGGTTTGGGGCGTTAGGGTGATAATGAACCGCCGGGTGCATTTCGGTAATTTGCCGCTCATCGGGGGTATTTTGGTAATTGAACATTGTAACACAACTGGAGGAAATAATAGGAGTGTAAGACACCTGAAAAGTTATTTTACCCTTGTTCTGAGATGTTCGTTGGGTCGATAGCTGCCAGGGGGTATTTTGCTTAAGTTGGGGGTGTTTTGGTAACTCATCCCCTTTAAAATTTGGTATATAATTGATGTAATACATTTAAAAAGTAGTTTTAAAGCGGTTTTGAGGTGTTGGGGCTGTAGCGGCCATCAGGCGGTATATTGCTAAATAACCACGTTGGCGCTAAATTTTAGGGAACTAGCGTAATTAAGCGTTCGGAGTGGTGAGAAGTGAGGAATTGTTTTAATACATTGAAATAATGAGATAATTACTATTGCTAATGCGTTGGTAAGCTAGGTTAAAGATCCATTTATAGTTTTGGAATGTAAATATTATGGATACTAAGTTGGTTTACGATTATATTTTGTTCTTAGATATATGGATTTCAACGCCGGACCTCATGATACATCAATCCTATACGATGACGATGACCACGTCGCGAGGCACGTATTTGACGGTGTCGATAGGGGTGTTTTGGAAACAATTCAAAGCACAAGTCACCACGATGAGTGGGTACTAAACGAGGAACAAATACAACTATTACACCGTCAAAATTTATCTATGTTCACCGATCCCGGGATTTGGTCTCGACACGACGATTGCCTTATATCCGCTCTAGTTGAACGATGGAGGAGCGAGACGAACTCATTTCACTTCCGGTTTGGTGAAATGACTATTACATTAGAGGACGTCGGATTTATACTTGGAATCCCATGTCACGGCAAACCCATTACTTCGAGCAAAACGTCTGCATCCATAGCGAAGATGGCTAGGCAGTATTTCCCGGGAATTCCGAGGGAAGCTCTTACAACGAACGGCATCAAACTTAAATGGCTGAGAGAGCAGTATGGCGTGCTACCGGATGAATACACTCCTCACGATTTCGTGACGTATACGAAAGCATTCCTTCTGTATATTATTGGAGCCATATTACTTCCGACGCATTCGAAAAACACGGTGCATCCGAAGTATATGGTGTTCTTGGAGGATCTTGAGGAGGTATACTCGTATTCGTGGGGTTCAGCTGTCCTTGCGCACCTATATCGAGCACTGCACAAAGCTACGAGAAAGGGTGCCAAGTCCATTGCCGCCTGCCTCACTCTATTACAGGTTTGAGCATTTATTTTCTTGGTTTAACGTGTCAATATATTCTGCCTCTTAATGTGCTAATTCCAGATAATGTTTGCATTCACAGGTTTGGTCTTACGAGAGGCTACCCACGGGTCGTCCACAACCGCGGGAATATTCTGATGAGACGTGGCCTAGGGTGTGGGCCTGGGGGCCTACGACCAACCGGAGGAGACGGGTAGACCCGCACCACCATCTAAAGTTCTATCGGGGGGAACTAGAGATACTCAATGCATCCCAGGTGACGTGGCAGCCATATAGCAAGGTGATGCATCGGTTGGATGAGTGGTGTTGGCAACTTCCGGTGTCGTACGTGCTGGCAGGTTTGGTTCGGGTGCCGCTTATTCACTTCGAAGTATGTGAGTTTCAGATGCCCGATCGAGCTATGAGGCAAGCTGGCTGTCTACAAGGGATACCAAAACCCGCTGTAGACATGCGGCCATACAGGAGTGGTCGAGGGCCGAACTTCGAGGTGCCTGATGCCTTGAATTTGTTGAGCGACGAGGTGCAACAGTGGAATACCTGGCAAGAAACATATGATAGCCTTGTATCGCTGAAGGCCGACAGCATCAGCATTGAGGAGTACCTGCAATGGTTTCTCAAGGTGACGCGCACGAGGGTGAATCGCCCTTCCCAGGCGAGGAAGACATCGTATGCGCCACGTGAGATCTATGACCAGTTCTGGGCATTGAACATTGTAAGTCATGCTAGTGTTGTTTCAATTTTTATTTGCGCACCTTATCTACCATGCCTGAAATGATTAGCCATATTTTGTATGCATGTTTTTTAGGTTGACCAGGGCACTGAGGTGTTCAAGCAGCTGGAGGGGTTTGACTGGTTTGTCGCGCAGGCTCCTGACAATCTCAAGAGGTCCATTGAGAGGTACAAGACTGAAGTTCAAAACTTTAGTCTTGCGTACCGGGGTTACCAAGGGGAGCCGTCTAGTCGCTTGCCTCCTGACGCGTACGACTATCAGCCCCAGAGTCAGGTGTGGGAGTCGTCTACTCGCTTCCCTCCTGACGCGTACGACTATCAGCCCCAGAGTCAGGTGTGGGAGCCGTCTACTCGCTTCCCTCCTGACGCGTACGACTATCAGCCCCAGAGTCAGGTGTGGGAGCCGTCTAGTCGCTTGCCTCCTGACGCGTACGACTCTCAGCCCCAGATTCAAGTGACCCAAGTAGGAATCCAGGCATCGCGCCCAAGCATCCGGTCGGATAAAGGACAACCGACGAAGCCATTGAGTCCGGCCAAAAGGGATTGGATCGACCGGCACTACTTTGGGCATGAGCCAATCGCTACAGCAGACTTTCCTGTTGCTTCATTCCTAGCTCACTCAGATCTAAGACTGTTGGCGCCGAACACAGATATTTCGAATTTTCTCATTGACGCTTATATAGATCTGCTGCGTGTTAGAGAGCTAAATTATAACCCCTGCCAAACTTTGAAGCTCAACATGTATGCCTCTTTTGTTATCCCCTTCATGGTGAATAGCATGAAGGAGTTCACAGAATGGAGGAGGAAGCGAGGGACAAGCAAGGGTGAATGGCGACCATCTGCAAACGTGCTTTCCTACTTGAACGCGGACTATCAATGTCACGCAGCTGATGCGAACCTAATCATGCTACCTGCTCTTCATGCAAGCCACTTTTTCCTATTAGTTCTCTTTCCAGAGAATAAAGTGGTCCACATATACGATAGCCTAAGGGAAGACGGACCTGGTCAGCAGCTGGCGCAGATGTACTCCACGTACATCAATGCGGTGGTTAGTTTATATCTTGACCTTCGCTCATAGTCTATTCTTCTTGTTACATAGGCTTGATAACCTTTTTTATTGTTGGATGCAGACTACTATCATTCCACTAGCGTGTCGACATTTTAAGGGGGAAGCCATCACGAGCAAAACCATGATAGATCCTTGGACGGTCGTGACGATAGAAAACCGACCAAAGCAATATAACAGTCATGATTGCGGGATTTACGTCCTCAAGTACATGGACTACATAGCTCGCTCAGATGTGCTCGAATATGAAACGTGGTCTCGAAACGATGCCTTGACGTTTAGATATAGGATAGCCTGGGAGCTGAAAAAGGGTGTAGCTAGACGCCTTCCTTACCATTATCCTGAGATGTAGTAGACGTTCGTATGTGTTTATTATTACTATTGTTGGATTTTGGATATTAAGGTTTGAAATTAAATTAATGTGTCTCGGTTTTTTCCGAAATTGATACAAATGGGCTAACTAGCGTGCCTAAGGTTCAATGAGCAAAAAAAAAGTGACAAAAAAAATTACGTAATTTTTCGAAAATTATGAATTGGGCCCTAAAGTGTGCCCGAACAGGCCCTTCCTAGGAAAACCCAAAAAATAATGTGTCTCGATTTTTTCCGAAATTGATACAAATGGGCTAACTAGCGTGCCTAAGGTTCAATGAGAAAAAAAAAGTGACAAAAAAAATTACGCAATTTTTCGAAAGTTATGAATTGGGCGCTAAAGTGTGTCCGAACAGGCCCTTCTTAGGAAAACCCAAAAAATAATGTGTCTCGATTTTTTCCAAAATTGATACAAATGGGCTAACTAGCGTGCCTAAGGTTCAATGAGCAAAAAAAATTACGTAATTTTTCGGAAGTTATGAATTAGGCCATAAAGTGTGCCCGAACAGGCCCTTTCTAGAAAAACCCAAAAAATAACGTGTTTCGGTTTTTTCCAAAATTGATACAAATGGGCTAACTAGCATGCCTAAGGTTCAATGAGAAAAAAAAAAGTGACAAAAATAATTACGTAATTTTTCGAAAGTTATGAATTGGACCCTAAAGAGTGCCCGAACATACCCTTCCTAGGAAAACCCAAAAAATAACGTGTCTCGATTTTTTCTGAGACTGATACAAATGGGCTAACTAGCGTGCCTAAGGTTTAATGAGCAAAAAAAAAAGTGACAAAAATAATTACGTAATTTTTCGAAAGTTATGAATTAGGCCCTAAAGAGTGCCCGAACAGGCCCTTCCTAGGAAAACTCAAAAAATAACGTGTCTCGATTTTTTTTGAAATTGATACAAATGGGCTAACTAGCACGCCTAAGGTTCAATGAGCAAAAAAAATGACAAAAAAAATTACGTAATTTTCGGAAGTTATGAATTGGACCCTAAAAAGTGCCCGAACAGGCCCTTCCTAGAAAAACCCAAAAAATAACGTGTCTCGGTTTTTTCCAAAATTGATACAAATGGGCTAACTAGCGTGCCTAAGGTTCAATGAGCAAAAAAAAAGTGACAAAAAAAAATTACGTAATTTTTCGGAAGTTATGAATTAGGCCATAAAGAGTGCTCGAACAGGCCCTTTCTAGAAAAACCCAAAAAATAACGTGTTTCGGTTTTTTCCGAAATTGATACAAATGGGCTAACTAGTATGCCTAAGGTTCAATGAGAAAAAAAAAGTGACAAAAATAATTACGTAATTTTTTGAAAGTTATGAATTGGGCCCTAAAGAGTGCCCGAACAGACCCTTCCTAGGAAAACCCAAAAAATAACGTGTCTTGATTTTTTTTGAGATTGATACAAATGGGCTAACTAGCGTGCCTAAGGTTTAATGAGCAAAAAAAAAGTGACAAAAATAATTACGTAATTTTTCGGAAGTTATGAATTAGGCCCTTAAGAGTGCCCGAACATGCCCTTCCTAGGAAAACTCAAAAAATAACGTGTCTCGGTTTTTTTTTGAAATTGATACAAATGGGCTAACTAGCACGCCTAAGGTTCAATGAGCAAAAAAAAAATGACAAAAACAATTACGTAATTTTCGGAAGTTATGAATTGGGCCCTAAAAAGTGCCCGAACAGGCCCTTCCTAGGAAAACCCAAAAAATAACGTGTCTCGATTTTTTTCGAAATTGATACAAATGGGCTAACTAGCACGCCTAAGGTTCAATGAGCAAAAAAAATGACAAAAAAAATTACGTAATTTTTCGGAAGTTATGAATTGGGCCCTAAAGAGTGCCCGAACTGGCCCTTCCTAGGAAAACCCAAAAAATAACGTGTCTCGATTTTTTCCAAAATTGATACAAATGGGCTAACTAGCACGCCTAAGGTTCAATGAGCAAAAAAAAATGACAAAAAAATTACGTAATTTTTCGGAAGCTATGATTCCACAAACCAAATTACTAATTTAAACATTATAAAAGTTCAATTTATACAACTTAAACATTAACCCTAACACTGATCATGATCATCGTCCTCCTCGACCATACTGCCAGGTTCGATACCTAACACTTTATAATGGTTTTTCTTGTCATGATCAGTCATCTTATTACACAACACACACCTAATTATATCGCAGATGATGACGAGCCTACAACGGGATCAGAAGATGACGAGCCGCGGGAGGAAGACGACAATGATATCTGGCCGTTGGACCTAATTATATCATAGATGAAAGGACGTAAGAGATACGCGGATGAAGAGCTCTATTGAACAGGCAACTCAACCTAAAAAGCTGAGAAGGTGTGCATTGTGCAACAAAATGACCGACCATGACAAGCGGAACCATTACAAGGCACTGGGGATAAGTCCAGGAGTTTTGTAAGACGAGGAAGAAGATGAGGCCGAAGATGAGGAAGAAGCAGCTGTAGTGGACCTTTAGTTTTTTTGTATAAGCCATCAATATTGTTTGACATTTGTAATAATACGTAATATTTGATGAGATTATCTTCTTACCGAAGACTGGAAGGTTATTTTTTATGGACCCATTCACAGATTAACTTTAAATATTTTTTTTTGGCTTGCCCCGTCCGCTACACTGTGTAGCGGACGGCGCACCAGAGACCAACATTATTGGGATTGTAAAGTGTCCGCGACACAATATAGCGGACATAAAACTGTTGGTATGCCTTCTGTCCGCTACACAATGTAGCGGACGTCAAACTCCTATTAAATACTAATCAGAACGACCTCTCTTTTTCCACCTGTCTCTCTCTCTCTCTCTCTCTCCAACATCTCACCCACCTGCGACCCCCTCTACGGCGACCGTCCGCATGGCTTCTGCTTTGGTGAACAGGCACTTCTTCAAGGTCATGGTGCCTGGGTTTCATACCGAACTTGTAGGCATCCCTCTTACTCTGTGTTTTCGTGTGTGTTAATTTTATCTTTGCTTAAAAACTTACCTGTCTTATAATGAATGTGATAGGCCATACCGGTAGCCTTCTGCAGATTGCTTACCACACGTTGGCACGAAGCCACTTGGCTCGAAGCAATTTAAACCAGCAGCAAGGGGTCATGGCTTGTTAAAATCAAGAAGAAGCGCGGCCAAGAGCAACTTTATTTCGCAGAGGGTTGGAGTAATTTCTGTGAGCAGCACGACCTCAATGAAGGGGAGTTTGAACATAAGGGGCTATTTAGGTTTCAAGTATCCGTGTTTGATCAAAGCACCTGTGAAAAAGTTTTCCCCCAATGTTGAACCCTAAATTTGTGTTAATAAATTTTTGTTAATAAATTTGTGTCTGATAATTTTAGGTTCTTAATTGTGCATTTGAGAATTGTGATGGTCAATTGATGATTTGAGGGTGTCAAAATTTTGATGGAATATCATGCGCTTTAGAATGTTGAGATTGTTTAATCCGCTGCTAAAGCACTTATTCCATTGCCAGAAACTACCAACTCGAACAAAGTCTGACCAACAGCTAAAAATACCAACAACTAAAAAAAAAAATTTTGGCCAGAAAAAGTAGATGTTAGCTACACTGTGTAGCGGACACCGCACAACTTCCAAATTTTTTACACTTTTTTGCACCTGGAGTACCCCACTGTCCGCTCTAAACTCCAACACTAAGAAAATCTTTTCACTACCCCGAGTGTCCGCGCACATTGTGTAGCGGACGACGCAGCAGAAACTCTTAACCCAACACTTGGAAATTTTTTTCATTTCCCCAGTGTCCGCCACATTGTGTAGCGGACGGCCCAACAGAAACTCTCAACCCCAACACTTAGAAAATTTTCACTTCCCCGAGTGTCCGCCACATTGTGTAGCGGATGGCGCAGCAGAAACTCTTAACCCAACACTTGGAAGAATTTTTCACTTCCCCGAGTGTCCGCCACATTGTGTAGCGGACGGCCCAGCAGAAACACTCAACCCCAACACTTAGAAAATTTTCACTTCCCCGAGTGTCCGCCACATTGTGTAACTGATGGCGCAGTAGAAACTCAAAAATTTTTGCACTTCCCTACTGTCCGCTACACATTTTGTTTTCCACCTTTCAAATCATTCTCTTTTAATGAGAGCCAAAAAACCAACTCAAATCAATTAAAATCATCTTCAACGCAAATCAGACAAATCAATCAATAATCTTCAACACAAATCAATGAGAGCTTTCTAAATAATCATGGTTTATTAAAAAAAGTTGACATTGTAATGGTACAATGTCAACTGGGGGAGTCATGTTGGGGGGGATTCTCGGCATTAGCCGGATTTACAATAAACCTAACCGCTCTAGGCCGGCCTTTCATAATTTGCCAAGCTATTCTATATCTAAAGGTGTCTACTTCTGCTTGGCTCCAAACGGCCGCCTTGAGGCTCTCAGACCGGCAAATGTAATCCATGTACATGCAAAGGAAGACGCCGCAGTCCGAAGTGTTACGTTGCTTGGGCCTCCTCTTCTTCAATCGCAAATCGAGCTTTGGCGCGCCGGTACAGGGTTACCACGGATACCATTGACCATTGCACAAAATATATTCTGCGAGAAACACAAAACGGCGTAAGACACGAGTTAACATTTATGCCAAGTTACAATAACTGTTAAACAACAATCGTAATATTACCATTGAGTCCAACTGGGCTTTGTACATCTGCAGCACAGGCATGTGGGTGGTATCGTCGTGGAGACTGTCGATCACCGATACGACTTTCTCTTCTGGTTCATAGCAAACCAAGTACCAGTGGCTTTTCCCTAAAAATGGGATTAGAAAAACGTCGGCAACACTTGCGCTCACTGGACTATCCCTAGTAAGATACGCTCGTAGGTTAGCGGACGGTCTCCACTGGCTCAACTTTTTCTTCCGCCTTTGCTCGACCCACTCCTGCCATTCAGACACTAGGAGGCTATGAAAAAAGGCATCCACCAAAAAAAGGCCGGATACCTGTTCAGCCGCTCCCGACCCCTTTCCTTCAGAATCTCCACGTATGTGGAGATGACACCGTTGTCTAACCAACTCCTCGGAGCCAGGGAGGCCATTTCTCCCCACTCACAAGTGTAATCCATGCCCTCCGGATGATTCACACTATACAACGCTTTGTCTCGGGGGAAGCCGCTAAAATAACGCTCTCTGATTATTTGGCATTTATGCGGCTTTAGGGGCTTCACTGGATGCCCTTTGCGATATTGCCCTCGGGGGTCGACGGGGGGATATTGCACTCCTTCGGGGGGGTCGACCGGGGGATATTACCCTCCTTCAGCAATAGATGGTCCTGCCCACGGGACAATGGGCAGTGTCTCCGACAGACTGATGTGTCCGAAACCCCAGTCTTGCGTGACTTGACTCTGAGAGAGGGGTTGGGGTTCCGAGTCCAATAACAAAGAGAAGGAGGGCGCACTGTAGTCTTCCCACGGCGCTTGAGCCTGGCCCATGGTGCTTGGCGGTCCTCAATCACCACCCATTCCCAGTACAGAGGGACCACCATATCCCTGGCTCACTCCCGAAGTCTGTCCCGAGGGATCGGTGTATCCCTCGCTCACATATGGGGGCTGCCACCCCGGATAACCCATTCCGGGGCTGACGCCGGAAGGCTGGCCCGATGCTTGGCACAAAAAATTCTCGCAGCCATACGCCAACGCTTCAGCCTGTTGGCGAAGCTCCTCGCCCATTGCATCCACCAAATCCTTCCGCTCGCTCAACTTCTGGAAGAAGGCGAACGAGGCATTAACCTACATCCAGAGAGATAATAAATAAGTAACTTCATACACAGTTAGAATCATCAAGTTCAATTAAAGGCACTGGTTGGCCAACTTACCAGATTGTATGCCATGTGCTCATCGATCTGACCCCTAGGGTGGTACTTCTCCCCGCGTTCAAACCTTACTGGAGCTACTCTCCTCCGGGTGATGCGGTAGTACCACCCATTGTACTGTTCGATGCTGATCACGGGGTCAGGCTCCGACACAATGGCCGCCAGCGTGTCCTGCCAGGAATTCCAAACTTCAATTTCTCGTGCGCACAAGTCGTGCGCATTCGCCTTGCCAAACCGTCCGACACCCGGTGGGTTCCTGTTAAGCCTCATATCCGGCGCATCGGCTGGCAACCCCTGCAGGCACTCAAAATGGCGCATAGCGCGATCTGGCAGCTGCCACTCTGCGACCTCGAAGTGGATCAGGGGTGTGCGTTGCAACCCGGAGAGCGTGAAGACGAACGACTCTCCCACCCGTCGCGCCAAATGTTTGTACGGTGCCCATCGCATCTGGCCAGGAGATAACGAGTCGAGCTCCCCCCGATAGTACGTAATGTTGTGATGGGGATCGTCTCTCCTCGGGTAGTGGCTGTCCTTCCGGCTGTACTCCCAGGCGCACAACCGAGGCCACACATTATCGGTTCCGTCCCTACGCCTGGGTGCGCCGGTAGCAAGGTGTTCATAAGACCACACCTGAGAGCAAAGACAAATTAAATAAAGTATCGTCAAATTTTATTGTCAATTCAACCAAAAAAAAGAAACGAGCACGTAATCAAGAATTGTATGATATACCTGCAATAGCGAGAGACATGCACATATCGCTTTGGAGTCGGGCCTCGTTGCCTTGTGCAATGCTCGGTACAGGTACGCAAGAGTTGCGGCTCCCCAGGCATAATCCCCAACCTCCAGCAGGTTACCCAACAACGGTAAATATTTGACGCTGACGGTATTCTTCGACGTTGTTGGGAACAGAATTGCCCCCATCACCCACAAGAGGAAAGCTTGTGTGTACAGCACAAGCATCTGATCCGTGTAGTTATTCGGCAGAACCTTGTAGGTATCTACCAACCACTTCAACTTGATACCACCAGTGCTAAATTGATCCTGGGGTATCGAAGTAAAGAAGTCCCTAGCGGTCCTCTTATTCGTTGCTTCCGACGGAGGAGCTATTACCGGCCGCCCCGTCACCGGTAACCCTAAGATGAACCCTACATCTTCTAGGGTAATTGTCAGCTCTCCGAGAGGGAAGTGAAACGTATTCGTTTCACTTCTCCACCTTTCAACAAGGGCACCTATTAAGTGCCGGTCAAGTTGTTGAAAGATCTGCCCATGCGTGAAAATCCCAAACCCAATCCCACGCAGTAATCTTTTCTGGGTTCTGTTCAATTTCCATGCTTTAAAATTATCGGATACTTCTACCGTGTTGAGAAGTGCTCTTTCCTACGAATTAATAAATACAATTTAAGCAAAATAAACGATATACAACGTTCCCAAGAATAACAAAGTTGATAAAATAAGTATCTTACTCCACCATCCCATATGAGCGTACTGATATGGTTTGCTTGGTCGTATAATACGGACGGATCTTCTGGTCCAGGGTTGAAATCCATTTTTGGCAACTGAAATTATGAAAAAATGGCAAGGTTGGAAGCGTAAACATTCTCAAACATACAACGCTAGCACAGTCAACGCTAGCATGTGATCAGATAATACTCACATAAGTTCACATGCTGTGTATATGCAATGTACATAGATACAAACAGACACGGAATGGGATTTTACAAGTGAAATCACATGAACAAATAATACGCAATACACATATATATATATATATATATATATATATATATATATATATATATATATATATATATATATAGATACATTGACAAATGCTAGCACAATGCACCGCGCACACATTCAAAATCATGCATAAGCCGCAATAACAACTCTAGATTATGAACAAATAAAGGATTGGTTTGTGAACTTACGTGATTGATTCGTCGATTAAAGGATTTCTTGAGAAGAAATTGCGCCGATCTACTTGCCAACGCCGCTAGAAGAATTGTGAGAAGAAGGAATGAATAGCAGTTTAGAAGGAATGAATAAGGGTTTCGAAGTAATGAAAGGCAAAAACGGTCTGCTACACAGTGTAGCGGATGGTGGGATAAGGACAAAGTAACAGTCGTGCATCGACAGGACTAATGTGACAACTGATTTAACGAAAATAGTTGTTCGCTAGATAGTGTAGCGGATGACTTTTTGGCTGTCAATGTGGGGCCAAGAAAGCCGTCCGCTACACAGTGTAGCGGACCGGGGAGCAGGGGCAAGATGGTAAAAAGGTCTGTTCGCTACACTGTGTAGCGGACGACTGACAGCGCCGCAAAAATAAAGGATCTGGGCCGTCCATCCCAAAGGGATGGACGGCCAGATCGCGCTAGCAAGATCTCCTATTTTGCTAGCGCTCTCAACGGATCAGCTCCTATATATATATATATATATATATATATATATATATATATATATATATATATATAGCTGATCTGTTGAGAGCGCTAGCAAATGAGGTATTTTGCTAGCGCGATCTGGCCCTCTATCCTGAAAGATAGATGGTCCAGATCTTGTTTTTTTAAAACCGTCAGTCGTCTGCAACATAGTGTCGCAGACAGTCTTTTTTACCATTTTGCCCCTCCCCTGTCCGCTATATTGTGCGGCGGACTACTTTCAAGTCCTGACATGTGTTAGGAAAAAGACGTCCGCTACACAGTGTAGCAGACGACCTCTAGGCTGACACGTGTCAGGACCTGTCCCGTCGCCCGCCAAGAAAGTCTCCCGTCAGGTCTCAAGGTAAGTTTGTGATCTCAAAAGTTTTCTGGGTGGATTGATTGATAAAGTATAATTTTTTTTAACAAAAAAGTATAGATTTTTGATGATGTTCTAGAAATTCGTCACTCTATTCATCAACTTGTGATGTTCTAGAAATTAATTTGTTAACTTTAAACAAATTCATTGTAGTTAATTTGATTTTCTTGAGGTTCGCTAACTTCGACTCATGTATCCTATTTAAATTCGAATTTTTTGAGATACGTTTGTTGTAATTTGGCATGATGAATTGGTCTATTTATCTTAGTAATTTTAATTTGTTATGTTCAATAAATCTATAATTAGCAAAATGGGAGACACTTTTGAGATTATGTATATGGTATATTGTCATCCTAAATTGGTCTATTCGCGAAGATAATTTTGAGGTAATATTTTCAGTTGAAAATGTCATTTGATTGTTAAACGTAGTCTATTTCTACATAGGTCTTGTTTCACAATGTCTGATTTCGTGTCGAGCTCCAACACCCCCGTAGATGCTAGTGATCCGTATCTAGGACGAACGTTTCAAACATTGGAAGAAGCTGGAGAATGTTTTCGAGCGTATTCATTGAGGGTTGGTTTTGGCATTAGAATAAAGACTACAAGAACAAGCAACGTAACGAAAAAGATATGCTCTCGCTTATACGAGTGTCATAGGGGCAGAAACCCAGTGCAAAATGAGACACGTGTAGGCAACGATGACAGTGATAACGAAATAGGATATTCGCGTAGAAGACGGGACTGCTTTGCGCGCACGAATTGCCAGGTCAAGATGTTCGTAAGCTATAAACCCAAGCAAGATCATTGGCTTATTACCAGCCTGGAACTGGCACACAATCACCCGTTAGTAACCCCTTCTAAGGTGAGTCAGATGCATCAACACAAGAAGATGGGTAAGGTCGCGAGGAGCCTAATTCACACAATGAGCGATGCGCGGCTAGGACCTACCGACATTGTTAATGTTCTTGCTGAACAGGCTGGGGGAATTCAAAATTTAAACTTTAACACGACAGACGTTCGTAACGCGGTCCGAACCCATAGACGAGCCGCGTATGACCTCAATGATGCCTAATCCACAATGAGCCTATTGAAACGGATGCAGATGGAGGACCCGCAGTTTACCTTCGATTATAAACTTGACGACGAGCATCGAGTTAGCACAATTTTTTGGGTCGACGGTCGTTCGAGGCTAGCTTATAAGCATTTTGGGGATGTCGTGACTTTCGACACCACATACCGTACCAACAAGTACTCGATGCCGTTCGCTCCTTTCACGGGCGTCAATCATCATTATCACTCCATCCTGTTCGGGTTCGCCTTGTTAAGGGACGAGAGCGAGAGTTCTTTTGAATGGTTGTTTAGGGTGTGGCTGGAAGCAATGAACTTCAAAGCACCCAAAGTTATCATCACCGATCAAGATTTGGCAATGAAGAAGGCTATTGCTACCGTCTTCCCAGATACTCGACACAACTTGTGCACTTGGCACATAAGCAACAAATACCCTGAACGTCTGCATCACGTGTATGCAAAGTATCCAGACTTTAAACAGGATTTTGACAAGTGCGTTAACAAGTCGTTAACGATTGAGGAATTTGAGGAGAGGTAGGAAAAGCTTACTGAGGATTACTCATTGCAAGACCACGAGTGGCATCCGCACAAAAAGATGTTGCGTTGTTATTCGAGAAAGAAAGGGCTGCAGACTTTGCAACCACGTACAAACAAAGGAGAAGGTTGCTTGAGACCCCGCTGGAGCTGAACGGTGCCAAGTCTATACGAAGGAGATCTTCCTGCTATACCAAGTAGAGCTGCAAAAATCGGGACGATACAGTATAAACAAGGTGGCAGAAAAGTCTACGCGTGAGTACAAGGTTTATTCGCTCGTGAATGACCTCGTCCCTGAGAAGCTGCGCAGAATTTATACGGTGAGCCACGACACATTGACGGACTCGGTGACATGTGTTTGCAAGAAGTTTGAGTTCCATGGCATCCTGTGTAGACACATTCTGCGGTTTTTCACCCAGAAGAATATCAGGACAATCCCCGATAAATACGTCCTGCCACGGTGGACGAAAGGTGCAAACAGGTTGCACGGTACCATTGCCTTTCCGGAGCACCCGTATACTGACTTTGAAGAATCAGAGACGTTGCGGTATAATCATCTGGTGACGATGTTCACCCGTTTGTCCGTAAAGGGTGCTGCTACAATGGTCGGATATAAACATCTCCTCGAGGTAGCTCAGCAGCAAGAGCCCATCGTCGACCAGTTGGAAGCAGCTTCAGTCAGCAATGCGGTTGACACCGAGCCTACGACGGGATCAGAAGATGACGAGCCGGGGGAGGAAGACGACAATGATATCCGGCCTTTGGATCCAATTATATCGCAAACGAAAGGCCGCAAGAGATCTACGCGGATGAAAAGCTCTATTGAAACGGCAACTCAACCTAAAAAGCTGAGAAGGTGTGCATTGTGCAACAAAATGACCGACCACGACAAGCGGAACCATTACAAGGCACTGGGGATAAGTCCAGGGGGTTTGCAAGACGGGGAAGAAGATGACGCCGAAGATGAGGACGAACAAGCTGCAGTGGACCTTTAATTTTTTGTCTAAGTCGTCAAGTATGTTTGACATTTGTAATAATTTTTTGTAATTTTTTTCTAATAATCTTTTGACCGAACACTTGTGTTTTTTTTTATGGACCTATGAGAGCCATCAAACCCAAGTTTAATTTTTTTTTTGATTTGACCCATCCGCTACATAGTGTATTGGACGGCTCTGCAGAGTCTTTTACGTCCGCTATACAATGTAGCGGACGTCTCTGCAGAATCCTAATTTTTTGGTGCACAGACGTCCGCTACACAATGTAGCGAATGTCTGTGCAGAAAAAAAACTTTTGGGTTTCTTTTGTCCGCTACACAATGTAGCGGACGACTCCCTGCAGAAAGGGCGATATCCGACACTTAGTTTTTTTTTTGGTTCTCTCTAGTCCGCTATACTATGTAGCGGACAGTCCTGCAGAAAGTCAGAACTCTAACACTTAGTTTTTTTTGTTGTCTCTACGTCCGCTATACTATGTAGCGGATGGCCCTGCAGAAATGGTGATATCCAACACTTATTTTTTTTTTTGGTTCTCTCTAGTCCGCTATACTATGTAGCGGACGGTCCTGCAGAAACTCAGAACTCCAGGTTGTCTCTACATCCACTATACTATGTAGCGGACGGCCCTGCAGAATCAAAGAAACCAAAATTGGCCAACACTGAGTCACTGACCCACACTTTGTTTCCCACCATTCAAAGCAAATCACAGATCAGACAATGAGCCAAAATGCTATAATATCTCTGACCACAAATCAAACACTCAACTGAGTTCAACACAACGATATCGGTCAGTCAAATCGCATTCAACACCGGTCAACTGATGTCAACACAAATTAATTCAAACCCGATGAATGAAGAACAACTTTCATAAAGATAATATATGTTTAAAAAAGTGAATATAATATTACAATGTCAATTGGGGCCCTCATCCCTTGCGGGATTCTCATCATTACACGGATTTACAATAAACCTAATAGCTCTAGGCCGGCCATTCATAATTTGCCAAGCCATCCTATACCTAAAGCCTTCTATGCATTCTCGGCTCCAGACGGTCTTTTGAGGCTCTCAGACCGACAAATGTAATCCATGTACATGCAGAGGAAGACGCTGCAGTCCGAAGAATTATGTTGCTTGGGCCTACGCCTCTTCAATCAGAAAAGGAGCTTTGGCCGCGGTACCCTCTCGTGACGCCTACCATTGACCAAGGCAGCAAATAGATTCTGCGAAAAACATAATAAGCATTAAACATTAAACATAGCAAACAGAATAAGATTAATCAGTTTTACAATATGCAAGTTACAATAAGAAGTAAACATGATCTTGCCATGGCATCCAACTGGCCTATGCCTTTGTACATGCTAATCACAGGCATCGCGGGGGTATCATCGTAGAGACTGTCGATGACTGATACCGTCTTATCTACTGGTTCATAGCAAACCAAGTACCAGTGGGCATTCCCTAAAAATGGGATTAGAAACACGTCGGCAACACTTGCGCTCACTGGACTATCCCTAGCAAGATATGCTTGTAGGTTAGCGGACGGTCTCCACTGGGCCAGGGTTCTCCCCTTCCTTGAATTGACCTAGTCTTTTCCACTCTTGTACTAGGATGCCATGAAAAAAAGCATCCAAGATAAAAATGCACGGACCGATGTTTGGATGCTCCCGACCCCTTTGCCTCAGAATTTGCACGTAGTGCGAGATGACACCATTGTCTAACCAAGCTCCCTACGCCGGCGAGGCCAGCTGTCCACGAGGCATTGTAATCCAAGCCCTTCGGGTAAACTGCATCATACGACACTCCATCTTGGCAGGGCCCGCTAAAATAACGGGCTCAGATTAGCTTGCATTTACCCGACTTTAGGGGCCTGGCTGGATGCCCTTTCGGATATTGCCCTCGGGGGTTGACCGGGGGATATTGCCCTTTGGGGGACCCAGCCGGTTGATATTGCTCTCTGGCCATTTCTTCGCAGGCTGATATTGCCCTCCAGGGAGGTCAAACGGGGCATATTGCCCTCCGGGGGAGCCAAGTGGTCCCGCCCACAGGACAATGGGCAGTGCCTCGGAGAAACCGTAGTTTCTGAAAGGCCAGTTTTACGTGACTTGACTCTGAGAGAAGGGTTGGGGTTCCAAGAACAAATTGAAGGAGGGGCCGCTGTAATCGTCCCACGACGCTTGAGCCTGTCCCATCCCCGCTATAGGGGGACCACCAACTCCCTGGCTCACCCCTGAAGCCTGTCCTGAGGGATCACCGTATCCCTGGCTGACGCCCGTATAACCCATTCCCGGGCTGAGGACCGAAGACTGTCCCGATGCTTGGCGCAAAAAATTCCGCAGCCTAAAGCCAATGCAGCAGCCTGTTGGCGAAGATCCTCGCCCATTGCGCTCACCAGATCCTTTCGCTCACTCAACTTCTGGAAGAATGCAAGCGAGGCATTAACCTACATCCAAAGAGATAAAAAATAAGTAACTTCAATCAGACATTTATATTCATCAAATTCAATTAAGTCAGACTTGTTGGGCAACTTACGAGATTGTATGCCATACGCTCATCGATCTGACCCCTAGGGTGGTACCTCTCCCCACGTTCAAAGTTTACTGGGGCTACTCTCCTCCGCTTGATGCGGTAGTACCACTCATCGTACTGTTCGATGCTGATAACGGGGTCAAGCTCCGAGACAATGGCCGCCAGTGTGTCCTGCCAAGAACTCCAAAGCTCTATTTCGGCCGCGCACAATTCGTGCGCATTGGCCTTGCCAAACCGTCCGACATCCGGTGGGTTCCTGTTAACCCTCATATCTGGGGCATCGACTGGCAAACCCTGCTCCAACTCAAAATGGCGCATTGCTCGGTCTGGCAGCTGCCACTCTGCGACCTCGAAGTGGATCAGGGGTGTGCGCTGCAACCCAGAGAGCGTGAAGACGAACGACTCTCCCACCCGTCGCGCCAAACGTATGTACGGTGCCCAACGCATTTGGCCAGGAGATAGACGGTCGAACTCCCCTCGATAGTACGTAATGTTGTGATGGGGATCGACTCTCCTCGGGTAGTGGCTCTCCCTCCGGCTGTACTCCCAAGCACACAACCGAGGCCACACTTTATCGGTTCCATCCCTACGCGTTGGTGCACCGGGAGCAAGGTGTTCATAAGACCACACCTGAGAACATGGGCAAATTATATTTATATCGTCGATTCAACAAAAGAAAAACAATAATGAAGGATATACCTGCAATAGCGAGAGACATGCACATATGGCTTTGGAGTCGGGCCTCGTTGCCTTGTGCAATGCTCGGTACAGATACGAAAGAACCGCTGCACCCCAGGCATAATCCCCAACCTCCGGCAGGTTACCCAACAACGGTAAATATTTCATGCTGACCGTGTTCTTCGACGTCGTTGGGAATAAAATTGCCCCTATCACCCACAAGAGGAAGGCTTGTGTGTACAGCACAAGCTCTGGCCCGTATAGTTTTTCGGCAAAACCCTGTAGGTATCTACCAACCACTTCAACTTTATACCCCCAGTGCTAAATTGATCCTGGGGTATCGAAGTGAAGAAGTTCCTAACAGTTCTCTTATTCGTTGCTTCCAACGGAGGAGCAATTACCGGCCGCCCCGTCACCGGCAACCCTAAGATGAACCCTACATCTTCTAGGGTAATTGTCATCTCTCTGAGTGAGAAGTCCTTTCAACAAGGGCACCTATCAAGGCCCGGTCAAGCTGTTGAAAGATCTGCCCATGCGTGAAAATCCCAAACCCAATTCCACGCAGTATCCTTTTCTGGGACTTGTTCAATATCCATGCTGTGAACTCGTGAGATACTTCTACGGTGGTGAGAAGTTCTTTTTCCTACGAATTAATAAATACAATTTAAGCAAAACAAAAGGTATACAACGTTCGTAAGAATAAGAAAGTTGATAAATAATGTATCTTACTCCACCATCCCATATGAGCGTACTGATATGGTTGGCTTGGTCGTATAACACGGATGGATCTTCTGGTCCAGGGTTAAATTCCATTTTTTGCAACTGAAATTATGAAAAAACCTTCTCAGTTTGGATTTTACGGTTTTGATTTTGAAAATCCCTCCCAAAATATGACGCTAGCACATGCATAATACATATAACGCAAGCACATGCATAATACATACAATGTTAGCATATACTCATATGTATAATCGATATATATACATATACAGAATCGGATTTTACGAACGCTAGCACATGAACAAATACATACATATATAAATTCTCATCGCTAGCACATGCTCAATGTATAATCAAAACCACGCATAAAACACAATATTCATCACAACTATAGATTACAAACATGTAAATGATTGATTTTGTGAACTTACGTGATCTATTAGGGTATTAAAAGTGTTCTTAAGAAGAAATTGCGCAAATCTGCTTGCCAACGCCGCTAGGAATATTTGTGAGTAGAAAGAATGGAGAAGAGTGTCGTAGTTAGAGTTTTTTTTAAATATATATTAAACGTCCGTTATACAGTATCGCAGACAGTTTTAAAACGTCCGCTTCACTATATCGCGGACTATTACGTCCGCCACATTGTGTAACGGACACTGTTGGACAAGATTACCATCGTGGGCGTAAAGGACTGACGGGACATGTCCTGACATGTGTCAGCCTAGAGGTCGTCCGCTACACTGTGTAGCGGACGTCTTTTTCCTGACACATGTCAGGACTTGAAAGTAGTCCGCCGCACAATGTAGCGGACAGGGGAGGAGGGAAAAAATGGTAAAAAAAGGCTGTCCGCAACACTGTCGCGAACGACTGACAGTTTTCGAAAAAAATAAGATCTGGGCCGTTCATCTTTCAGGATGGATGGCCAGATCGCGCTAGCAAAATACCTCATTTTGCTAGCGCTCTCAACAGATTAGCTCATATATATATATATATATATATATGTGGGAGCTGATCTATTGCTCGCGCTAGCAAATGGAGTTAAGTTGCAAGCGCGATTTGGCCGTCCACGCGCGATCTGTGGATGGCCCAGATCTTTTTTTGCCCTTTTTTTAAGTCTGTCAGCCACATTATGTAGTGCACGGTATTTTTTACCATATTACCCCCCTTTGCTCTATGTTATTGACTTTGAATGTTCATCCACTACATAATGTAGCGGATGATCCAAATCAATTTTCTTCTGTGTGAGTTAAGCCTTCACTGCTTTGATGTTTGCTGTTTTCCAAATTGTCTCTATGCTTTGATGTTTGTTATTTGTTTGGTTATGGGCTCTTCCAGTTTTCATCCAAACCCACGGCAGAACCACCACACCACGGCAGAACCACCACAACACGGCAGAACCATCGCGCCGCTCAACCACAACCATTATTAAACAAACCCACGGCAAAAACACAAGATCTATCAAGTGTTATTATTAAACCATCCAATATGAGATGATTAAAAAAGAAAAAAAAATTTGGAAAACAAAAAACCCAAGATCTGGCAGCAGCGAATAGAAAGTAAGGCGAGGCAGAGTTGTAATTGACTCGGTGGCACTGGCGATGGCGCTGCCGTTGACCCTTGAAAAGATCTAGCAGCAACGGTGGCGATGGTTAGGGATTTGGGCAAGGAGGAGCTTTGGTTGACTAAGTGGTGGTGGCGGTGGTGTTGGCCACGGGTGATATCGACATCCGCCAAGATCTGGCAGCGACGGCGACTAGATGGTGGTGATGCTTGTACGACACCGGTGGCTTTGTATCTCGCACGAGTGATATCGACATCCAACAAGATCTGGCGGCGACGACGACTGGATGGTGGTGATGCTCGTACGGCGCTGGTCGCTTTGGATGGCGCACAAGTGACGGCAACAACGACTAAGCGCCGATTGCTTTGGATGGCTCACGAGTGATAGGTGTTGGAATCTGTGACGAGTGGCGGCATTGAGAATATGGAGATGGAGGGGTAGACGGAGGGGAAGAGAGAGTGAAAGAGAGAGAGAAAGAAAGGGCAAGTAGCAAAGCGGACGAACACGAGTTTCAATGAGAAGATTTAGTTGTCCGCTACTTTAAGTAGCGGAGGGGACGAAAACTATTTCTTACGGTGTAAGGGGTAATTATGTCAAAAATACCGTCCGCTACATAATGTGGCGGACGGACTTAAAAAAAAGGCAAAAAAAAGATCTGCGCCGTCCACAGATCGCGCGTGGACGGCCAGATCGCGCTTGCAACTTAACTCCATTTGCTAGCGCGAGCAATGGATCAGCTCCCTATATATATGTATATATATATATATATATATGTAGGGAGCCGATCCAAACCCACCGGTGGAGAAATAAAATTTCTCCACCAAACCGCTACAAAGAGTAGCGGTTGGCATTATTGATTGCAAATACACAACCGCAACACTTTATTGCTGTTGCGCCCCCCCCCCATGGACCCCCCTCCCCCTTCCCCCCCATGGCCCCCCTCTCCCTTCCCCCCAATGGCCCCCTCCCCTTTCCCCCCCTCCCCCCGTCTCCCCCCCACCCTACCAACCGCAACAAAGAGTTGCGGTTGGCCCCCCTTCACCCACGTGGTGTCCCCCTTCCCCACCACGTGGCCTTCCCCCTTCCCCCATGGCCCCCCTTCCCCCGTCCTCCCCTCGGCCGCCACGTGGCCTCCCCCTTCCCCCCATGGCCCCTCGTCCTCCCCTCCCCCCATGGCCCCCCCATGCCCCCAATCGCAACAAAGTGTTGCGGTTGGCCCCTTCCCCCGGTCCCCCTTCCCCTTACCCGCCACGTGGCCCCATCCCCCCCACCATGCCCAACCGCAACACTTTGTTGTGGTTGGCATGCCAACCGCAACAAAGTGTTGCGGTCCCCCCACCCCCACCCCACGTGGTGTCCCCCCCCCCCCGTGATGCCCCCCATGGCCCCCCTTTCCCCCGTGATGCCCCCTTCCCCATGGACCCCCTTTCCCCCGTGATGACCCCTTCCCCATGGCCCCCCCTTCCCCCTCCCGTGATGCCACGTGGTGTCCTTCCCCCTCACTCACGGATTTTTTTTCTGTCTTCTTTCTTCTCTTTCCTTCGCTTTTTTCTCTTTATAATCCCTCCTCCCCGAACCCTTTCTTCCACTCTCCATCATCTTTACCAACTATCTTCATACTCCATATCTCACCTACAACAATACAAACAAACAAAATTTACGCTAGAAGCTCGGTGGATAACCGCTAGAAGATCAGTGAATTTTTCTTTAAATATATCAAGTCAAAACAAGTAAGTATTTTTTGGGTTTTCTTGTAATTCAATTCAATGTTAATTTCAAAGTTCAAAAATAGTCATTGTTGACTCAAATCGAAGATAACGAAAAATAAAAATTGAAGGAAACAAAAATCAGATCAATCGGAGATCGGATGAGCGGTATTACATTTATAGATTCCAAAATAGCGATTTTTTAGGGCGTCTAAATTAATATTTTTCATAAATTTATAAAAAATATCTAGAGCTAGATTTTGCCAAAGTACGAAAAAGAGACCCTAGTTATTTTTAAAAGATCTATATCAGGGAAAAATTTCAGATTTTTTCAAATACTGGAAAGGGGTTAACTGATACGGGGAACCTTGAAACTTTGCACTGTAATTTAAAATATAAAGCCAGTGTGATTTCGTGCGAAACTTTTATGAGAACCCTAGGATGTTGGGAAGTTCCATCCCCGAGGATTTCGGGCCACTCCGAAGTTGTTAGCTATTTTTTTGGCCGAACGGGCTTTTAAGCGCTCGATCCGGACACCGGTTCGGGATTCTTGGGCGAAAAGTCCGTAGAATACTTTTTAGATTAAGAATGAATTTGGGAAGCTTAAAATAGCATTTCAATGCACTTTTGAGCTCGTTCTGATGCCAGGGACATTTTGGTAATTTGCCACCCCGAGAGGGGTATTTTGGTAATTTTACGGTGCTAAGTTTTTCAAAGGACTTTCTAGTCCAGAAATGTAAGTAAAACACCTAAAAGGTTGTTTTGAAGCTGGTTTGGGGCGTTAGGGGTGATAATGAACCCCCGGGGGCATTTCACGCAGGCTCCTGACAATCTCAAGAGGTCCATTGAAAGGTACAAGACTGAAGTTCAAAACTTTAGTCTTGCGTACCGGGGTTACCAAGGGGAGCCGTCTAGTCGCTTGCCTCCTGACGCGTATGACTATCAGCCCCAGAGTCAGGTGTGGGAGTCGTCTACTCGCTTCCCTCCTGACGCGTACAACTATCAGCCCCAGAGTCAGGTGTGGGAGCCGTCTACTCGCTTCCCTCCTGACGTGTACGACTATCAACCCTAGAGTCAGGTGTGGGAGCCGTCTACTCGCTTGCCTCCTGACGCGTACGACTCTCAGCCCCAGATTCAAGTGACCCAAGTAGGAATCCAGGCATCGCACCCAAGCATCCGGTCGGATAAAGGACAATCGACAAAGCCATTGAGTCCGGCCAAAAGGGATTGGATCGACCGGTACTACTTTGGGCATGAGCCAATCGCTACAGCAGACTTTCCTGTTGCTTCATTCCTAGCTCACTCAGATCTAAGACTGTTGGCGCCGAACACAGATATTTCGAATTTTCTCATTGACGCTTATATAGATCTGCTGCGTGTTAGAGAGCTAAATTATAACCCCTGCCAAACTTTGAAGCTCAACATGTATGCCTCTTTTGTTATCCCCTTCATGGTGAATAGCATGAAGGAGTTCACAGAATGGAGGAGGAAGCGAGGGACAAGCAAGGGTGAATGGCGACCATCTGCAAACGTGCTTTCCTATTTGAACGCGGACTATCAATGTCACGCAGCTGATGCGAACCTAATCATGCTACCTGCTCTTCATGCAACCCACTTCTTCCTATTAGTTCTCTTTCTAGAGAATAAAGTGGTCCACATATACGATAGCCTAAGGGAAGACGGACCTGGTCAGCAGCTGGCGCAGATGTACTCCACGTACATCAATGCGGTGGTTAGTTTATATCTTGACCTTCGCTCATAGTCTATTCTTCTTGTTACATAGGCTTGATAACCTTTTTTATTGTTGGATGCAGACTACTATCATTCCACTAGCGTGTCGACATTTTAAGGGGGAAGCCATCACGAGCAAAACCATGATAAATCCTTGGACGGTCGTGACGATAGAAAACCGACCAAAGCAATATAACAGTCATGATTGCGGGATTTACGTCCTCAAGTACATGGACTACATAGCTCGCTCAGATGTGCTCGAATATGAAACGTGGTCTCGAAACGATGCCTTGACGTTTAGATATAGGATAGCCTGGGAGCTGAAAAAGGGTGTAGTTAGACGCCTTCCTTACCATTATCCTGAGATGTAGTTGACGTTCGTATGTGTTTATTATTACTATTGTTGGATTTTAGATATTAAGGTTTGAAATTAAATTAATGTGTCTCGATTTTTTTCCGAAATTGATAGAAATAGGCTAACTAGCGTGCTTAAGGTTCAATGAGCAAAAAAAAAGTAACAAAAAAAATTACGTAATTTTTCGGAAGTTATGAATTGGGCCCTAAAGAGTGCCCGAACAGGCCCTTCCTAGGAAAACCCAAAAAATAACGTGTCTCGATTTTTTCCGAAATTGATACAAATGGGCTAACTAGCACGCCTAAGGTTCAATGAGCAAAAAAAAAGTGACAAAAAAAATTACGTAATTTTTCGGAAGTTATGAATTCGGCCCTAAAGAGTGCCCGAACAGGCCCTTCCTAGAAAAATCCAAAAAATAACGTGTCTCGGTTTTTTCTGAAATTGATACAAATGGGCTAACTAGCACGCCTAAGGTTCAATGAGCAAAAAAAATGACAAAAAAAATTACGTAATTTTTCAGCAGCTATGATTCTACATACCAAATCACAAATTTAAACATTATAAAAGTTCAATTTATACAACTGAAATATTAACCCTAACACTGATCATCATCATCGTCCTCCTCGACCATACTGCCAGGTTCGATACCTAACACTTTATAATGGTTTCTCTTGTCATGATCAGTCATCTTATTACACAACGCACACCTCCGCAATTTTTTTTGACCCGTTGCTTCTTCAATCGAATTCTTCATGCGTATTGCTCATTTTTGCCCTTTTGTTTGAGAAATAATCGGATCAAAAATGTCGTCCTCCTCACCTTGCAGGCTAGTGCCGTCAATGACTGGCTGTGAAGCTCGATTGAATCTATCGGCTGGAGTCGTCCGACTAGTTGGAATGTCCCGTCTTTCTGGTAATGCCATCCTAAACTGTGCAAGGTTAGCCTTATCCCGTGCGGCTGCTTCAACTTGATACCTGTACCCATCAAATGTTGACGCTGCTTCCAATGATAAACCGTGCATGATGTTACAAAGGTGATTATATCGCAGCGTCTCAGATTGCTCGAATCAACTGAAACATTGGGCACGTAAGGAATGTGACCGTGGACTCTATTGGCTTCCTTCGTCCACCGTTCCAAGATATATTGTGGAGGGATTTCACGAGCATTCTTGGCGCTAAAAACCCTCAACGAGTGTCAACAAAGTATACCTTTATGCTCAAACAGTTGACAGTTGCAATTAACCAACCCGGTGTCCATACAAACTGCTACGGTGAAATGTCTTCTGCTCCTCGGAGCCGACGAAGAGCACGGATTGGCGAAATTCGTCACATTTGTCAAAGCATAAACCTTGATCACTCTGGTGGAATACTCGTGCAACTTTGTCATGCTATATTGATTCGACTTTAGTAGTTCCTCTTGAAACTGTCTAAACATTTCCTTGGTATAGACTTGAGCCGCATGAGCCTCCAAAGGTGAAAAAACTACTATGGCTCTTTCTCTGTAAACTGTAGCCGCGTCGGCTTCTCTCTCAAGGAAAAATTGCTTGTCAAGGGCTTTCTGCATCTCTAGTACGAACTCTGTTATACTTGAAGAATGGCCTACGTACCCATCAAAGAATGCATTCATACCTTCGCTTCTCGAGGTCGTAGTCATTCCGGCTGCAAAAAACTTCTTGGTGTAGGCACCGACCCACTGTGTCTTGATCTCATACAACGACTGTAACCATTCATGATTGTGCAAATGGTGGTCATCCATTAACTTGGCCCACCTCTCCTCGAACACGTCTACCGTCAACGATTTCTTCACACATGTATTAAAGTCAGTCTTGAATGTCGGATGGTTTGCATATACATTGTGAAGCCGTTCGGGATATTTGTTGCTTATGTGCCATGTGCACAGGCCATGGTGAGTATCTGGAAGGACCTTAGCGATTGCATTTTTCATTGCCAGATCTTGGTCGGTGATGATGGTCTTTGGAGGAATATGATACATTGCTTTAAGCCACGTTTCAAATAACCACGTAAATGACTCCTCCGTCTCATCCCTAAGCAGGGCAAAGCCAAACAAGATTGACTGATAGTGGTGGTTCACCCCGGTGAACGGAGCAAAAGGCATAGAGTACTTATTTGTGCGGTATGTGGTGTCAAACGTCACAACATCCCCAAAATTTTGGTAAGCAGCTCTAGAACGGGCATCCGCCCAAAATATAGTACTAATGCGGTTCTCATCATCCAGTTGGAGACTATAGAAAAAGCCAGAATTCTCACTCTGAAGGTGCCTGAAGATATCAAGTGTAGCTTGAGAATCACTCTTACCGAAAGACTCTCTCCTCTGAGCACGAAGTTCATTTCGAAGGTCTACTTCGTTGAAACTCAACTTGTCAATCCCCCCAGACTGGCTTGAGAAAACCCCCATCATTCTAGAAGGTGGAATTTTAGCCTCGGCCATTGTAAATATCAGTTGTCTGTGTGCCGCGCTTATTTCTCGGTGTTGATGAATTTGACCAATCTTACTAGGGGTCATCAACTGATGATTATGGCTCAACTCCACTCCCGTCACAACCCAATGGTTTTCATTTTTCCGGTGTACTGCATACACATGGGCCTTGCAGCCGGTACCCGGAAATGTGTCGCGTTTTCTTTGTCTTGATGGCCCTTCGTCACTGATCCGAACAACCGGGGGTACATACGGTGCTCCTCTATGACACTCAAATAGTCTTCCACAAATTTGATCTGTATTCGCCCGTTTTCTAGTAGTCTTAGTTCTAATACCGAAACCTATCGTTTTCGAATATGCTCTATAGTATGCTTCAACTTCGTCCAGTGTTTGAAAAACTTGACCCAAGTAAGGTGGATCAGAAGCTTCACAAAAAGTATTTCCTCCAGTTGCATCCATATTTATACTGAAATCTAAAAAATAAAAATTATATCATTCTCAACAAGTCATAGAATTAAATAAAATAAAAATAACGACTCTTTCCTCCAGTTGCGAAAAATTTTACAATGTTCAATTACCAAAATACCCCCGATGAGCGGCAAATTACCGAAATGCCCCCGGGGGTTCATTATCACCCTAACGCCCCAAACCAGCTTCAAAACAACCTTTCAGGTGTTTTACTTACATTTCTGGACTAGAAAGTCCTTTGAAAAACTTAACACCGTAAAATTACCAAAATACCCCTATCGAGGTGGCAAATTACCAAAATGCCCCTGGCATCAGAATGAGCTCAAAAGTGCTTTGAAATGCTATTTTAAGCTTCCTGAATTCATTCTTGATCTAAAAAGTATTCTACGGACTTTTCGCCCAAAAATCCCGAACCGGTGTCCGGATCGAGCGCTTAAAAGCCCGTTCGGCCAAAAAATAGCTAATGACTTCGGAATGGCCCGAAATCCTGGGGGATGGAACTTCCCAACATCCTAGGGTTCGCATAAAAGTTTTGCGAGAAATCGCGCTGGCTTGATATTTTAAATTACACTACAAAGTTACAAGGTTCCCCTCAATCAGTTAACCCCTTTCCAATCTTTGGAAAAAATTGAAAATTTTCCCTGATATAGATCTTTTAAAAATAACTAGGGTCTCTTTTTTACACTTTGGCACAATCTAGCTCTAGCTATTTTTAAAAAATTTGTGAAAAACTGTCTAATTAAGTTTTCACCTTTAGCGACAATTACGTTTCGTATTCACATTAAACACACATAGTGTTACACCCTAGGAACACACACAGTGTCTTAAACCAAAATTATTTCCTCCAGTTGTGTTACAATGTTCAATTACCAAAATACCCCCGATGAGCGGCAAATTACCGAAATGCCCCCGGGGGTTCATTATCACCCTAACGCCCCAAACCAGCTTCAAAACAATCTTTTAGGTGTTTTACTTACATTTCTGGACTAGAAAGTCCTTTGAAAAACTTAACACCGTAAAATTACCAAAATACCCCTCTCGGGGTGGCAAATTACCAAAATACCCCTGGCATTAGAACGATCTCAAAAGTGCATTGAAATGCTATTTTAAGCTTCCCAAATTCATTCTTGATCTAAAAAGTATTCTACGGACTTTTCGCCCAAAAATCCCGAACCGGTGTCCGGATCGAGCGCTTAAAAGCCCGTTCGGCCAAAAAAATAGCTAACGACTTCGGAATGGCCCGAATTCCTGGGGGATGGAACTTCCCAACATCCTAGGGTTCTCATAAAAGTTTCACGCGAAATCGCGCTGGCTTGATATTTTAAATTACAGTGCAAAGTTACAAGGTTCCCCGTATCAGTTAACCCCTTTCCAGTATTTGAAAAAATCTGAAATTTTTTCCTGATATAGATCTTTTAAAAATAACTAGGGTCTCTTTTTCGTACTTTGCAAAATCTAGCTCTAGATATTTTTTATAAATTCATGAAAAATCTTAATTTAGACGCCCTAAAAAATCGCTATTTTGGAATCTATAAATGTAATACCGCTCATCCGATTGATCTGATTTTTGTTTCCTTTAATTTGTATTTTTCGTTATCTTCGATTTGAGTCTACAATGACTATTTTTGAACTTTGAAATTAACATTGAATTGAATTACAAGAAAACCCAAAAAATACTTACTTGTTTTGACTTGATATATTTAAAGAAAAATCTACCGATCTTCTAGCGGTTATCCACCGGGCTTCTAGCGTAAAATTTTTTTGTTTGTATTGTTGTAGGTGAGATATGGAGTATGAAGATAGTTGGTAAAGATGATGGAGAGTGGAAGAAAGGGTTCGGGGAGGAGGGATTATAAAGAGAAAAAAGCGAAGGAAAGAGAAGAAAAAAGATAGAAAAAAATCCGTGAGTGAGGGGGAAGGACACCACGTGGCATCACGGGAGGGGGAAGGGGGCATCACGGGGGGGGGGGGGACACCACGTGGGGTGGGGGTGGGGGGACCGCAACACTTTGTTGCGGTTGGGCATGGTGGGGGGGACGGGGCCACGTGGCGGGGGGAGGGGCTGCCACGTGGCGGGGGAGAGGGGGACGGGGACACGTGGCGGGGGAAGGGGATGGGGGACTGGGGGAAGGGGCCAACTGCAACACTTTGTTGCAGTTGGGGGCATGGGGGGGCCATGGGGGGAGGGGAGGACGGGGGGCCAAGGGGGGAAGGGGGAGGCCACGTGGCGGCCGAGGGGGGGCCAACCGCAACTCTTTGTTGCGGTTGGGCAGGGAGGTGGGGGGTGGGGGGTGGGGGGAGACGGGGGAAAGGGGAGGGGGCCATGTGGGGGAGGGGGAGGGGGGTCCATGGGGGGGGGGGCGCAATCGCAACAACGTGTTGCGGTTGTGTATTTGCAATCAATAATGCCAACTGCTACTCTTTGTAGCGGTTTGGTAGAGAAATTTTATTTCTCCACCGGTGGGTGTGGATCGGCTCCCATATATGTATGTATATGTATGTATGTATATATATATATATATATGTATATATATATATATATATATATATATGTATATACCGGTGGGTGTGGATCGGCTCCCATATATGTATGTATATGTATGTATGTATGTATATATATATATATATATATATATATATATATATATATATATATATATATATATATATATATATATATATATATATATATATATATATATATATATATATATATATATATGGGAGCTGATCCGTTGATAGCGCTAGCAACTTAACCCAAGTTGCTAGCGTGATCTGGCCGTCCATGGCCGAGAATGGACTGCCAGATTGCGGGCCACGCCCAGTATTTTTTTCATCCGTCCGCTACATTATGTAGCGGACGGCCAAACAGCACTACCAACATGCTAGCGCTATCAATGGATCACGACCCTATATATATATATGTGTGTGTGTGTGTGTGTGTATATATATATATATATATATATATATATATATATATATATATATAGGGAACTGATCCGTTGATAGCGCTAGCAAAATGGGAGATCTTGCTAGCGCGATCTGACCGTCCATCCCGAAGGGATGGACGGCCCAGATCGTATTTTTGCGGCGCTGTCAGTCGTCCGCTACACTATGTAGCGGACGGATCTTTTTACCATTTTGCCCCTGCTCCCCCCTCCGCTACACTGTCTAGCGGACCACTTTCTTGGGCCCACGTTGACAGCCAAAAAGTCATCCGCTAGACAGTGTAGCGGACGACTGACTCCGTCAATGTCAGTCATGTCGATGCACGACTGTTACTTTGTCATTATCCCACCGTCCGCTAGACAGTGTAGCGGACCGTTTATCCCTTTCTTAACTTCGAAACCCTTATTCATTCCTTCTAAACTGCTATTCATTCCTTCTTCTCACAATTCTTCTAGCGGCGTTGGCAAGTAGATCGGCGCAATTTCTTCTCAAGAAATCCTTTATTCGACGAATCAATCACGTAAGTTCACAAACCAATCCTTTATTTGTTCATAATCTAGAGTTGTTATCGCGGCTTATGCATGATTTTGAATGTGTGCGCGGTGCATTGTGCTAGCGTTTGTCAATGTATCTATACATATATATAGATTATATATGTGTATTGCGTATTATTTGTTCATGTGATTTCACTTGTAAAATCCCATTCCGTGTCTGTTTGTATCTATGTACATTGCATATACACAGCATGTGAACTTATGTGAGTATTATCTGATCACATGCTAGCGTTGACTGTGCTAGCGTTGTATGTTTGAGAATGTTTACGCTTCCAACCTTGCCGTTTTGCATAATTTCAGTTGCGAAAAATGGATTTCAACCCTGGACCAGAAGATCCGTCCGTATTATACGACCAAGCAAACCATATCAGTACGCTCATATGGGATGGTGGAGTAAGATACTTATTTTATCAACTTTGTTATTCTTGGGAACGTTGTATATCGTTTAATTTGCTTAAATTGTATTTATTAATTCGTAGGAAAGAGCACTTCTCAACACGGTAGAAGTATCCGATAATTTTAAAGCATGGAAATTGAACAGAACCCAGAAAAGATTACTGCGTGGGATTGGGTTTGGGATTTTCACGCGTGGGCAGATCTTTCAACAACTTGACCGGCACTTAATAGGTGCCCTTGTTGAAAGGTGGAGAAGTGAAACGAATACGTTTCACTTCCCTCTCGGAGAGCTGACAATTACCCTAGAAGATGTAGGGTTCATCTTAGGGTTACCGGTGACGGGGCGGCCGGTAATAGCTCCTCCGTCGGAAGCAACGAATAAGAGGACCGCTAGGGACTTCTTTACTTCGATACCCCAGGATCAATTTAGCACTGGGGGTATCAAGTTGAAATGGTTGGTAGATACCTACAAGGTTCTGCCGGATAACTACACGGATCAGATGCTTGTGCTGTACACACAAGCTTTCCTCTTGTGGGTGATGGGGGCAATTCTGTTCCCAACAACGTCGAAGAATACCGTCAGCGTCAAATATTTACCGTTGTTGGGTAACCTACTGGAGGTTGGGGATTATGCCTGGGGAGCCGCAACTCTTGCGTACCTCTACCGAGCATTGCACAAGGCAACGAGGCCCGACTCCAAAGCGATATGTGCATGTCTCTCGCTATTGCAGGTATATCATACAATTCTTGATTACTTGCTCGTTTCTTTTTTTTTTTGGGTTGAATTGACAATAAAATTTGACGATACTTTATTTAATTTGTCTTTGCTCTCAGGTGTGGTCTTATGAACACCTTGCTACCGGCGCACCCACGCGTAGGGACGGAACCGATAATGTGTGGCCTCGGTTGTGCGCCTGGGAGTACAGCCGGAAGGACAGCCACTACCAGAGGAGAGACGATCCCCATCACAACATTACGTACTATCGGGGGGAGCTCGACTCGTTATCTCCTGGCCAGATGCGATGGGCACCGTACAAACATTTGGCGCGACGGGTGGGAGAGTCGTTCGTCTTCACGCTCTCCGGGTTACAACGCACACCCCTGATCCACTTCGAGGTCGCAGAGTGGCAGCTGCCAGATCGCGCTATGCGCCATTTTGAGTGCCTGCAGGGGTTGCCAGCCGGCGCGCCGGATATGAGGCTTAACAGGAACCCACCGGGTGTCCCTCGGTTTGGCAAGGCAAATGCGCACGACTTGTGCGCACGAGAACTTGAGGTTTGGGATTCCTGGCAGGACACGCTGGCGGCCATTGTGTCGGAGCCTGACCCCGTGATCAGTATCGAACAGTACAATGGGTGGTACTACCGCATCACCCGGAGGAGAGTAGCTCCAGTAAGGTTTGAACGCGGGGAGAAGTACCACCCTAGGGGTCAGATCGATGAGCACATGGCATACAATCTGGTAAGTTGGCCAATAAGTGCTTTAATTGAACTTGATGATTCTAACTGTGTATGAAGTTACTTATTTATTATCTCTCTGGATGTAGGTTAATGCCTCGTTCGCCTTCTTCCAGAAGTTGCGCGAGCGGAAGGATTTGGTGGATGCAATGGGCGAGGAGCTTCGCCAACAGGCTGATGCGTTGGCGTATGGCTGCGGGAATTTTTTACACCAAGCATCGGGCCAGCCTTCCGGCGTCAGCCCGGGAATGGGTTATCCGGGGTGGCAGCCCCCATATGTGAGCGAGGGATACACCGATCCCTCGGGACAGACTTCGGGAGTGAGCCAGGGATATGGTGGTCCCTCTGTACCGGGAATGGGTGGTGATTGGGGACAGCCAAGCACCATGGGCCAGGCTCAAGCGCCGTGGGAAGACTACAGTGTGCCCTCCTTCTCTTTGCTATTGGACTCGGAACCCCAACCCTTCTCTCAGAGTCAAGTCACGCAAGACTGGGGTTTCGAACACATCAGTCTGTCGGAGACACTGCCTATTGTCCCATGGGCAGGACCATCTACTGCCGAAGGAGGGCAATATCCCCCGGTCGACCCCCCCGAAGGAGTGCAATATCCCCCCGTCGACCCCCGAGGGCAATATCGCAAAGGGCATCCAGTGAAGCCCCTAAAGCCGCATAAATGCCAAATAATCAGAGAGCGTTATTTTAGCGGCTTCCCCCGGGACAAAGCGTTGTATAGTGTGAATCATCCGGAGGGCATGGATTACACTTGCGAGTGGGGAGAAATGGCCTCCCTGGCTCCGGGGAGTTGGTTAGACAACGGTGTCATCTCCACATACGTGGAGATTCTGAAGGAAAGGGGTCGGGAGCGGCTGAACGAGTACCCGGCCGTTTTTTTGGTTGATGCCTTTTTTCATAGCCTCCTAGTGTCTGAATGGCATGAGTGGGTCGAGCAAAGGCGGAAGAAAAAGTTGAGCCAGTGGAGACCGTCCGCTAACCTACGAGCGTATCTTGCTAGGGATAGTCCAGTGAGCGCAAGTGTTGCCGACGTGTTTCTAATCCCATTTTTAGGGGAAAGCCACTGGTACTTGGTTTGCTATGAACCGGTGGAGAAAGTCGTATCGGTGATCGACAGTCTCCACGACGATACCGCCTTTATGCCTGTGCTGCAGATGTACAAAGCCCAGTTGGATTCAATGGTAATATTACGATTGTTGTTTAACAGTTATTGTAACTTGGCATAAATGTTAACTCGTGTCTTACGCCGTTTTGTGTTTCTCGCAGAATATATTTTGTGCAATGGTCAATGGTATCCGTGGTAATCCTGTACCGGCGCGGCCAAAGCTCGATTGGCGACTGAAGAAGAGGAGGCCCAAGCAACGTAACACTTCGGACTGCGGCGTTTTCCTTTGCATGTACATGGATTACATTTGCCGGTCTGAGAGCCTCAAGGCGGCGGTGTGGAGCCAAGCAGAAGTAGACACCTTTAGATATAGAATGGCTTGGCAAATTATGAAAGGCCGGCCTAGAGCGGTTAGGTATATTGTAAATCCTGCAAATGCCGAGAATCGCTCCCAACATGATTCCCCCAGTTGACATTGTACCATTACACTGTCAAATTTTTTTAATAAACTATGATTATTTAGAAAGCTCTCATTGATTTTGTGTTGAAGATTATTGATTGATTGATTTCCGTTGAAGATGATTTGAGTTTGGTTTTTTGGGCTTCATTTAGAATGATTGAAAGGTAGAAAACAAAATGTGTAGCGGACAGTTTCCAAGTGTTGGGGTAAGACATTCTGCTTGTCCGTCTGCTACACAATGTAGCGGACAGTGGGGAAGTGAAAATTTTCTAAATGTTGGGTTAACACATTCTGCTGGTCCGTCCGCTACACAATGTAGCAGACTGTGGGGGAGTGAAAATTTTCTAAGTGTTGGGTTAAGACATTCTGCTTGTCCGTCCGCTACACAATGTAGCGGACAGTGGGGAAGTGAAAATTTTCTAAGTGTTGGGTTAAGACATTCTGCTTGTCCGTCCGCTACACAATGTAGCGGACAGTGGGGAAGTGAAATTTTTCTAAGTGTTGGGTAAGACATTCTGCTTGTCCGTCCGCTAAACAATGTCGCGGACAGTGGGGGAGTGAAAATTTTCTAAGTGTTGGGTTAAGACATTCTGCTTGTCCGTCCGCTAAACAATGTAGCGGACAGTGGGGGAGTGAAAATTTTCTAAGTGTTGGGTTAAGACATTCTGCTTGTCCGTCCGCTACACAATGTAGCAGACAGTGGGGAAGTGAAAATTTTATAAGTGTTGGGTTAAGACATTCTGCTTGTCCGTCCGCTAGACAATGTAGCGGACAGTGGGGAAGTGAAAATTTTATAAGTGTTGGGTTAAGACATTCTGCTTGTCCGTCCGCTACACAATGTAGCGGACAGTGGGGAAGTGAAAATTTTCTAAGTGTTGGGTTAAGACATTCTGCTTGTCCGTCCGCTATACAATGTAGTGGACAGTGGGGAAGTGAAAATTTTCTAAGTGTTGGGTTAAGACATTCTACTTGTCCGTCCGCTATACAATGTAGCGGACAGTGGGGAAGACATTCTGCTTGTCCGTCCGCTACACTGATAAAAGCCTATTGCCTGTTTTGATTAATATATATATAATAGGATAGAGGTCCACTACATTGTATAGCGGACATAAATGAAAACCAAAAGTTTTTCTGCGATGACGTCCGCTACATTGTATAGCGGACATAAATGAAGACCAAAAGTTTTTCTGCGATGACGTCCGCTACATTGTATAGCGGACATAAATGATGACCAAAAAATTAGGACTATGCATATCTGTCCGCTACATCAGAAAAAAAAATTCCAGTATTCGGTCAAAAAATTATTACAAATGTCAAACTTATACAATAAATTAAAGGTCCACTGCAGCTTGTTCGTCCTCATCTTCGGCGTCATCTTCTTCCCCATCTTGCAAACCCCCTGGACTTATCCCCAGTGCCTTGTAATGGTTCCGCTTGTCGTGGTCGGTCATTTTGTTGCACAATGCACACCTTCTCAGCTTTTTAGGTTGAGTTGCCGTTTCAATTGAGCTTTTCATCCGCGTAGATCTCTTGCGGCCTTTCGTTTGCGATATAATTGGATCCAACGGCCGGATATCATTGTCGCCTTCCTCCCCCGGCTCGTCATCTTCGGATTCCGTCGTAGGCTCGGTGTCAACCGCATTGGTGACTGAAGCTGCTTCCAACTGGTCGACGATGGGCTCTTGCTGCTGAGCTACCTCGAGGAGATGTTTATAACCGACCATTGTAGCAGCAGCCTTTACGGACAAACGGGTGAACATCGTCACCAGATGATTATACCGCAACGTCTCTGATTCTTCAAAGTCAGTATACGGGTGCTCCGGAAAGGAAATGGTACCGTGCAACCTGTTTGCACCTTTCGTCCACCGTGGCAAGACGTATTTATCGGGGATTGTCCTGATATTCTTCTGGGTGAAAAACCGCAGAATGTGTCTACACAGGATGCCATGGAACTCAAACTTCTTGCAAACACACGTCACCGAGTCCGTCAATGTGTCATGGCTCACCGTATAAATTCTGCGCAGCTTCTCAGGGACGAGGTCATTCACGAGCGAATAAACCTTGTACTCACGCGTAGACATTTCTGCCACCTTGTTTATACTGTATCGTCCCGATTTTCGCAGCTCTACTTGGTATAGCAAGAAGATCTCCTTCGTATAGACTTTGGCACCGTTCAGCTCCAGCGGGGTCTCAAGCAACCTTCTCCTTTGTTTGTACGTTGTTGCAAAGTCGGCAGCCCTTTCTTTTACGAACAACGAAGCTACCGCTTTTTGTGCGGATGCAACGAAAGTCTTCAAATTGGTAGCTGTACCCACATAACTATCGAACGTGGCATTCATAGATTCACTCCTGCCCGTCGTTTTCATGCCCGCTGAAAAATACCTCCTCGTGTAAACGCCAATCCATTGCTCTTTGCGCTCGTACAAGTGCTGGAGCCACTCGTTGTCTTGCAATGAGTAATCCCGAACAAGCTTTTCCCACCTCTCCTCGAATTCCTCAATCGTTAACGACTTGGTAACGCACTTGTCAAAATCCTGTTTAAAGTCTGGATACTTTGCGTACACGTGATGCAGACGTTCCGGGTATTTGTTGCTTATGTGCCAAGTGCACAAGTTGTGCCGGGTGTCTGGGAAGACGGTCGCAATAGCCTTCTTCATTGCCAAATCTTGATCGGTGATGATCACTTTGGGTGCTTTGAAGTTCATTGCTTCCAGCCACATCCTAAACAACCATACAAAAGAACCCTCGCTCTCGTCCCTTAACAAGGCGAACCCGAACAGGATGGAGTGATAATGATGATTGACGCCGGTGAAAGGAGCGAACGGCATCGAGTACTTGTTGGTACGGTATGTGGTGTCGAAAGTCACGACATCCCCAAAATGCTTATAAGCTAGCCTCGAACGACCGTCGACCCAAAAAATTGTACTAACTCGATGCTCGTCGTCAAGTTTATAATCGAAGGTAAACTGCGGGTCCTCCATCTGCATCCGTTTCAATAGGCTCATTGTCGATTGCGCATCATTGAGGTCATACGCGGCTCGTCTATGGGTTCGGACCGCGTTACGAACGTCTGTCGTGTTAAAGTTTAAATTTTGAATTCCCCCAGCCTGTTCAGCAAGAACATTAACAATCTCAGTAGGTCCAATTCGCGCATTGCTCATTGTGTGAATTAGGCTCCTCGCGACCTTACCCATCTTCTTGTGTTGATGCATCTGACTCACCTTAGAAGGAGTTACTAACGGGTGATTGTGTGCCAGTTCCAGGCTGGTAATAAGCCAATGATCATGATTGGCTTTGTAGCTTACGAACATCTTGACCTGGCAATTTGTGCGCTCAAAGCAGTCCCGTCTTCTACGCGAATATCCTATTTCGTCATCACTGTCATCATTGCCTACGCGTGTCTCATTTTGCTGTGGATTTCTGCCCCTATGACACTCGTATAAGCGAGAGCATATCTTTTTTGTTACGTTGCTTGTTCTTGTAGTCTTTATTCTAATGCCAAAACCAACCCTCAATGAATACGCTCGAAAACATTCTTCAGCTTCTTCCAATGTTTGAAACGTTCGTCCTAGATACGGATCACTAGCATCTACGGGGACGTTGGAGCTCGACACGAAATCAGACATTGTGAAACAAGACCTGTGTAGAAATAGACTACGCTTAACAATCAAATGACATTTCTAACTGAAAATATTACCTAAAAATTACCTTGGCGAATAGACCAATTTAGGATGACAAACATACCGTATGCATAACCCCTGAAAGTGTCTCCAAATTAACAATTATTAATTTATTGAACATAACAAATTAAAATTACTAAGATAAATAGACGAATTCATCATGCCAAAAAATTGAATTAAACTATAATTTTATTTAGAGTTAACAAATTACACCTTTTTTATGAACATCATGTCTAGAACATCACAAATTGAAGAATAGAGTGACAAATTTCTAGAACATAAAAAAAAATCTATACTTTTTTGTCAAACAAAATAAAATTATATTTTACCATTCAATCCATAAAGAAAACTTCACCATTCGCAAACTTACCTTACTTGAGTGAAGCTTGAAGCAAGTTTTACTCGAAACTTGAAGGGAGCTGAAAATGGAAGTGAGTCCGAAGGAGAAGAAAATTGTAATCGAAGGAACTTGAGGAATTCCGACAACCCGTCGTGTGTAGAAATAAAGGTACAAATACGTGGAAATGTGTCAGTTGTGTCAAGGAAGTCAGTCGTCCGCTACACTGTCTCGCGGACGACTTTTTGGCTGTCAACGTGGGCCCAAGAAAGTGGTCCGCTAGACAGTGTAGCGAAGGGGGGAGCAGGGGCAAAATGGTAAAAAGATCCGTTCGCTACACTGTGTAGCGGACGACTGACAGCGCCGCAAAAATACGCGATCTGGGCCGTCCATCCCTTCGAGATGGACGGTCAAATCGCGCTAGCAAGATCTCCCATTTTGCTAGCGCTATCAACGGATCAGCTATATATATATATATATATATATATATATATATATATATATATATATATATATATATATATATATATATATATATATACATACACACACACAATCATGTATGCCGGTGTTTACTATGCTTCGGAAGCTTTGCGAAAATAATCACAAAAATGTATATTCAAAAGCACTCTTTGTTCTCGTGTTTCATTTTCAAAGTCAATTGGTTTCGATCCTTGGGATATGTTGGGTAATTTGATGAATGTATACAGAGAAGGTGTCACTTCACTCGCAAAAGAAGAATGAAAAATTTCAAGTGCTTCACTAAATTAAAGCATGGTCAGTTCCTTAACCCTCCCCATCTTAACTGCCTTAACCATTTTCACCTCTCAAATATTTTCATCCAAAATCGGAGACATAATGAATCAGGAAAAGGAAAATGGGGGTTCGGGTTGGGCGTTGAGGCCCCAGCAACGTAACTGACAAACGGGCACTGCTATTTGAATGAGTGACGTTCCTGATGAGTTGCTTTCTGTAACCAACAACCGGGGGCATTTGACATCACCCTTAGCAGCCACTAGCTAGTCCCACAAACTCCATTACATCATTAGCTTTACCCTCGTACGACCATTTATCCCTGGGTGATTATCTAAGGCTCACAATTTTTTTTTTGGGTTTTTAGTTTTCAAAAAAATTAAAATAAAATAAAATTAAAGAGCAGTTTAACTTTTTTAAAATTTTTATTTGGGTGTTTGATAATCCAGTTTTTTATTTATTTATTGTGATGGTTTGCAGTGACGGTAGCCAACGGTGGTGGTGGCCAGTGGTGGCTGCCAACGGTGGTCGCCGCCGGTAGCAGTTGCCGGTGGTGGGAGGGTGTGGTGATCTTAAAAAAAAAATCAACACTGAAAAAAAAAATCAGTTTTTAGAGTTTTTAAAACAGCCTTGATTTAAAAATTGGGCTTTTAAACTGAAGGAAAAAAGAAAAAAAATGGTTACCAAACGCAGCTTTTTTTCCAGTTTTCAAAACTGAAAAAAAAAATGTGTCAAACACTACCTAAATCAAGACATGGCTTTCAATAGGGTTAGCATTAGGTTCTATTTAGGGGTTAAACTACAAATTGAATCATTGTTTATCTGTTCAAAATATTTTGAATCGAATGAAATCAAAACTCTATCTGTTTTGGATGGTTTGATTTATTCGGTTTACACAGTTCAATTTAGATTGGTTTGCGGCCATTTAATTTAAAAGAGTTTGTTCCTTCACACACCTATTATTCGAATTTCATATTATTCAAAATTGAAGTTGAGTTTTACTATGTTATACATAATTTTGATACATTCAATATTTTAAGTGCTTGTATTAACAAAAAATATAAATAGTATTCCACGTATGAATTATAATAAAAACTCAAGTATGCTTTTGTAATTTATGTAGAGAAATAACAAGTGAATATAAAAGAAATATTATTCAGTAGACTTACAAATGTTCTCATTATTTTCTTCTCTTGGGACACTCAAAATTTTGTTTATTAAACTTTGCTTAATGCCATATATGTGAAATTGATTAATGAATTTCACTAAACTGAATTAATATCATATGTTAGTTCAGCTCAGAGTGTGGCAAAAAAAATTAGTGGTGAACCGAACCAAACCAAAATCAGTTGAGAAATGTGAAATCAAACAATAAATTTTTTTTAGACGGTTTGGATTAGTTTAGTTTGATCCATTTTAAGCAGTTCAAATCAGTTTGAACGTTTTGATGCTCAACTTGCCCTTCATAACCTATGTACTCCAAAATCTAAGAAATTATCGGTGGACCAGCTACATTCTAGAATTGCAATAAAAAAAAGCAGTCACTTATAACAGGCCTTATAAATGGTCCTCAACGTTAATGGAAGCTGATAACAAACTTAACATCATATTATGCATCAATATCGTTCTTTGGTAAGCCTTAACAAAATAAACATACAATATAGAGATATGAGCACTATGAAACTTGGTCAAAATGAATAAGTTTTGGCCTAACAACATAAAAAGGGACAACTAGAAATATCATCAACACCAACCAATGTTTTCCAGCTCAACATGCACTTTCTAATGCAAACCATACTAGGCAAATATGCTCAAGGGGCCTGTCTGGGTCGAGGAATCAAGACCATGTTCAGCATTTTGCAGGCCTGTAATCCATTTCCTGCCAAAAGAGGAGATTTTCAGCCTATCCTTTCACAGAACTTCCTCAAATGTACTACAATACTTGACACGAACAGAATCTTCTGTGCAGTTACACGCAAGTCAATTCGCGATTCAGAGGTTTCCGAAATTGGTCTTTTTCATGACTACTAAAAGTTCTCTAGCAATAATTCTTTTTTGTAAGTGAAGAGTTCTCTAAGAGTTTTTTATAGTGATAGAAGGTAAGCATAAATAAGACAAGAATTATGCTAGACTAACGAGATTAATTTACCTGCCAACATTACTGCCGGCTGAGTCCATTAGAATTGTCAGTCTCTTTGCTGTGTTCGTGAATGTGCTGCGATGTAAACCAGGAGAACATTATAAGGTCCGTGAAATGATGTGTACAAGTAGAGATGTAGAACAAAAGATGGCAAAGGATAATAAATAGTACCTGAAAGGTTCATCTCCAGTTTGCTTAACAGCACCTGTTGCATCTCTGTAGAGTACATGGGCTGGCATCTCTGATCTTTCTATACCAAACATGTTTGCCAACTTTCTATACAGCTCTTCATATGACTCGAGAACAGAGAGGTCAAGGGTTCGGCCTACATCCTCTGCCTCCAAGTATACTTTGCAGTGACCAGTATCTAGGCCAAGTTCAGCCGTCTGAAAGCCTTGGTTCCACAAAAATCCAGTACTGGAAATATTTTCTGGAAGATCAGACCTGTCCAGTGCAGGTCGTCTTCCTGCCTTTTCTACATTCCCATCTGATGGGCTTTTCATCGTTGAACAGCCATTAGAGATTTGCTGTTCCGTAAGTATTGGCTGACCAAAGAGTAAGAATCCGGGTTCCTTCACATTCTCAGTTTTCTCCAACTTATGACTAGAATTACCCATGGTTAGCAAGCAAGATATGTTGTCATTGCAATTTTTTCGGCCTTGAAAGATGCTATCGGAGATTTTAGCATGTAAATCAAGCCGCTGGAAACTGGATGGGAAGAGTCCCAACTGCAGTTTGTTGCTGAGGTGGAGATCCGATAATGGTATCCCAAATTGAGTATGCCTGGCTCCCTGTATGCCTGCAGGAACGTTGTCAGATAGACAACAGAAGGGACTGCTGGACCCGAGGGGGTTGCCTGAAAATGACGGTATTGGAAATTGGCCGTCAAGCAGAAAGTCTGTGTGTTGCGGTAAGCGTAACTTCTTTCTTGGTGGAGAAAAAGGCGACAGATGAATAACGGGCATATTTGACACCAATTCAACTAGCCATGGGCTGACACACTTGACATTTTGTAGTAAATCTGGTTCATCCCATGTCACCTGCAATGTACCATGCAAAACTGTTAAACTGATGCAAAAACAAATAGGTTCAAAAGCGAAAACATGAATCTAGACATTCAGCCATAACTAGAAATATTTACGAGGGGGGGAAAAAATGTGGAGTGTGGACTTCTACATGGTTGTAAGTAACTGCATACTGAAAAAAGAGTAAACAATTCAGTTGTCTTTCTCACACACGAATTTGATATTTTTCACATGGATCGCAATGTCTGGCATATGCTGAGAAACGTCCTATTTTCCTATACATCACTGATAATCATGAAAGAACACCAAGGTCAAAATACTTGACCATGACCAAGACCAACTGTAGCGCATAGTTTAACCTATTCACTCCTGCCATACACACTGAAGGGACCTCTTGACCAATCAACTAAAAAAGAACATGTTTAAACATTCACGAAGCTTAATGGTCAGAAACGAAGAATACTTCGTGGAAAATTGAGAGACGATGGTCACAATAATGCTTATGCTGCCTACCAGTTAGAATAAGGATACAAGCAATCAACATTCCATAAGACGATCTAACAGACCTCATCTTGTTTCTAAGATATATGCAAATACGTCTTATGTGAAAAGGAGTATAATATGCCGTCTAACTAGTGCCTTTATTTAACAGAAATCAGATGGCACTTGAGCATTACTATTTGGTTGGCTGTTGCTAGAACGTAGGAAACAAAATCAGTGGGCTACAACTAGATTATATAGCCATATGAAGTACCAAAAGCACCAATGCTGGAGGTGCTACAAAACAATTATGCACTTGAAAGCACAAAAATCTAAACACATTGGAGAATGAGAGCAACTGAACTACAACCATGCTGCCACCTTGATGGCCTCTCTAGGCTGTTTTTGTTATGCTATAGAAGATGTTGTTTTGGTCTGAGATGAACTTTATATTCTAAGGTTCCTTTGCTTATGCACTGAAGACATTTGATTTTTCTTTTCCTTACAATTTTTACTGTATAAATACTCATCCATAGCATCATGAACACCCTTGAGACACAACCGAATTTTTGCAACTTTGCTGAACATAAAATTTCAGAGGACAAGAGTGTGTCAGTTTTTCAATAGATATACGATGAAAATACATTACCTGGAGAAGCCTCCAAGGAGAATTAGGCCAGAGAAGAGGGTCGGAAACTTGAACAGACGCTACAGTCCCCATGAACCAGCTTATACGGGATGAATCCTCTGTTTCAAAGGCCATTTTGAACCTCATCCCAGAGCACCACTGAATCCTCATTGCAGCAGTAAGAGAAGAAGCCTTAACACAAAACTCCGGAGTGCTCGCACGTGGGTAGTAAACGACCTCAAAAGTCTGTCCCTTGGCGGCATGGGATGCAGCTTCAATAACGGCTTCGGATCTCACCTTCCCCCTCACCTTCACACAACCAGCGGAAGTCATATTCCCATTGCTGCCATTTCTCATCAGTTTGTTCTCCTCTTCCCTCAAGAAGACTGAAAATCCCCCATATGAAGAAACGCAATTTGCACTAGGAGAACTCCACCCGCATGGCGCCTCGGGGCTGCCAATGCCCCCCCTCTTAGCTCGCCGTATTCCGACGCACAGATCTCCATTCTCGGCCCTCATGAACACAATCGAATCCCCTGCAACTAGCTTCTTCTGGTTCACAAAAGTACTCCACCCCGTGGTCAAAAGATGCCTCCTTGGAGTTCCCCTATAAATATGCCTAAACTTCCAAATCTCACCATGAACATCCTTAGCAATCACAGTTTGCACAGGGGGATCAGCCGAGTAATCCAAGCGAGGAAAGATTGTCTCTGCACAGTACCGAGGCACCGAAAACCCTCCGCCATTGTTCGCATCCGATTGAGTCAACGTCTTCGCGAAAGAAGTGGGTTTCTCAGGGGACTCCGATCCGTTATTTCCCAAACCCACTTCATCGTCGTAATTAAGCTCATTGTTCCCAATCGGAATCAACCTAATCCTGGCATAAACTTCATCCGTCTCAGAATCAGCCAGGAACTTCACAGAAGCAACCCTACAAAGAATTAACGCCGGAATCCTCGGCAAAACCCCGAAATCAACATTCGCAAGGGCGTGCTCGGCGTGGCCTTGTGGGAAATAAAAGACCTTGGCATTCACTTGGGGCATTTGGACCATTCCCCCCGCACACGCGTGCCATAACTGTGAATCCAATCCCTTCTCCCCCTCCTTCATGGCTAATTTGTTACAGAAATCCAAAATTTCGAAATCTTTAGTCCAAAATAGCAATCGAACAGCGCAACTTCTAGAAGACTAATCCACCCCCTAACTCTATTTTTAGCTTCTCTGTGAGCAAAATCAAAGTTCAATTTAAAGCATAACACATAATTTATTCGATAATCAATTTAAGTAAAAATGCTAAAAGTCACGACAGTAAATTTCTTATCGGCACACACACACACACACCCCCCTGCTAGAGCAAAAATTCTATTACCTTATCCAATTTCTCGATCTCTTTCACGTCGCTGTAAGTCCAGCTTCTAACTTCCTATTTTCGACGCTATAAGCGAACGAAACAGTTCTAATTCCCTGCCAATTGAGCTCCCTCCCTCCGAAAAATCCGCGCAATCACTCCTCCAACCCAAAAATCAAATACAAATCTGCACACACCTCAAACCTCTCACTCACACGACAGTCGTGACAACGAACAAAGCCGCCGCAGGCAAGCAAACAAAAATAAAAACTAAAAGATCACTCCAAAGCCAAACTGTTACTCTAATTCTTCTCACTACTCTGCAGTCACCTCCACATCACTCACTCCACACAGTTCACAGTTGCTCACAGAGAAAGAGAGAGAGCGTCAGAGGCTACAGAACAGAGCGGCATCGTCTTGAAGACCTCAAGAAAATCTTTGCCATTGACACAAAACCAGAAAGCAAGAGTTGAAAGATCAGGCCCCTCTCCCCCCCTCTCTCTCTCTCTCTCTCTCTCTCTCTCTCTTACCTGATTTCTTTTGTTTTGTTTTTGTTCTTGTTCTGACCTCTCTGTCTCTCTTCAGATCTGCCAGTGAACTGTACAAAAAAAGGACTCTCTTTTCCTTTTCAACTTTCTCTCTCCAGCACTGGAACACAAGGGCAAAAGCTAATCTACTGATTAATGGAACACAGGGGAATTTATTGCTTGATTAAATAATTAATCAGTCAGCTTTTGACGGGATATATGGAGTAGATATCGTTTGAGGATAAGTGTGAAAATATCGCGATTTTTATGGAACACAGTCTTTTCTTTGCAGTGCTCAACAGTCCTCTCTCTTTATGACCAGACAGTAACTGTGGTTAGAATGTTCTCGGTTCCCGAGTCCAACCTTAGTTACTCCTCCTGGACTAGGAGTGCTACTCTAGTGTGCCTACTCCTTACTGTGTTACGGTGTGATAAACCAATGGAAAAACAGTTCGGCTGTTATCCGGATTAAAGGATTCTTCATCTCCCTTATGTAGCGATAATTAGCCGCCTTCACTAAGTGTTTCTGGCGACTTTTATCTAATGTTACTAAAAAAATTATATAAAAAATTATTGCTAAAAGTGTTAGTTGAAAAGTTATTAAAAATATTTAACGACTATTAATTATCACTATATACGAAATTGGAGGAAATTCTTATAATCTAATTAGTAGCCACAATTTATTCATACCGATGAGAGAGCATTTGCTAGACTAACTTCATTGGTGGTGTTTGTCAATTATTTTTCTCTATGCTTGCCGATGCATTTTCTATTTATACGGTCGAAAAATATCTGAAGAATGTAAGAAGCTGAGATTAGTAAGAAAAACTGTACGTGAAGAAGCTATTTTACTATCTCCAAAGAATATGAAAGCAGTAAAAGGAGACCGTATAACCTCGAACTTACGGCTGAAAAATATAACTTGTTTGTCATTATACAGGAGTGAAAAGTGAAAGTTTGTTTCCAATTCTGTACCTTTTGACTTGGAAAGTGAAAATAATGCTATAGTCAAAGTTACTTTACACGCTTTGCGTTACACACTTAGAGTACAAAGTTGACGTAATTTGACACGTCTATATATCTTTAAAGCAAAAATACTAACGCCTAAAATAATTGGAGTTACGCAAATATTTGCCCATGAAAATTATTATGTAGTGCTTCAATCTAAACACGATAAATTAGTAATTGATAACCTTTTGGTATTCTTTGTTTGTTTGTTTAATAAACTGGTAGAATTGCTTCTTGTAAACAAAAGTGAAAAGCAGAAAGTATATTAATGTGGGCAGAGCTAGGGGCAGCCCTTAACCAACAGATTATAAAGCCTACATTTGGAAGGAACATAAAGAAGGGACCGAAAGGGTTTGGTGAGAAGAGTAACATTTGACTGATACCGACACAGAACATGAAGCCAAATAGCGTGACCAACCACAAATAAAGCTTGGCCCTTTCGTACTCGGAAGTTTCTTTTGTATAATCTTGGCCGTTCCATGCCAAGCTAACCCAAACCAGGCGACCGTAAAGTCCTTTTGGAGGCCAGCATTAACTCTTTAGGGTTGTCTTCATGTTGAGTGGTCCTTTTACACACTGACTCCTCACGGAATCTGCTTGCACGGCCAAATTAAAGGCATCGAAGTTGGTACATACACAACTACGCACCCTCACAAATCCAAGGAAATTTGGGTTGCGTAGGCCTCACAAGACTAGCTTGATATCGGCAATTTTTTAACAGATTACAAATTATAAAGTAGAGCATATGCGTTAGACTTTAGCTTACCGAGAAATAATTTGTCAATGCCCGGTGAAAAGAGCAATTAAAGTGTAAGAAATTAACACAAAATGATATATATACCCCGTTGGATCCGAATCCGAACTGGCAGGGTGTGAGAATACAACACCAGTGAATTTTGTAACGCACGTTTACTATTTATTAAAAAGAAATTCCCTTAACATTGGGGAAATAAAGAAAACCTACACACTGGCTAAGTCTGAGAGAAGTTTTCAGAATCTGAAGACCTTGAAATGATTTTTCTAAGCAAAAGAAGCTTATTTGGTTACCTAAGAACCCGTTTGGGATTGATTAAAAAAAAGCAGATTCTACTTAAAATCTTAATCAGTTTTCAAAATTCGATTTAATCAGAATCAATTTGATATTCGGCAAAAGTAGCTGTAAATTAGATTAAATTTATAAAAAAAATATTTATATAAAAAGTACTTAAATCAGTTTCATTATGACAAAATGACCATAGAGGACACTAAATAAACAGTTTTCTAATATCAAAGTAAAGTTAATATGACTTTACTTGGATATTAAAAATTCAGCACTTAAAGAAATCCGGCCACATTTTGATCTTGTATATACAAGGGCAGAAATTGATTTCTGATACTACACATGCTACTGCAATTCTGATACTACATGGCTAAAATAGAAGAAAATATTACAGTACAAGTAGATTTACAATATGCAATTCAGGTAAGCATGATAATTACAATAAAATAGAAAAAAATATTACATTATGAGAAGATAGAAGAACTTACAGAAATTGGTGTGGAGGAATTAAAGAGAGCGACTGTATCCCTCTTTGTTAGCCGTAGGAGAAGATTAGCAATATGAGAGATAACCTTTAGAAACTATCATTAATTAAGGGGTATGAGATGTCTTTTTGTGAAAAACATGAGGATAAGATGGTAAATTAAAAGGTTAAACTTAATTATGAAAAAATGATTATTTCATAATCCTCACTTTTGAGGATTATGGATTAACTCAGTTTTTAACTTTTTGAAGATGGATTAAATCTCTTAATCTCTTTTGTCAAACATCCACAAACCTGATTTAATCTAGATTAAATCAGGTTTGACCAAGATTTAATCAATCACAAATACCCTATTAGACGCTTGGCCTTCTAGCTTAATTATGATTGCTTTGTACAAAAACTAGAAAAATGTTATACTTTGAACTCCAAGTCCCTCTAACCTTTAAGGGGAACAATTTCTGAAACTATAATAATGTAATAAAAAATAGATGAGTTACGGAAATGAAACATTAACACCTTGGGCTAAAAAAATTCTTAAGCGATGAGTCCCCATCATTGGTATCAGGCATCCCCTTTCTGTCTTTTTCAATAAGAATTTACACACGTTACGATATATTAAAATACAAAAATTTCAAGCAGGCATACAACAAAAAATACAAAATTTTCAAGCAAGCGTGCAACAAAACCTACGTGACAAAATAGAATTGAAAGTCTCATTTTTGTCTAAATTTGGAGTTGTGTGTATTTGCCAGCTGGGTCAAACACGGACTCTTGAGTTGAAGACGAGCAAAAAAGCATGTTTTCGATCGATAGTAATATGCAGTCAGGTCAAGGAGAGGCTTGTCGCAGGGACTCGGTACTAATTGTGGGTGATCGGATGAAGAAGACGTTACGCTGCCTCCACCAGGGCCACGTCCGTGTGTCTTGCAGTGAGACGACTCCACTGTGTGTCAGTGTTTCTCTTCTCCAAGCTCAACTCGACTCGGTCCACTCAAATCGTCAATTCAATCCAAGGTTATAAGACTCATGGGCAAGGGCCCTCGTAGAGTTTTTGGAGTTTTTTTTTCTTCCTAATAACATGTTTTTAAAATTTAATTACTTAATTATCTCATTTTGAATCTTATTTACCTGTATAATCCCTTTTTGAAAATCGCAGTTTCAAAGTGAGATTTTAAAAAAAGAAAACGTGATTTGAAATAGAGATTTCTTTTGAAAACGTATGAAATTTCTGTTTCAAACCACGTTTTCTCCTTTGAAATCTCACTTTGAAATCGCGATTTTCAAAAAGGGGTTACACAGGTAAATAAGATTTAAAATGGGATAATTAAGTAATTAAGTTTTAAAATCAGGTTATTAAGGGCAAAAACTCAGAGTTTTTGTCCTCAAGCTTGACTACAAAATGAGGTAGTACAGCCTGATTTTTTGTTCATCATTATCAAATTAAATTATTTTTTTATTGAGGAAGAGATAATCGTACCAAATCAATTTCTATGTCAATATGGAAACGTTTATAGTAACCCGTTTTTAGAACTACCAAATGAATATAATGCGGAAGATGGGAGAAGCCCAATGACTTCATATGTACTGTAGCTCAGTTTACTCTTAAAAAAGCTCTCAAACAACTAAAGAATGTAATAACTAGCATTTCTTTTGCTAACGGTGTGATCCCAGCGGGAAGAATTCCATGTTATTCCTTATGTGATCGTATCCTACTGATAGTTTTGTAGAAGAATTAAATAAGGCGAGGGTAAATTTACATCAGTTGATGCTTGTTGTGGCCAAAAATTGATTGGGACCGAACGAGCGACGGTTAGGACCAAACGAGCACACGAGCAGACCTGCAAAGCACAACACGAGCAAACGGTGATGCGCCGGGACCCCAGAGGGGGCTCCGGCGGAGAGTCTCCGATCCTTAAGTCAGTAAGCCATTTTGAGAGAATAGTTGAGAATATTATAGATACTTAGAACTTACCTTTTCCCTCCACTTCACTTCCATTTTATAGGAATATATTAAAGGGTCAGTTACTTGACATAATGGGTAGTTCTCCTCATTAGTGGGAGGTTACCAGGTTTTAATGGGCAGTTAACAAAATTGATGGGTGATTATTACCCATAATGGGAGAGTAGTTAATGCCACTTCCCAGCTCTCCAAAAGTCACAGGGCAGTTTCAGAACTCTCTGGTTGCGACACGAGTAACTCTCCCACAGGTGTATATTTTTACCCATATCATTTGCCCCCCATTCCATGTTCTTTCTGAGAAAGAATGTGGAAGCAGGATAATTGACTTAGCATCAAATTTTAGACTTTATTAAGGGATGCTCCGCGTTAGGAATTTAAAGCAAAAGCGATATCTCTCTCATGTTGGTAGAGTGCAGAAACTTTTGGTTTGGAAAAGGCGGGCTTGTCTACTCGACTTGCTGAATACAGGCTTAGAAGGGCTGGCCTACTCGATTGGCAGAGTAGAGGCCTTAGAAGTGCTCGTCAATTCGGTTAGCTGAGTAGAGAGCATGGATGTAGTCTTCTGCTTAGTTGGTTGAGTAGAGTCTTAAAGGAGCTTATCTGCTGGGCTGCGCGAGTAGAAAGACAGACTAATGTGCTAGTCGCCTCGGCCTAGCGAGCAGAAGCTTAGGAGACTCTAAAGGTGTTCGTTTGCTCGGCTTGGCGAGATGACTCTAATGTGCTCGTCTGCTCAGCCTGGCAAGCAGAGACTTAGAGGTTCTAAAGATGCTCGTCTGTTCAGATTTGCGAGCACAAAGATGGACCTCAGAGGGAGCTTGTATACTCGACTGGGCGAGTATAGGCAGAGGGGTCTAATGTGCTCGTCTGCTCGGCTTTGCGAGCAGGGGCTTAGACCTTGAATGGAGTTCGCCTACTCGGTTGGGCAAGTAGAGGCAAAAAGGGTCTAATGCTCTTGTCTGCTTAGCTAGAGCAGATGCATGGGTCTAATGCGCTCGTCTGCTCGGTAGAGGCTAAGACCAACGGAGCTTGTCTACTCGACTAGAGGCATTGGTCTATTGCGCTCGTATGCTCGGCAGAGGCTAAGACCAAAAGAGCTCGTCTACTCGACTAGAGTAGAAGTATGGGTCTATGCGCTTGTCTGCTTGGCAGAGGCTAAGACCAAATGCGATCGTCTACTCAGTTAGAGTAGAAGCATGGGTCTGTGTGCTCGTCTGCTCTGCAGAGGCAAAGACCAAAGGCGCTCGTCTATTCAGCTAGAGTAGAGGCATGGGTCTATGCGCACATCTGCTCGGCAGAGGCTAAGACCAAATACGCTTGCTACTCGGCTAGAGCAGAGGCATGGGTCTGTGTGCTCGTCTGCTCGACAGAGGCTAAGACCAAAGGTGCTCGTCTACTCGGCTAGAGCAGAGGCATGGGTCTGTGTGCTCGTCTACTCGACTAGAGGAGAGGCATGGGTCTAGTACGCTCGTCTGCTAGACAAAGGCTAAGACAAAAGGCGCTCGTCTACTCGGGTGAGCGAGTAGAGGCTTTGATTAAAGTATCTTCTTTTAGTTTTGCCAATATTTCCATCAAGGGGTACAAGGATAAACTTACCCCCTATTGTTCTGATTGATTGTCGCCACGTGTTGGTTGTCCCAACGATCACGAGATCTTGGCCATTGGATTACAATAATATTTCTATATAAGGAGAACTCATTTCATTTCTCTTCACTTTGTTTTTTAGCAGGAGAGACTTTAAGAGGCCTAAAGGAGCTCGTCTGCTCGGTCTAGCAAAATAGGAGTCCATCGGAGTTCTTCTGCTCAGTTCAGCGAGCAGTGAGCAAGGAATTCGAAGGATCTCTGCTATGTGAGGCTTACGTGACATCTCGAGAAAGGAATATGACTAGTCAGTTGGGTCAAGGTTTAGGCGGCTCTTTATAGAGATGAACACGCGCTGATAGGCTAGACCAACACAAATGTCCTTAGTGTACGTGTGCCGAATAATAACTAGTGCTGTGATGCTGAGTTTCTCAAAGTGTCGGTCCTGAAAGTGGCTAAAGCACGCTGAGGTATTAATGGGTGAGCCTCGTAATATCTTTTCTTAGGCCGTTTATTCCTGGAATGACGACGCTCCTTGTCATTTAGAAAAAGTGATGTGGCTATCGCAATGGTTTTGGTCATTCTCGTGATGTACAAGGCGAGATTGTTTTCGAATTTGTCGTTCGGGTGACCTTGGATGTTAGGTACAAAAGCTGTCAGAGTGATGATGATGAGGTTAGGTGAGGCGTCATTGAGTAGATTGCGGTTGACAAGTGGTGGTTTGTAGTGCTCGATACATCTAAGAAGGACAATTGACCGAGGTTTGCAACTGCTCTACGGATTTTCGCACAGCCTGAACGATGGCTGAACGAGGGGGACTATTGACCGAGGTTATGTTGCTTAGCCATCGTATGAGGGGGAGTGTAGGCTCCGTGTGAGAGTGGTCGTCGTTTTATATATATGTAGCCCCTCTAACTAAGGAAGAATATATGCAATGATTTTTTCTTAGTCATTGTGTGCAGGGCATACTTACAAAACTTTTAAGTACATAGCATGTCGACTCAGGTTGACGAACAGGTAAAGCTAGAGGATCATAGCTTGTTCGCATGGCTAAACGAGAAGATAAAGCTATGAGGACCATGATCTGTTGAAATAGCGTATGGTCAAAACGTCACCAGATGAGCAATAAAAATGGTGTCATATGCTGTTTGATATGCTGGCGGGGGATGTGCAATAAACTCTGGCAAGTAAGGCCATTGATTTGCCTGTTGCAAAGGCACGAGCTATCTGGGTAACTGAATTTACTAGTGATGTTATCAGCGTGCGTATGCAATTCTCTTAGAGCTACCAGATTGTTGGTAATGTGCCACTCTACTGCGAAAATCTGCTTGTCACGTTAAGCCAATATGATGCTATAGCTGAGACTTTATGCATGACCAAAGCCACAAAGGGCTGTGACCTTGTTTTTCACTTATGAAGTGGTTTGCAATACAGACCCTCGTAACAGGAAAAAATATGTCACACAAAAATATAACAAGAGAGTGCATGAGATGATAAAGGCAACTACATTTTAGCACTAAACTGGTAGTAATCATACACTGTGACACCATTATTACCCTGTTAGTTAGACAAGTAAGATGTGTCGTATTGCATGACACAAGTGAGGCATAATAGAAAATTATGAGCACTCATGTGGCCTAAAGGTGTTTTGCCAATTGAAGCAATTGGTTGACGCTAGACCAAAAAATAAATAGGTCTAGGCTAAAGTATTTAAGCAATATGCAGGCATATGTTACACGTGCCGACACTTAGAATCATAGCTGTTGCGTATTATGTCGTGTACAAACAAGTTTGTGTGTATACAGGTTTTAGCGACGCATATGGCCATTCATGTGCAAGCTAACATGCATAGATAAATCACATTATTAGATTTTAAATAAATCTTGATTGTGGGCAATAATCATAAATATGAGAAATTATGGAGTTAAAACATAATTTCTTCATAGGGAAAGAGTGCACCTGATGAAGTCAGTTTCTCTTTTACCAAAAAGGGCCAACTGTGGTGTCGCCACTGTGCCGCCACCATTGGGACTCATCATTGGCGATCTGGCCTATCTCGCATCTTGCATGCGACAGTGATATCGGTTGGAGGTAGGTAGCACCACTAGTCGGAGATCAATATCGCGGATTGTCGAGACCACTATCCGTTGATGGCGGTAGCGATCCGCGTTGATTGTATTGAGGGCCTTATGTTTTCACCTAAGACCTGATGTATGGGGTCAGCCTCTCAGATTCTCTTTCAAGAGAAAGGGTGCTATAATGCCGCCGTGAAGGGAACCATCCCAAAGATTGGGTTTTGTGTAACAGCAGATCTGATCAGGTCCTTTCCAAGGACGCCGAAGGTCGCGCCTCTAGTGGCTGTGACGCTCTCATGGTTATCAGATTAGTGGTAATGTGTGAATCTCCACTTCACAAGTCAACATGTGACGCTTGGCCTGCAGGAGCCTTTGAAGCTCTTAGCGTAACTAAAGCCACATGGGTTGTGAGTATTCTATGTAGTGGGGTGCGATATAAACCCTCGCAATAGGAGAAAACATGTAATGGGAAAATGTAGCAGGGGAGCATTAAGGTACTATATTTTTAATGCTAAAATATGAGTAATAATCATGCTTTGTGATACCATTACTACCTTGTCGGTTTAGACAGTTGGATGTGACGTATTGCGTAACGTAAATGGGGCATAATAACAAGAAATTATTAGCCCTTCGATGCCTGGAAGGCGCTTAGTCAAATGAAGCAATTGGCCAATGCTAGACCAAAATTTTAATAGGCTTAGGCTAAAGTATTTAAGCAATACCGAGGTGCATGCTAAACGCGCCAACACTTAAATATATAGCCGTTGCATATAATGTCGTGTACAAATATGTTTGTCTACATATGTTTTTAGTGATGAGTACAAGATGTGTGGCTACACACGTGAAGGCTTGAAAGAGCACATGGCATGTGTGTAAATAAGACTTGGTTATGGGTCTTAAACATATATATGCAAATTCATAGGCTTAAAAGCATAAAGCTAAGTAATGAAAAGAAATCACCTGATAGTTTTTCCTAGGTTCTCTTTCAACAAGAGCAGCAGTCATAGTACCGCTGCTAGTGAAGCCGTGTTCCATCGACGAATTGGCACAATTGGAGGCAGATTCAGCTGTTTCCCCTTGAGGCTGTCAATTGATGGCGAAGGCCTTTTGTTTACTAGTCTCCATGGTGGAGGCTTGGACGGAACACCGGCGGCAGTGGCGTATGTCTGGCGACGGTAGAAACTGGGCCGCAGTTATGGCAGCAGCCCGCCGTTCGATGGCGACGTCGTGCGGTTGCCTTGGCCGCAGTTGCAGGCTATGGTGTGCGCAATTGTTGTTGATTACGATTTGCAATGGTTGGTCCACGATTTGCGTGGCTAGCTGTGATGTTGACCTGTTATGCCATCGGCTATCTCGCGACGAAGCTGGCAATTGTGAAGGCAACGTCGACGAATTTGGTGTAGCCCCCGCAGTATGTAGCCGGTCATGTTGGTCTGGCCACGTTGCTTAGCGGATTTTCACGGATTGGGACAGCACAGACGGGGTTTAGATCGGCGATTTGGTGGTGTGGTCGTCGATCGTAGCGTGTGGTTGGCGGCAGTGGCGCTAGAAGGAGGGCCCATGGCGATGGGCTGTTTGGTGTGGCTATAGCATCCCGTCGTTTGGTGACGACGACTATTCTGGTCACGACAGTGGCAAAGTAGCAAATGGACGAAGGCCCATAGCGGCGACGGTGATGCTCCGTCTTCAATGTTTCCCAATCTCGGCTATTTGCCTCTTTTTTTTTGTAACTCCGTGGTGATCGGATAAAAAAACCGTTGGGTATGGTCAGCGAATTTGCCGATTGTGGCGAGGTTGACTCGAGGAGGAGGTGCAGATTTACGGCAGCCCCTTATTGGTGGCGAATCTAGTGATGCAGAGGCAAGAAGATGAATTGCGACGGCGTGACGTTGGGGGAATGGAGTTGGTGGGGAGTTGGCCGGAGTGGTGCCGGTAACTCGTCGCTCGTTTGCGACGGCAGATAATTCTCAGCTGTCACTCGGTTGCGACGGCAGATAATTCTTGAGACTGTGATTGGAGACAACGATTGCTGTTATGTGGCGGGGTCGCGAATCTTCGGTAGGCAATGCCGCTATGGTATGACCGCAGTGGTTGTTGCTACATCCTACAATGGTTGTTGGGACACCTGGACTGATGGGAACGATCCATTGAGTGGTGGACAACAAAACGACAGGAGATTGTGGTGGCGACAGTTGGGTTAATGGTCGACAAAAAACCAACGACGGTGGATGGCCCATTGCTGACGCCGTGACGTCCTTCCGACTGGAGCACCACCTGTCGATGACAGTTGTATATGGCCACGTTGAATACCATTATGTGCTTGCTTTTCATTTGCAGCGAATGATGCTAGTGGGGTTGCGTCGTGATGGCAATGATGCGGTGGTAGCCTGCCGTGGTTAGATAGAGCATCGTCATGCCGTGAACACCACTGTCGACCAACAACCATATGTGGGCCACTTTGTGCACCGTCAGGATTGTGGATGGTTCTTCGGTGGTTGTTCCGAACTCTTCTTACGCCGCAACAATGTGTTTGCTTAAAGATCGCTTAGCTAGTCGGTCCCACGGATGGCGCCAAAATATTGTGGCCAAAAATTGATTGGGACTGAACGGGCGTCGGTTGGGATCAAACGAGCACGCGAGCAGACCTGCAAAGCACAACACGAGCAAACGGTGACGCGCCGGGACCCCGGAGGGGGCTCCGGCAGAGAGTCTCCGATGCTTAAGTCAGTAAGCCATTTTGAGAGAATAGTTGAGAATATTATAGATACTCAGAATTTACCTTTTCCCTCCACTTCACTTCCATTTTATAGGAATATATTAAAGGGTCGGTTACTTGACATAATGGGTAGTTCTCCTCATTAGTGGGAGGTTATCAGGTTTTAATGGGCAGTTAACAAAATTGATGGGTGATTATTACCCATAATGGGAGAGTGGTTAATGCCACTTCCCAGCTCTCCAAAAGTCACAGGGCAGTTTCAGAATTCTCTGGTTGCGACACGTGTCGCTCTCCCACAGGTGTATATTTTTACCCATATCAATGCTAAATTTATACTTATTTGTCACTAAAATAGGTCTTAGTTTAAATTCTTCGATGACAATATATGTGAATTATGAAAAGAAAAAAAAAACTTGAGTGAATTTATTCACCTCCTGAATTTTGCCAGAGGTAGTTGCAAGAGTTGATCAATGGGAGCATCAACTATTTCTTTGAGTGATTAAATTTACTACCGCCAGCCTTCTTTACAAAGGAAATAGCAAAATGCAAAAGAAGTATGTTCAGCCTCACTGCTAAAGACAATTATATCTCGCCATTTGGACAAGAATCAAACGCCTCGGGCAGCATAGAGATGTCAAAAGGGCCGGGCCGCCGGCGGGCTGGCCCGGCCCTAAGCATGAATAATGCTGGCCCTAACCTGTAGGGCCTTGGGCCTGGGCTAGGGCCAGGCCTAATATTTTTCAAAAATGGCCCGGCCCTTGGCCCATTTCTGGCCCTCTTTTCGGCCCTCTTTTGGCCCAGCCCTTTGGCCCTAAATTTGGCCCTAAACCATTTTGAGTCATTTTTTTCCTTTCCCGCTTCTTTCTCACACATCATTCTCTCTACATCTCATATTTTACTTTTTTATTTTAACTTTTTGGACATGCACATTTCTTTGTATTTACTCATGTGAAAAGATTGTCTTTTTGCGAACAAAATTACTCTTTGTTGGTAATCAATATTCTCAAATAGAGTAAACGTAAAACTCTAAGGCACTTCATTAGTCACAAGAACGATATTGAATAGTTTAGGGCCTATCAATTATATTTATTTTGTGAATTAGTATTTTTTCAACACAAAAAAGAAAAAAAAAGGGGGGGGGGCCTGGGCCGGCCCTAAAGTCAGGGCCTAGGGCTTGGGCCTGGATAGGGCCTCCATTTCCAAGATTTGGGCCCAGTCCGGTTTACAAGGCCCGAAGCCCAAAATGGCTCGGCCCTTTTTCTGGCCTGCTGGGCCCAGGCTAGGCTGGCCCAAGCCCGACCCTTTGACACCTCTAGGGCAACAAAGCGAGGGAAGTCGATAAGGGTTTGCCGAGCAAGATTTGGTAAAGTGGGAAAGGCCTTGAATCACTCCTTTTCCATTCCACCGGGTCTAGGAACAGCGAAGGAAGAAATTTTGAAGGTCTCGAGGACTATTTGTTGTTCCTTATCATTCTAACTAGCACACTTCACTTCCGACAGATATGATGTTTTAGTGACAAAGGCAACATTATTCTGATGGCAAAAGAAACTACTATTCTCCTTCATGTACGGGAATTCAATAGGAGGCAAAATACACTGTACGCTATTATTTTAATCCCTAGATGAAGGGTTAGACCTGTATTAATTAGAGCCGCAGGAACTAGGGTCATCATGAACACAAAAACATGCTCTGTCTTGGTACGGATAGAAGGCCGTGGGTGTCTTTCAGCCGCTACCCCCTCTAATTCTCACTCATTGCGAAGCCGGAGCTCAAACGCACAAGTCGGCTAGTTTGCTCGTTAGGGTGCAGGAGAAAAAGCGAAAATGAACATAAGAAGGTGATAAGGGTGATAAAGTTGACATACATTTAATAGTTAAATAATCGTAAAAATGACATCGAGAGCGAGAATCTAATCATGATTTTGATTATTTTAAAATAATTTAATGACTTAGCTCAGAGGTTTCATTGATTTCAAAATTTTAAAATTATAATTGCATATCTATAGTTAGTCCCTTTCATAAGTACTCCTATTTTTGTCAATTTAAGCCCAAAAATCCTTAGAAAATGAACTCCTTTATAGTTGCTTTATGCATGTGGTTAGAGGCAAACTACTGAGACCCTACACAGTTGCATCAGAATAATTTTCTAAAAGGAACACGTGAGCTAGCTTCAGGCATGCAAATCCATTCAATTAGAAACGTGTGAACACGTCGGCGCAGGCGGCTGCTAAGGTGCCGATCCGGTTGCCATGGCCGCCGTGGCGTGGCTGTCTGTCCACGTGAATATTTTCTTAAGTACGCATGTCTCCAGGAGACCTCATGAGCCATTGCGTGACTATTATGTATCCGAAAAGCATAAAGAATATAAGGCTAATCTATGTGATGTCCAAAAATGAAAAAAAAAAGGTGGCTGAATATATTACTTCAGCTGTAAAAAAGGAAATATAATTTTTGTTGCCCTAAAGTGTCATGCACTCTTCTCAATTCTCCGCATTGAATACGGTACTAGTTTATAATCATACTTTTTATTTCTGTACAAGTAAAATGTATGTGCGATGCACATAACTATTAACATGTTACAAATAAGATTATGATATACAAAAATCATAATCTCATGTATTCTCTAGACTATGACATATATATATATATATATATATATATATATATATATATATATATATATATATATATATATATATATATATATATATATATATATATATATAAGCTGATCCATTGCTCGCGCTAGCAAATGGAGTTAAGTTGCAAGCGCGATCTGGCCGTCCACGGGCGATCTGTGGACGGCCCAGATCTTTTTTTACCCTTTTTTTAAGTCTGTCCGCCACATTATGTAGCAGACGGTATTTTTTACCATATTACCCCCCTTTGTTCTATGTTATTGACTTTGAATGTTGATCCGCTACATAATGTAGCGGATCATCCGCTACATAATGTAGCGGATCATCCAAATCAATTTTCTTCTGTGTGAGTTAAGCCTTCACTGCTTTGATGTTTGCTGTTTTCCAATTATTGTCTCTATGCTTTGATGTTTGTTATTTGTTTGGTTATGGGCTCTTCCAGTTTTCATCCAAACCCACGGCAGAACCACCACAACACGGCAGAACCATCGGGCCGCTCAACCACAACCATTATTAAACAAACCCACAGCAAAAACACAAGATCTATCAAGTGTTATTATTAAACCATCCAATATGAGATGATTAAAAAAGAAAAAAAATATATGAAAAACAAAAAACCCAAGATCTGGCAGCAGCGAATAGAAAGTAAGGCGAGGCAAAGTTGTAATTGACTCGGTGGCACTGGTGATGGCGCTGCCGTTGACCCTTGAAAAGATTTAGCAGCAACGGTGGCGATGGTCAGGGATTTGGGCGAGGAGGAGCTTTGGTTACTAAGTGGTGGTGGCGGTGGTGTTGGCCACGGGTGATATCGACATCCGCCAAGATCTGGCAGCGACAGCGACTAGATGGTGGTGATGCTTGTACGACACCGGTGGCTTTGTATCTCGCACGAGTGATATCGACATCCAACAAGATCTGGCGGCGACGGCGACTGGATGGTGGTGATGCTCGTACGGCGCCGGTCGCTTTGGATGGCGCACAAGTGACGGCAACGGCGACTAAGCGCCGATTGCTTTGGATGGCTCACGAGTGATGGGTGTTGGAATCTGTTACGAGTGGCAGCATTGAGAATATGGAGGGGTAGACGGAGGGGAAGAGAGAGAGAGAAAGAGAGAGAGAAAGAAAGGGCAAGTAGCGGAGCCGACGAACACGAGTTTCAATGAGAAGATTTAGTTGTCCGCTACTTTAAGTAGCGGAGCGGACGAATACTATTTCTTACGGTGTAAGGGGTAATTATGTCAAAAATACCGTCCGTTACATAATGTGGCGGACAGACTTAAAAAAAAGGCAAAAAAAAGATCTGGGCCGTCCATCCCGAAGGGATGGACAGCCAGATCACGCTAGCAAAATCTCCTATTTTGCTAGCGCTATCAACGGATTAGCTCTACATATATATAAGATCAGCTCCCAGATCTTTTTTTTTTTACGAAAGCTGTCAGTCGTCCGCTACATAGTGTAGCGGACGGACTTTTTTACCATATTGCCCCTCGTCCCTCGTCCGCTACACTATATGGCAGATAACTTTTTTGGCCTGACACCGTCAGTCAAAAAGTCGTCCGCTATACTGTGTTGCGGACGACTTTTTGACTGATAGCGGTCAAGTTATCCATAACCCCCCTGACAGTTGTCACACCAGTCCTGGGGCGATAGGACTGCTGGTTTGACGTTGTCCCATTGTCTGCGATACTGTGTAGCGAACAACTTGGTACAGTTTTTTTCGTCCGCTATACTATGTAGTGGACTAGACAAATCTAACTATACCGAAACTGTGTTTCATTCTCTTTTCGAAACTCATTCATCTTTCTTCTCAGAATTTTTTTAGCGGCGTTGGCAAGTAGATCTGTGCAATTTCTTCCAAAGAAATCCTTTAATCGTCTCATCAATCACGTAAGTTCACATTCCAATCCTTTATTCATTCATAATCTAGAGTTTGTTATGAGTATGGCTTATGCATGGTTTTGAATATGTATGCGGTGGATTGTGCTAGCGTTTGTCAATATATGTGTATTGCTTATTGTGTATTGCTTAAATGTTCATGTGATTTCACTTGCATATATACAACATGTCAACTTATGTGAGCACATGCTACCATTGTATGTTTGAAGATTTTTACGCTTCCAACCTTGCCTTTTTTTGTAATTTCAGTCGCAAAAATGGATTTTGACCCTAGACCAGAAGATCCCTCCGTATTATACGACCAAGCAAATCATGTCAGTACGCTCTTATGGGATGGTGGGGTAAGATCCTTATTTTATCAACTTTCCTATTCTTAGGAACATTGTGTACCATTTGTTTTGGTTAAATTGTATTTATTAATTCGTAGGAAAGAGCACTTCTCAACATAATAGAAGTGTCCGATAATTTCAAAGCCTGGAAGTTGAACAAAGTCCAGAAACGGTTACTGCGTGAGCTTGGGTTTGGGATTTTCACGCATGAGCAAATCTTTCAACACCTTGACCGGCACTTAATAGGTGCCCTTGTTAAAAGGTGGAGAAGTGAAACGAATACATTTCACTTCCCTCTCGGAGAGATGACGATTACCCTAGAAGATGTAGGGTTCATCTTAGGGTTATCGGTGACGGGATGGCCAGTAATTGCTTCTCCGTCGGAAGATCGAATAAGAGAACCGCTAGGGACTTCTTTACTTCGATACCCCAGGATCAATTTAGCACTGGTGGTATCAAGTTGAAGTGGTTAGTAGATACCTACAAGGTTCTCCTGGAAAACTACACGGATGAGATGTTTGTGCTATACACACAAGCTTTCCTCTTGTGGGTGATGGGGGCAATTCTGTTCTCAACAACGTCGAAGAATACGGTCAGCGTCAAATATTTACCATTGTTGGGTAACCTGCTGGAGGTTGGGAATTATGCCTGGGGTGCAGCAACTCTTGCGTACCTGTACAGAGCATTGCACAAGGCAATGAGGCCCGACTCCAAAGTTATATGTGCGTGTCTCTCTCTATTTCAGGTATATCATACAAATCTTCATTACGTGCTTGTTTTTTTTGTTGAATCGACATTTAATTTTGACGATACTTTATTTAATTTATCTTTGCTCTCAGGTGTGGTCTTATGAACACCTTGCTACTGGCGCACCCAGGCATAGGGACGGAATGGATAATGTGTGGCCTCAGTTGTGCGCCTGGGAGTACAGCTGGAAGGACAGCCACTACCCGAGGAGAGACAATCCCCATCATAACATTACGTACTATCGGGGGGAGCTCAACTCGCTATCTCTGGGCCAGATGTGATGGGCACCATACAAACATTTGGCGTGACATGTGGGGGAGTCGTTCGTCTTCATGCTCTCCAGGTTACAAAGCACACCCCTGATCCACTTCAAGGTCGCAGAGTGGCAGTTACCAGATCATGCTATGTGCCATTTTAAGTGCCTACAGGGGTTGCCAGCCGATGCGCCGGATATGAGGGGTAACAGGAACCCACTAGGTGTCAGACGGTTTGGCAAGACAAATGAGCACGACTTGTGCGCACGAGAACTTGAGGTTTGGGATTCCTGGCAGGACACGTTGGCGGCCATTGTGTCAGAGCCTGACCCCGTGATCAGTATTGAACAGTACAATGAGTGGTATTACTGCATCACCCAGAGGAGAGTAGCTCCAGTAAGGTTTGAAGTGGAGAGAAGTACCACCATATGGGTCAGATCGATGAGCAGATGGCATACAATCTGGTAAAGTTGCCCAACCAATGCTTTTAATTGACCTTGATGATTCTAAGTGTGTATGAAGTTACTTATTTATTATCTCTTTGGATGAAGGTTAATGCCTCGTTCGCCTTCTTCCAGAAGTTGAGTGAGCGCAAGGATTTGGTGGATGTAATGGGCGAGGAACTTTGCCAACAGGCCGAATCGTTGGCGTATGGCTGTAGCCATTTTCGCCAAGCATCTGGGCAGCCTTCGGGCGTCAACCCGGGAATGGGGGAACCCGGGTGGCAGCCCCCTTATGTGAGCTCGGGATACGGTGATCCCTCGGGACAGACTTTGGGGGTGAGCCAGGGATACGGTGGTCCCTCTGTACTGGGAATGGGTGGTGATTGGGTACCGCCAAGCACCATGGGCCAGGCTCAAGCGCCGTGGGAAGAGTACAGTGCACCCTCCTTCTCTTTGCTTCTGGACTCGGAACCCCAGCCCCTTTCTCAGAGTCAAGTCATGCAGGACTGGGGTTTCGGAAACATCAGTTTGTCCGAGACATTGCTTCGAAGTGTTGACCTTGAGAGTTTCTGCTTCTTCGTCCGCTACACAGTGTAGCGGACATCCAAAAACAGAAAAAAAAAATTCTAAGTGTTGAAGTTGATTGTTTCTGCTTCCCCGTCCGCTACACAGTGTAGCGGACGTAGAGGAAACAAAATTTTTTTAAGTGGGGGAACAAAATGGGGGAAAATTTTCTAAGTTTTGACCTTGGGGGTTTCTGCTTCTCCGTCCGCTACACAGTGTAGCGGACGTCCAAATACTGAAAAATTTTCTAAGTGTTGAAGTTGGCTGTTTCTCCGTCCGTTACACAGTGTAGCGGACGTCCAAATACTAAATTTTTTTTTAAGTGTTGAAGTTGATTGTTTATGCTTCTCCGTCCGCTACTCAGTGAGCGGACGTCCAAATACATTGTGTTGAAGAACTCTTGTTTTTAATAAATTAGCGACCGGAGACTTGTTTTAGTCACGGAATCAACAATCTCAATATCGATTAACAATAAAAAATATATGATTAACAATCAACAATGTCAACATCGACGGAATCTCAAACGACACAATTAAGAACCTAAAACTTGAAAAAATAATGAACAATAATGAACATTCGACGGAATCTCGAACCTTGAAGGGAGCTGAAAATGGAAGTGAGTCTAAAGGAGAAGAAAATTGTGCTGAAGGAGAAGAAAATTAAAATTGTGCTGAAGGGTTAATACTGTCCGCGATACGGTGCAGCGGAAGTGTGCCGTATATTACAGACAATCTGGAATTGTGACAGTCATGTCAGTCAAAAGTTGTCGGATAGTAGTCCGCAACACAGTGTAGCAGATGACTTTTTGACTGACGGTGTTAGGCCAAAAAAGTTATCCACCATATAGTGTAGCGGACGAGGGACGAGGGGCAATATGGTAAAAAAGTCCGTCCGCTACACTATGTAGCGGACGACTGACAACTTTCGAAAAAAAAAGATATGGGCCGTCCATCCCGATAGACGACCAGATCATGCTATTTTGCTAGCGCTATTAACGGATCAGCTCCCATATATATATATATATATATATATATATATATATATATATATATATATATATATATATATATATATATATTATATGTGTGTGTGTGTGTGTGCGTGCGTGCGTGTGTGTGTGCGTGCTTGCGTGCGTGTGTTTGTGTGCGCGCGCGTGTGCGTGCATGTGAGTGTGTGTGGTTCAAATATACATGTTTACTTATTGAAGTAAAAAATGCAAGTTAAAAATTGAGATGTATATGTATAACGATTGCTCTAGAAACGTTATGAATCCATTTAAAGAATGTTAAGAGTCCTTCAATTACTTTTATCTCGCACAACTTCTAAAAAGTGTAAAAAGGTGTACGTCGATTTGATGCCAATGATGACTTATCGCCTTATCATGGTCTTACCACCATTTCTTTGAAGTAAAAGAATTACTTTAGCAAATAAGGAATCACTCGGCAATGTCGTTAAGCTGCCCGATCCTTTCATTGAGGAAGGGCTTCGTACCGTATTCTAATTTCAATTGATGCATTTAGTTTGAACTAAAATGTTTGGAGTTCAACAATCAGCAATTTACTAGAGTGCGTCATCTTAGCCCCATTTACGATGTTGCAAAAAGCTGCTTTTAAAACCAGATATGGACATTATGAGTTTCTGGTAATGCCATCTGGATTGACTAATGCCCCTACAACATTTATAGATTTGATGATTAGAACTTTTCAAAGGTACTTGCATTGTTGTGTCATCATGTTCATTTATGACATTTTGATCTATTCCAAAAGTAAGGAAGAGCAGGCTCAGCATTTAAGGCAAATATTGTAAATTCTTCGAGAACATAAGCTATACGCCAAACTCAAACAATGTGAGTTCTGGTTAGAGAAGGTATAATTTTTGGGACACATAGTGGTAGACTCAGGGAAAGTGAAAATGGTTTCAAATTAGGAACGTCTGACTTCGGTTTGAAATTTGGAGTTTCTTAGGTTTACCTGGATAGTATTGAAGGTTTATTAAGGACTTCTCTAAGATAGCATCCTTATTGACGAACTTAACCGAGAAGACTGTGAAATTTAACTGGACGGAGAAGTAAGAAAATAGCTCTCAAGAACTGAAAAGCAGATTGGTGACGTCACCTGTTCTTACATTGTCGTCAGGATTGGAAGGACTTGTCATCTATAGTGATGCATCTCGAGAAGGATCATGTTGTTTACTCATGAAGCATGGCAAAGTAATTGCGTACACCTCCAGACAGTTGAGAAACTATGAGATAACTATCTGACACATGATTTGGAATTAGCGGCAGTGGTGTTTGCTCTAAAAATATGGAGACATTACTTGTATGGGGTTACTTGTAAGACATACACCAACCATAAGATTTTAAAGTATATCTTCACCTAGAAAGAACTCAACATGAGACACAGGAGATGGCTGGAACTCTTTAAGGACTATGATTGCTCTATAATGCATCATCTGGGTAAAGCTAATGTGGTGGCAAATGCGCTAAGTAGAAAGTGAATGGGAAACTTAACCACAATAATTAACAAGCAAAAGGCTGTCATCGAGGATTGGACAAACTCAAAATTGAAGTTCGAATCCGAGTTGAAGGAGGTAGCAACCTGTTATCAGATTGACGCTTCTTGATTGAGTCAGAGAAGCTGAAGGCCAAGATGAAAAAAAATGCAGAGGTTTTGAGAAGAATAAGAATGAGAAATTTGATTGCGATAAGAAGGGCGTTTACAAGTATGAAGGTCGAGTTTGTGTGTCACCTAATAGCAAGTTGAGGAAAGAGATTATGACAAATGCTCATAGCTTTAGAAACTTGATCAACCCTAGGAAAACAAAAATGTTTCGTGATCTACGACAAAATTTTTTGTGGCTTGGCATGAAAAATAATATATCAGGGTTTGTATCCTAGTGTTTGAGCTGCCAACAATAAAGGTGAACCATAAGAAGATCGCCAAACAGTTGCAACCACTCCCTGTACCCGAGTGGACATGTGAACACATTACAATGGATTTTGTGTTAGGATTACCACGAACGACTAGTAGATACACGTCTATTTGGGTTTTAGTGGATAGGTTGACTAAAACGGCCCGATTTATTCCTAGGAGAAGGGTATTCTACTGAACAACTTGCCCAAATTTATATTAAAGAGATGGTAAGTTGTAATTGGAGTGCTAGTAACCATTGTGTCCGATAGAGACGCAAGGTTCACCTCGAGATTTTGGAAAACTTTTCAAGAATAAATGAGAACGAAGTTAACCATGAGTACGGCGTTTCACTCTCAGACGGATGGCCAATCTAAATGTACAATGCAGATATTAGAGAATATGTTGAAAGCGTGCATTATTGATTTTGATTTTGGCAGAACAAAAGAAGAGAAGTTACCTTTAACTGAGTTCTTCTACAACAATAGTTACCAAGCGAGCATTGAAATGGCTCCTTATGAAGCTTTGTATGGCCGAAGATGTCACACGCCTACTTGTTGGGATGTAGTTCAGGAACGAAGGCTATCATGCATAGAACTATGCAAAGAAACAGAAGACAAGGTGAAGGTGATCTGAGAGAGAATTCGTACTGCACAAAATTGGCAGAAAAACTATGCAGATAAGAGGCGTAGGATGTCAGAGTTTAAGGTAGGTGACCGTGTCACCGTGGAAGGGAATCATTCGATTCAGGAAGCAAGGAAAGTTAAGTCTGAGGTTCATTGGACCTTTAAAATTCTGTTTAAGATTGAGATGGTAGCGTACATGCTCTATCTACCACTAGAATTGAGCCAACTGCATAACGTGTTTCATGTTTCAATGCTCAGGAAATCTGTTCCCGATCCTACACAAGTGATATAGTTGAAACTGGTGAGAATTCAAGATAATATCTCGTATCAGGAGGTACCGGTAGAGGTGGTTGATAGAAAAAAACTGGTATTACATTCCAACGTAATACCAGTGGTCAAAGTCATCTGGAGAAATCATGCGGTAGAGGAGGCTACTTAAGAACCTGAAGCATTAGTGCAGTAGAAATATCCACATTTGTTTTCGGGATAAGGTTTGTCCTTATTTCAAGGACAAAATTTTATTTTAGGGGAGGGGGGGGGGGAGAAGATGTAATACTCTGAAATGCCTTAAATTAATCTAACATAAAATTAAATTAAATTGAGAGCATTATTTATTTTAATCAATAACATTATTTTGTTGATAATCGTGTATTAAAATTTAAATGAGGGGCTAATTTGGCTTTGGGGCGTAAATGCAATTTTATGAAAGTTATGGGGTCAAAATACAAATATGGAAAGTTGAAGGGGTCAAAGTATTTGGTGAGTGGAACTAGGAGGTGTCATTAGTGGGAGGGGGATAAATGTGAAGTGAGCACCTCCTACTTATGGGGATGTGACTCATTAAACTATAGCATATACAAAAAAAGGATTTATGTGGAATTAAAAGGGTAATAAGAAAAAGAAAAGAAAAGAAAAAGAAAGAAAGGAGAAGTAGCGATTAGTCAAGGAAAAAACATGGGAAGAAAGGAGAAGAAAAGAGAGAAAGAGGGAAAGAGAAAGAAGAGAGAATGACAAAAGGAATCAAGCCCTAGGGTAATCTCTCTCTCTCTCTCTCTCTCTCTTTCCTTCATGTTAATTAGGGTTTGTATTGATTTCAAATTTTGTGTGTTCATAGGATGTGGGAACCCAGGCTTGGGTGTTATTTTCATGGTGTAGGATATGTGTTTTGTGTGCGAGAGGATGAAAGGGAGGGAGAGGGCAGCTATGGGGGCTACTAAAGGGGGGTGGGGTATGCGTGTTATATGTGATGTGTGTATGTTTGTGTTATGTGTTGTGTGTGCATGGGGAAGCATAGAACCACTATGGCATCAACGTTGCTATGTGGGTGCAAAAATGTGTAAGGGTGGGTCATGAGGTAGAGAAGGTATGAGGGGAGGGTTGGAATGGTGTACAAGGTCGGGGGGGAGCTATGTGAGTGAGAGGGGATAAAGGGGAAGGGGTAGCAACAGCCGTGGTTGCTGCTCTATTGTGCTCTATATGCGTGGGTATGGGTGGTTGTAGAGAGAGAGAGAGTGTATAGACACACACGAGCACACATGCAGACACATGTGTGTGTGTAGTGGGGGTTAAGGTGTAATATGTGTGGGTGTGTGGGTTTAGGGGAGAAATTCTTTGAATGTGGGGTGTAGTGCTCAACAATGAGAGAAAGAGGAAGATAGAGGTGTCCAAAAAGGTAAAGTGTTGTGCGGGCAGTGATGTAATACTGAATAATAAGTATAACTATCACTAAAGGGGGCTAGGGTTAGGCAGTCCATGGTGCGATTTTTAAAAATCATTTGGGGTAGAATCTAATAAAGTGAAAAAAAGGATACCCTTGTTATTTTTATAAAACCTATAATGTGGAAAATTTTTAGATTTTTTTGAGGTCGGGAAGGGAGTTAACTGACGCTATCATTGTAAAAACTTTATGGCGAATTTAAGAATAGCAAACCAACGCAGTTATGCGTAGAAATTTTATGAGCACCTTAAAATGATGAGATGCTAAATTGGCTTCCGAGCGCTCCATTAATTGTTGGTTAAAAATTGTTGAGCAAAAAATCCCTGAAGGGCTTTTAGTTCGAAAAACTAACGTAGATGCGTAAAAAGATGTTTTAAAGTGGTTTTGAGATTTTTATAGGGGCGATGGCCGCCATGGGATGTTTTGATAATCTTTCCTATAAAAATTTTTGAATGACTTTTTGATCTGGAAATGGATGTAGAACATCTAAAAATTTTTACTGAAGCGGTTTTGGTGTGCGGGTGGTATAGTGGCAATCAGGGAGTATTTTGGTAATTTTCATGTCAACGCAAAATTTTTAGGAACGCACGCAAATAAGCATTTTGAGTGACGCGAAGCGAGGAATGTTGTTACCCCTAAAATGAGGGAGTTATTGCTAATGTGTCAATAAGGCTAGGTTTAAGATACTGCCTGTCCGGTCGAGATAACCGATCATCGTAAGACACTGTGAACAATTTTTTGGAAAGGGGTAGAATAAAGTGTGTACGTATATGTTTGAGTGGTGATTGATGCGCAAGGTCTTATTTGATTAGTAACCCCGCTTATTTTGATTCAAAATTGCTTGTCACGTCGGCTAACAACCAGTCAGTAAGGATAATGCGATTCCTTGTATGCTATGAATTTCTTCGTTTAGCTTACATGTTGTTGATAAGGATGTTTCATAAAGATTGTTGTATTTGTTGGTATGAGATGTCGGGGGTTGTTATACCGACATTCCTCATAATTAGGAACGTTGTTAAGGACTTGGGGTTCATTTTCTCCCAAGTCCGTCCTGTTGATGGGTTTTGTGAACTTTTGTTATACTGAACACCAAATGGTCTTATGACTGGTAATTCTTACTTAAGTTATTGCTGTTGAGGACGTAAGGTAAAATAATTTTTCTTAGTCTACCGTGAAGCCTGTTATTTAGCGGTACGCTGTTAGGGACAAACCTCTTTGTGAGTTTCCTTTTTTATGATAGCGTCTCTTTTAATTACCTGAGACTGTGATGAACATCCCATATAATGGTAAAGGAAAAGGATCGCCTGTGAAGTATGATCACTGGCAAAAAAGATGTATGACGCTTGAGTCAAGTCTATTGTGTCTGGTCGAGTATAGTCTGTCGGGTCTGAGTTTACCTTACACTTGATTTTATTTTGATGTTAATGATTCTAATTACTTGTATTTCGTTAATGTTTATCTTGGCCGGTACTTATTTAATGTTCACTTGTGTAGTTTGTCAGTTAGTACTTTCCATGAAGTGTGAGAATAATGTTGTTCTATTAGGCCTGGAAGCTGCTCAATCTAATGAAAGAAAATATTGTCTGACCTTTATGTTGATGCTGCATTATTTATTACACTCCTGAATCATTTGTACACGATACCCCTCGTGTTATCTTTACTAGTCGATTTGCGCTCATTCCTTATCTGTGTTTTTTCAGGTTGTAAGGTTGAACCGGGTGAGACGTTTAGGAAGTGGAAGGAAAAGTTGGATTAAGTTTTAAAATGAGACGTAAGACCGTGTCAACCGTGTTTTTGTTTTAGATGTTTTATTTTACGACCTCCGCTGTGTACATGCTGCACGTTGTAATGAAAATTTTTGTAAGGATGCCTTTTTTTGAGGTTTGTGTATACAAGGTTTATGCAACTAGAGTTTGTTCTATAATCCAGCAGGGTTATGTTGCGTTTATGATCGATAACTCATCTCCAGTGACGTCACTAGGGCGGAGGGATGTCGTATTGGTGTCCACTGCCTCCATTAATATCTAATTCAACTTACTTCTTGTCCTTACATTCAACTTTCAGCCTCTCTATTATTTGGTTAATACCACTAGTTAAGGACTTGAATTGAGTTTTTGATTCGTCCATTTTCCCTATCACTTGGAAATATATTCTCTCCAGAAGTTCATCAAAACTCTACTCAGTCTCACCCTTGGCTCCTTATTTTTCCATTCAAGGTTTACACAATAGAAGTGCTTAACCTCATCCATCTTTCCACTGTGTCTTTCTAATTCAATTTCTACCAGACCTTCATTCAGTTCTTTCAACTTCAATTCCATCTCATCTACATCCTCATCAGAGTCCTTTTTCAGGATTTGACACCGCAAACTTGTCATCATCGTAACACCTTTTTAAATCTAAATGACCAGCTTTTTCTTCCATTTCCTGCAGCAATAGCAGGAATTCTAAGGTCATAAATAAACATGCCTTAGCCAACCTCAGCCCACATATTTCAACTATTACCTAGCTCAGCTAAGTTATCAAAATTCTTCTTCTACTCTTCTCGTTGACAATTTAGGCACCATCAGACACTTCTAAAGTCTAAGGAATCACATGCCTAAGCTCTGATACCAACTTGCGACACCCTCAACTCTGGTGACATCACCGTAACTGAGTTGTCTATCGTAATCACAACCCTATGTAGAATACACTACACCTGCATACATCATTAATAGACACTCCAAAATGTGTCCTTACCAAAATTTTCTTACAAACATACATCATACTACAGCCGAAGACTTTCAAGTCCTTAAACAACATATACATTTACAACGTAATACACGACTATAGTCGTGTAGCTCGTATTGACGTATCCTGCTACTTAATCTTTGCCCTATATCTTGTAGCTTGTCTCACCTCGCGCAACTCATCACTTCGCTCAGCTTTTCTAGCTTGTCTTCTTTCCCATCCCAGAGGGTTCTCCTTGGCCAATCTTATAAGTTGTAACAACATAACATAAAGAATGAGCACAAATTTCCCAGTAAACACAACATGAGGAGTGTCGTGTACAAGTGATTCGGATGTCTCGGAGGAATAATGATCATTGCAACGATAACAATGAATCAAGAGTTTAACAATTAAGTTTTAGCATCAATGAAAATTGTCAAACGATCCTTTTCTTTCGTTAGATGAGCGGCTTAAAGGCTCAATGGAACAACTTTACTGCCATCCTCTCATGGACAAGACTAATTGACTGACTATGCAAGTGGTAATTAGATCAATATACACATATAAACATCAACGAATACAAGTCATTAAAATCATTAACATCAAATAAAATCAATTATAATGTATACATAGATATGACAAACTAGACTTGACCAGACATGATAGACTAGACTCAACCAGATACACAGATATGACTCGAGCACTATACATCCTTTTTGCCAATGATTATATTTCACATGGTATCCTCCTCATATTCATGTTCCGTTATACTGGGTGTTCATCTTAGTCTCAAGTAATTAGAAGTGACACTGCCATCAAGCAGAGAACTCATAAAGAGTATTTGTCCCTAATCGCATTACAGCTAAACAACAGGGCTTCATCAACGGGATGGACTAAGGAAAACTAATCCACCTTACATCCTTAACAACATAACTCAACCAAGAAATATCGGGTCACAAGATCAACTGGTGTTCAAACATAACAACAGGAGTTCAACATAAGCATCATCAATAGGGTAGGCTCAGGAGAAATTTTGCCACAACCTCAACAACGTTCTTAAATAGGAAAAATGTCAGTTACTAATAAGCGCAAGAATTTCACCAACAACAACGCAACCATCTCTACATAACATCATCAATCAACGCTAGGGCAGACTCAGGAGAAAATTAACCACAAGTCCTCAATGGTGTTTCTTAATTAGAAGAAATATCGGTATTCAATAACTGTTAATATCTCATAACAACTATGCAACAATCTTTACATAGCATGATCACCAACGCCAGGTATGCTAATCGAACCAAATCATAGCATACTAGGACACATATTATCTTACTAAACTTCATTAACGAGGCGCATTAAGGGAAATTATTCTACCATAAGTCCTCAACAGCATAATTCAAAATAACGAATATTGACCATAATGACTATCGATATCCAATCATAATAAGAGGAGTTTAACATAAAAATCGTCAACATTGCATGCTAGTCGAAACAATGAATTAGCATACCAGAACTATAATGTCCTTACCTGATTGGCTTACAACCGACGCAACACACAACTTCTGATCACAACGAGCGGGATCACCTAACCTAATAAGACCTTGCCCGTCTGACATCACTCAAATATATACGCACACTTTATTCTACCCTTTCCTATTTAACCATTCATAGTGTCTTACGATGGCTAGTTATTCTTATCCGATAACGTACTATTCACGATGTCTATTTTGGCTCGCTTAAAACCGAAATTCCTGCACATTTTAGGGTTTAATTACTCACCCTTTGCATGCTCCCATACCCTACAGTACACCACTATCATACAGCCCTACCAATACCTCCTCCAACACCACTGCACACCCTCACTTTACACCCCTCAGCGCATTGCACCAACATTGCCCAGCCCTTCTTCCTTGTACTACACAATTCTTTGTACCACCACCCTTCCTATCTACCATCAAAACCTCCTCACAGCCTCTCTACTCCTTGCGCAACCCTCTTCCACCACCCTATACAGCCCAGAACCTCCACAGCTGTCTGTTACAGCCATTCCACCACCTCACAGCAACTCCCTCCTTCCCCACTATTGCAACACCCCCCAACCCTAGTGACATCACCGGAGCTGAGTTGTCAATCATGATTACACCATAACCCTGTGCTGAATACAAAGCGACTACATATTCATATTCATACATCATTAATAGACGCTCCAAAATGCGTCCTTGCAACAATTTTCTTACAAACATACATCATACTGCAGTAGACGACTTTCAAGTCCTTAAACAACATATACATTTACAATGTAATACACGACTGTAGTCGTGTAACTCCTATCAACTTATATCACAACTCAATCCTTGTCTTACCATTTCTAACTTGTCTCACCTCACTCAACTTATCCTCTTGCTTAACTTTTCTAGCTTATATCTTTTCCCTGCCTAGAGGGTTCTCCTCGGTCAACCTTATAGCTTGCACAACACAACATAAAGAATGAGAGAAAATCGCCCAGTAAAGAAAACACGTGGAGTATCGTGTATAAATGATTTGAGAGACTCGGAAGAATAATAATCATCTTAATGATAGCAATGAATCAAGAGTATACAATAAATTCCAACATCAACATAATTGGCCAACGATATTTTTCCGTCGTTAGACTGAGTGGCTTCAAGGCCCAACAGAACACATCATTTCAACTTGAACAAGGACGCGACAGACATTTACTATGCAAGTGTAATGCAAAAGAAAATAATAAAGCAACCGCTAATCATAAGAAATATACATAGTAAAAATCAACAACATCAACTGAAAATCAATTGCAAATGCAGACTCAACTTGACTCGACCAACAGACTCTAGCGCGCTTCATCCTTTTTGTCAGTTATTTAATTTTCACTAACCATCATTTACTTTACTTTCACTGGTCACCAGTTACTCCACTTTCACTGGTATTCAATTCAATGATGCCCCATTGCACGGGGCATTCATCTCAGTCTCAAGTAATTTAAGAGAGACACTGTCAAGAAGAGGGGACTCACCATGAGTGTTTGTCCCTAACCACGTTACAACTAAACAACAGGGCTTCATCAACGGGACAGACTAAGGAAAAATTATTCCACCTTATGTCCTCAACAACACAACTTAACAAGGAATAGCGGATCAGAAAATCAACCGGTGTTGAACTTAACAACAAGAGTTCCATGTAATATCATCAACATGGTAGAATTGGGAGAAGTATGCCACAAGCCGTCAACAACGTTCTTACATAAGATAAATGTCGATTACTAATAAGTGCCGACATTTCACAACAATAGCACAACGATCTTTACAACATCATCATTAACAACACGACGTACTCGGAAGTAGAATGCCACAATCCTCAATGGTGTTCTCAAATAGGAGAGATATCGACTATCAATAATTGCCAACATTTCACAACAACCCTTATGCCATATCATCACAAACGTCAAGTATGCTAATCGAATGGAATCATAGCATACTAGAACATGATTTTTTCTTACCAAACTTCATCAATGGGGCAAACTAAGGGAAATTATTCTACCTTAAGTCCTCAACAACATAATTTAATAAATGAATACCGATCACGATAACTACCGGCATCAAATCATAACAACAAGAGTCTATAAAAACGTCATCAACATGGCATGCTAATCGAAATAATAAATTAGCATATCAGAACCACATTGTCCTTACCTGATTGGTTTATAGTTGACACAACTCACAACCTCTGACCGCAACGAGGGGATCACCTGATCAAGTAAGACCTTACTCGTCAGGCATCATTTAAACATTCGCGCACATTTTATTCTACCCCTCCCCATTTAACCATTCATAGTGCTTTATGACAGCTAGTTAACCCGATCCCATAATCGGATCTTTAACCTAGCCTTATCGATGCATTAGCAATAACAACCATCTCATTTTTTATGTATTAACACCAATCCTTACTTCCTACCATTCCAGACGCTTAATAACGCGTATTCCCAAAAATTTAGTGCTAACGTGGCAAATTACCAAAATATCTCCCGATGGCCGCTACCCCATCAACACCCTAAAACCGCTTAAAAATCACTTTTCAGATGTACTACATCATTTATAGTCCAAATAGTCCCTCAAAAATTTTAAAAGGGAAAATTACCAAAACACTCTCCCGACTTATGTAATTTTACCAAAACACCCTTGGCGGCCATCGCCCAACAAACATCTCAAAACTACTTTAAAACAACTTTTCAGATGTCTTACACCCCTTCTCAAACCAAAAACTCCTTTAGAAAAATTTTTAGGAAAAATTTATCAAAATACCCGCTTTGAGCGGCAAATTATCAAAATGCCCATAAGGGTTCACCACCACCCAAACACTCCAAATCTACTTCAAAATAACCTTTTAGGTGTATTACAACCCTTCCCAAACTAACAAGTCCTTCAAAAAATTTTATAGGAAAAATTATCAAAATACCCCCTTAGGTAGCAAATTACCAAAATGCCTCCTGGGGATTCCCGACACTAGAAATTCTCAAAAATACTTTAAAACACTATTGTAGGCATGCTGAAGTCATTTTTGAGATAATTTTTTTTAAAATTGCCCGAAAATCTCGTACCAGTGTCCAGACCAAGTGCTTAAATGCTTGTTTGGTCAAAAATAGCTATCGATTTCAGAATGACCCGAAAATTTGAGAATGGAAGATCTAAGCTTCCTAGAGTTCTCATAAAATTTTTGCACAAAACCGTGCTAGTTTGGTATTTCAAATTTCACGATAAAGTCCTACAATTATTGCATCTGTTAACCTCCTTCCTGACCTCATAAAAATCCAATTTGTTTTTGCAATGTAGGTCTTCTATACATAACTAGGGTCTCTTTTTTGTCCTTTGGCTAAATAAACGTAACTATTTTTAAAAATTTTTAATTTTAAACTAATTAATTAATTTTCACCTTTAGTGACAAAACAATCACCATTCACATCAAACACATACACACTAGTTCACTTTTTTTTCCCACACAGTCTTCATCTTCAAGCTTTCTCCCTCTCACTGCCGAATACTAAAACTCCATACGAATTCCATTTTTCACCCATAACCATCCCGAATTTCACTCAATTTCATCCAATTCCATCTTTTTACACCTTATAACACAATTTAATCCATTAATCCACTCAAATCCCCATTTCTATTACGATCCGAAACACTCTCATTAAAACACATCTAGAACACACACTAAACACTGAAATTCTTCTAAAATCTTTCCCTTCTTCCCTTCCAAGCTTTCATACACTCGAATTATACACAATTTCACCATAATTTATACCACACAACATCTATTTATATACACTCAAAATATACATACATATGGCACAAAATTTTCAACCAAAATCTGATAATTTTTTTTTAAATTTAATGGTTTAACGAAATAGGATTACCCTGTTGGATTTAAGGTTTTATTTTCTCCTTCTTCTTCCTCTCTTTTCTTCCTTTTTTCTTCTTTTTTTCCCTCTCTGTTTCATGTGTTCTTTCACGGTTACTGTTCACGTCACTATTTTAGACTTTATTTATTTTACATCCCCCCCCCCCAAAAGTTTTTTCTTTCTTTATACTCCCTTCATTAATCTTTATCCCCACATAGTTTATAATTTATTTTACTTACTTAGCCTTAGAGCAACTAGGAGGTGGCAATTTCTGGGCTAATTTCTCCCAGATTCGTGACTCCTCTGGCCAAAATTTTAAATTTGCACTTTGGCCCCTAAAGTTTCATTCTATTTTGACCTCTCTGCTTTGGAAAAATTACACATTGACCTCGAGACCACATTAACCCCTCATTTAACCCCTAACACCTAATTATCATCAAAATGATGCGACAGAATAAAAATATGGATCCCATTCACCATATTTTCTAAAATTACATCTTTGCCCCTAACTTTTCAAAATTACATTTTAACCACCAAGGTCATACTAACCTCTTATTTAGCTCCCTAACACTTAATTAATCTAATTCACGATTAGATTAATTTTTGATATTTTCAGGATATCATAATTGTCCAACTTTAATTTTGGCAGTCACCCACTGCCCAATCCCAACCTCACCACCACTGCTTCCACCTCACGGCCACCTTATAACCCCTCATAACCTCCCACCACACAGACCTTGTGCACATATTCACAAACACATGCACACGCACGCACGCACGCACGCGCATGCACACGCACACACACAAGCACACAATTGCGCGCGCGCACACAGACATCAGCAGCCCCTGCTGCTACTCTCCCTTCATCCTTTCATGTACCCACAAAGCACCCCCCCCCCCCGCTTAAAAACACACCACCCTATTGCTACAGCAGTCCATGCACATATGCAGCACCAATACTATGCATACGCACCCCACACCACGCAAACACACAGCAGGTACAGACACACGCCCATCATGAGCACATACACATATTTAACCCTAAAATTTAAAATAAAGAAAAAGAGGGATTACCCCTTTCCAACAATTTTTTTTTCTCTTTTTCTTCTCTCTTTCTCTTTTTTCTTCCCATTTTTCCTTTTGCCAAGTTCTCCCCCTTATGACACCTCTTCATGCCAACAATTCCAGTTTTTCAAAATTATAATTTAGCCCCTCAACTTCTCATAATTACACTTTGACCCCTCAACTTTAATAAAATTGTATTTTGGCTTCAAAGAAAATTAGCACCTCATTTAAATTCTAACTACTCAAGTATTGATAAATAATGCTATCGATAAAAAGTAACACCCTCAATTAATCTAATGCGGTTAGATTGAATTAGGGTATTATAGTCGTCTTCCCGATATTGTCTTGTCCTCTAACAATAGGTCATGGACATTACAAATCTTTCTAAGAACCTCCACCAGATATGTGACATACGAAATATAGTCTTAGCTTTGGGAGCAACAAGTTGAGACGCATAGTTTTGCCCTTGTTGCACAAGACAAGTTCTTCACCTCATAGTCAATTGTGACATTGTCATTAATCAATATCAACAAAAACACACACACATACACACACACATGCACGTACACAGGCACACACACACGCACGTGTGTGTGTGGGGGGGGGGGTAATAGTCAAGTTCATCTATGATTTTGTGACTAATGTCACTTTTCATTTTGAGCTGCACGTGTGTGTGTGTGGGGGGGGGGGGGGTAATAGTCGAGTTCATCTATGATTTTGTGACTAATGTCACTTTTCATTTTGAGCTATTTAGTGAAGTCTCATCTAAATGCTGACTTTTATTAAACTCTTTATTACTTACTTATTAGGCTTCCTACAATGAATTTGACACTTATTAAATATTTAACTTGGACAATTATTTTTCCTTTGGTGACACAATGGGTTTGGACTCTTATTAAATATTGAATTCTCATATTGTACATAAAAATCAAGAGCAAAAAGAATTCACTAAAATATGTAGCACATAATATTCTTCCTATAGAACATTAAAGTTTGTGCTACATCTTGTTCTTTGTTTCCATATAGATTTTGAACTCTTATTGAACGCTGAATTCTCAAGATGCACAAAACAAGTTTGTTAAGATAGGTAGTAAAATTGACAAATTAAGAGATTCTTATGGTAGTAATTCCTCATAAATATAAATCTTTCACGAACTTCTATCTAACTTTTCAGGCAAATACATGCCGACGACAACTACATCAACAAGATCGGCTCGCCTAAGAGGAGCACCAAAGAATGTTCTTACTGGTAATTTTGTGGGAAAGAATGGGAAATAACACATGGAATTTCGAATTCCTTAAGTTCTACAACCAGAGTGAATAATGTTACAATCTCTTTGGGATCCGAAAAAATTTTGGATGTCGGAGATGTACGGCTTGATGTAATAATGGAATCTAGTATAGATTTCGATGAGGAGAATATCCTTCAAGAATATTTCACTCAATTAAAATAGAGAATGGTGGCATTGGAACAAGAAAAAGTGAAATTGTGTAATGCATTAAGGGAAAATTGTCCAGAGGGAAATCCAAGACTTGGTGTCCAAGAACGAAGTGCATTGACGGAGATAACCATCGCAAAGAGTTTGTGGGAGTGTGAAGAGGCTCACACCACCACAGAAACTGAATGTAAGGCGTATGAACCTAACAAAATTAGGGAAAATATAGACATGACAATGTCAATGGTTGAGGTAAGGATACACGTGGACAAAATGATGGGCAAAAATGGCAATACAAATCCTTATTTTGAACATGCAAGGGAGGAAATCTGTGAACCTTTTCCAGCCTTGCCCTCTATCAATAAAACCTGGAATAACACACAGGAGAAGCAAAATTTTGGGAAGTATCAATAGAAGCCATTATACGCCTCTTAACGATACCAAATTGGGATTTTATGACAGAAAATTCCCTAGAATTCATAGCTCCACAGAACATTAATGGTCAACCTGGTGTGGAATGTACCTTGGAAGATGTAGAAAATGAAGTAAAGGCTTGGCAAAACACAATGGTTGCCTATGTGAAGGGAGCAAGACCCCTAGTACATGTGATGAAAGGGCTTTCTTGATAAAAAAAAAAATGGAAGCAATACAACAATTTCTTACTAAGATTCTTCAAAACTGGAATGTACCCGGTATGTTTTGATTTAAATGCATATAACCAATTTTTTGGCAGCCACGATTTTTTTATAACAAACTAGTTACTGTAAAACTTTGGAACACCTCAATGTTTATTGATAAAGAAGGATTGAATGTGGTATCAATATGTATTAAACTGTCTTTCTTACCCTTACAATTTTGGTCAGATAAGATGATAAGTCGGAAGCCATTATTCACGGACCATTTGACAGCTTGAAAAACAGTACATTAGCACAAGTATCATTCTCTTCCTTGGCTAGAATAAGAATAATCTTCTATCTTGTTGGATACACCTTTCACTCAAGGACACTTGCTTATCCATTTTTTCTTCCTCAAAGCTCCTCTTTGTTTAGGTGATTAAGGGTAAAGGGGCAATATTGAGGAAGGTTTGCCTGGCTAGACTAGTGCTGTGACCCTAAGCAAAGAGGATGCCGTCTACCTGGTTCCACCTGAAAATACTAATTTAGAAAGTTTTGAACTCAAATCTTAAATTATTTCTAATCAAGATTGTTAATTTGTCTTATGAATGGTTTTGAGAACGAAAGCGTGCAAGTACTTATAGGAGGTGCTTTCTTTGGGTGAAAGGTAAGAGTCTCCTAGTGGCAGCTTAAGTTTACGATCAAATGAGGATTAAAGTAACTCTTTTATCAAGAGCCTACAAAGTGATGTGGAGTGGGTCATTATGGCTTGGTCCTGTTTTTAGCATGTTGGCTTTCAAAAAATGTAAGAACGTTTCCATAGTGAATGGCTCTAAGTACATGAAATAGCTCTTTCGGTTGGGTTTGAATAGGGACTTGCACTTTGCTAAGCACTTTAATCAGAGCCTGTGTATGGGAGTAAGGGGTAGACAACAATCCCTAATTAGAAATGTTGCCATGAGTTTTCTTCAAGTGCCTAAGTACTTTATCATCTAGCGGGTCTTGGGAGAATAGAAGATCTGAGACAACTGGCTAGGGAGTTCGTAGGTAAGCTCGTCCAGACCTAGTTAAGTATGATACAATGGTAAATCTGAACACAGAACATGTATCTTTATCACACTCTTCCTTTTCTATAATGTAGGCTTTGCCTTCCATCAATTCCTCCAAAGAGATCACATCACCAAAATTCTAAAAATGGATCTTGAACACAAATAGATGCAACTTCAATATATTAACCTACTGGTGTTATGAGTGTAGGCATTAACACTATGAGCTGGCAAGAGTTCTTTTCTTACATAGGGCTTGGCTAAAGCGGGGGACTTCACCCTTGTCGATATGGTCTTGGATAGCATGTCCCAAGGTTATACATCTGTCTGTGGGATGGCCTTTTCCTTGGTGGTAGGCATAAAATGCCTAAACAGTGTATCATTCGGGTATCCGTACCCAATGTAGGAGTAGGGGGTAACTTGGAGGTTATTACCCTTCTTAGGAATTGCTCAAACACTTTACGCAAATGAGCATTCAATGGAGTGAACTTTTGCCTTGGTTCAGCACTAGCTTCCAATCATACAACTTTTTGCACTCGAACATTGGCTGAGTATTGGAATTCCTTGTACCAGCTTATAAATTCTGGGCTTTCTCTCCTAAGTTACTGGCAACAGATTGTTCCTTACTATATTGACTTGACCTTCCTCTGAAGGGTGGTTAACCATCTGAGCAGCCTTATTCCTCTAACTCATTATGAATGTGAACACACATTTTCTCAATTCCTGCTTAGTGGTCCTTAAATCTCTCTGAAAGATATCCAAATCTGCATTATCCTGATACTAGTTCATGAATTCTCGTACTACATCTTTCCATGTTCTTATAAGGCTTCACCTAAAGTGTTGAACCATCAAAAAGTGCCCCTGTCAGGCTATAATGAAAGAATTGGATCAATTGGTTTAGGTTGACTCCACTGGGGCCAACGCACGCATGTATATTTTCATATGAATCTTAGGGTCAGTTGTTCCATCGAACTTATCCATGTCTTACTTCTTGAACTTAGGTGATAATCAGTTCAGGTTCAAGGTGACGGTACTGAGATCCATGGGGGCGTCACCACTTCTCAACCTAGTAACCTGGGATTCAAGTAAGGCCAACTTATTTTTCCATTCTAGAGTGGCCATTTTCTCCTCATCATCCTCTGACTTATATTGCCAATCAAACTCGGCTTTCTTTTTACCATCTCTCTTCTCTACCTTAGGGGGTTCTTCTTCATGATCATCTTCACATTTCTTCATGAAGAATTCTATATCTTAGACGGTTTTTTCCTGTTAAGCCGACATGGTTACAAAGTTGTTCTAAAAGTCTTTCTGAAACTCGCTAAGGATGTTGACCAAATCACCACCTTAAGGGAATTCTTTGCCCATTGAGATTCTTATAAGCTTTTTGGATAAATCTTGACACAAGAGTTTCCTACACTTAAATGTATAGAGGATAAAACATAAAAGTTTAATCAAAGAAGATATATATGAAACCAGCCAATGTATTCAAAAAGGTGGCATACCTATTAATCGTCCAGTTACCCTTCTGGGTAAACCACTCGTTTACTTAGTGGGAGTTTGAAAAGGATTTGGAAAAGGGTGAGAGCTGACTAAACGTCGGGTTAATTAGTGGTTTTTGGGGTCTTCGAAAAAACTTTTTTTGGAAAAGGTTAGGTACTGACTAAGCTCCTGATCAATCAGTGGGTTCTTTTGAGTTCTTGAAAAAAGCGTATGGAACAGTGGTTATGTACTAACTAATGGTATGTGGGTTGTTTTATGGTTTTTGAAATATGTTCGGAGATGTGAACTGACTCACCAACCGGTTAACCCTGTGGGTTAGCCGTCCGGTCACTTAGTGAGGTGTTTTTGGGTACAAATACGGGATCTAAGTTGGCTAGTTTTTATCTACAAGAAAACCGTTCGGATAACCTGTTGGTAAACCGGCTGCTTGGTCAGGACCCTTATTCCTGTGGTATCCTCTTGGTGATAATACCGGCTGGTTTATTGAATAATCTGGCCAGTTTCCCAGCTGATATGCCATAAACCTGGCAGGTATTCTCCCTAAGAGGGATAAACCATAGTAATTGTCAGTGTGGGGTGTTTGTTTATCAACTCTAGGTGTACGGTTGCTCGGTCGGCTTGACTTGTATGATATACCACTCACTTAGAACTCGGGAGGTGATCACCGGTACATGTACACAAGTCATGTAATATACCAAGATAACATGAAGCTCTTGGTACTAGGCCTTGAAGGGTACAGTCGAGTTCGCTGCGATAACTAGGAAGTCCAAGAGTTTCAATCATTACCTTGGTGTGAATGGGTTTGGGAAAATCGTGTGCGTGTGTTAGTCACAAAATAAAAGCACAATCACTACAGTTACATCATATTATACATGTTACAAATAAAAAAAGGTGCCAAGAAAAGCAAAATAATTTTTTTTAGTCTACTGCTCTTACTTTTTAGTCCCCAGTGAAGTCGCTTGTAGTGAACTGCCCCGAAAAAGTTTCCTTTACGACCCTTGAGGGTTGGGAATTAGGAGTTTCCATCTTATCTTTTAAAAATAAAGGAAAAATATGAAAAACCTTAAAAAGACTCTAAAATGCCAAAAAGCTTCTTATCAACTAAAAACAGAAATGATGGGTTTGGGGACTACGATATCCTTTAAAACTCTACTTCATCTTTAATGATTTTTGGCCTTAAAACTTTTTACACATACAAAAAACCATAACCTAACATATAATTTTGGTTTAAATTCAACAACTGGGGTCAAATGGCCTACGTACCAGTTGGACCATAACCACCATAGTTCGACTCAGACAGTATAGGAGGCGACCTAAATTTTGGTAGTTGACACGAAAATGAATGTGTTTGAAAGACACTTTTTAAAATCTTGTTTTTTTATGTTCAAACCTTGGTTTCAGGAAGGGGAAAACTCTAGACTTCTCTAGCCTACACTAAAAAGCAATGTAAAGCTACCTTTAGAAGACTATGGCTTGGATAGTGTAGCACCACCTTGAAATGAATCCATGATGCAAGAGTCACACTATGATAAGAGTATGAAAGTGCTGAAATTTTCTTTAGAAATGATGTATCACTTGCAGGAAGAAATTGTATAAAAGTTCTAGAGGGACTAACCTCCCCGAAATATAGCCAAAAGCATTTTTTTTATAGAGGTCTGAGGCTAACCAAAGTGATAAAGATAACTTTTGATTGTAAGATCCTAGATAAAGTCAAATATTGTATTAAAATCGTAGATTGGACAAAAGTCAATTAACCGGCTGGTTTATCGAAAATTGGTCGGTTCATCCCTTAATTTTCTAAAATTATGGGACATTATCTATCCCTGATTTGGTAATTATCTCTGATTAAACTGATGGGATGTACCAGATTTTGAGAATTATCTCCACATTTCATATACATCAATGATATTAGCATGCATCGGGGATTAATCACAAGATATTTCTAAATTATCTAACCAAATCATAACATGGACTGATCTTATAGTGAACTGAACTGGACCGGTTCACTTATTTAATTAAATAATTATTAGGCCAAACCCATATTAATAAACTCTAATTATTAAAGCCCAATCATAAATAAATAGATAAAAAGACCACAAAAATGGTGTCTAGACCTGAGTCTTTTTCAATTGTGGAGCATTTCATCGTCTAGTGGGTCTTAAGCGAATAGGGGATTTGAGACAGTTGGTTGGTTGGTTGTCTGGTAAGCTTGACGAGGCCTAGTCAAACGCGACGCGGAGGTGCTGGGTCTACAAATGGAACCTGTATTTTTGTTATATTCCTTTTCACCTACAGTATAAGATTCTTCTTCCATCAGTTCCTCCTAAGAGACCACAATGCAAAATTCGGACAAGGTAACCTAAAAACAAACATACAACATATCCACGTACTGGCATACTAGTGTTATAAGTGTAAAAGGATCTAGCACTCGCGGAATATCGTCGGTTATGTTAACCATATGATGAGGCAAGGGTTCTTTTCTCACATTCGGCTTAGCTGAAAGGGATACTTCACCCTTGTTAATAAGATCTCGGATATTATGCCTAAAGCGGACACATATGTCCGTGGAATGACTCTTTTTGTGATGGTATGCAAAAAATGCCTGTACATCATATCCTTTGGATATAATTGCTGGTGTGAGAGCAGGGGTAACTTGGATATCATTTCCCTTCGTAGTAATTGCCTATATACTTTAGGCAAGGGAGCAATTTTCGTCGTGGTTCAGCCATGGCTTTCCATGACATAACTTGCTGTCCCTGGACATTTTTCACATTAGTGGCACTGCCAGGTTTTGGTTGGGTAGAGAAATTCCTAGTACAAGCTCGATAACCTCCTAGCTTGGTCTCATGAGATATTGTTCTTTTGTTGATAGCGTCTTTAATTTGTACAAAGGATCCCGTCAAGGCCTTGAAAGAGGTGTGAAAATATCCAAAGATGTACTCATGATACACTAATAAAAAATTATTTCATACTATATTGACTTGCTCTTTCGCCGATGGGCGGTTAACCATTTGGGTTACTTCATTCCTCATCTCATTAAAAACACTGACACAAATTATCTTACCTTTTCTTTAGTGGTCTTTAAATCTATAGGGTAATATCCAAATTTGCATTATATTGATACCGATTTACGAATTCTCATACTATATCTTCCCATGTCCTTACTCGAGCATCATCGAGGGTAAGAAACCATTGAGATGCGGCTTCTATCAGAGTATGGTGAAAGAGCTGGATTAACTCATTTTGGTTGACTCCATAAGGGGTCAACACTTGCATGCAAATCTTGACATGAATTTGAGAATTGGTTGTACCATCGAACTTATCCTTTACATGCATCTTAAACTTAAGAATGGCAATGGGGTAGGCCGGTTACAGATCTTATGAAATTCGTACCCCCCAGTTGTCCTTATGCATAACTCCGCCCCGTCCCGGCACCAGGTCAACAAATGGAATACCATCCCCGACCCAGTGGAATTTTATAAAACCCACCCCGCCGCGCGCTTTATGGTTGGAGAAAACCCACATCGAACTGCCCTAACCCACTCTTATTTTTCATCTGTACGTGTATTACAAATTTCAAACATAAACTAATCTCAATTACAAAAAATAAAACAAGAAAAAATATAAACAAATGCCCACAAAACCCAAACAAGAAAAAATTAGATTACAACACCAAAAATAAAAAATAAATGGGCATAGTTTCAGCCTTTTAATCCCTTTGAGATAGTGCATCTTTCTGAGATTTTGGGATTCCAAGAATAGGGCAGTGGCTTCTTCGCTGAAAGGCCGCGAATGGCGGATGGCGGATGGTAGTGGGGTGGAGGGGGTTTGTCGCTGTGGAGAAGTGATTGTGAGGCCGGTGTTTGTTGGTGAGATAGAGGTGATATGTGGCCATGGGCGGTGACAGTGACGACAGTGTTTGGTGGTGCGGTCGAGTTAGTTTGTGGCCATGGGATTGATGGTTTGGACAGAGAAGAAGGCGGCGGCTGCAGAGGCAGAGCTTGAGAGAAGAGAGAGAAGAATAGATGAGAGAAAAGTTGTAACATCCCGGAATTTTCGGAACGTTAACGCTCGCTCGATCAGATACACTCAGACAATTACGACCTCAAACTCAAGTAATTTAGAACCATCAGTCCGTCAGAGCAACTAAACCATTGAGTAAAATAATACTCTTAGCGTACAATTATACTTGAAACATCAAATCTAAGCTAACAATTCTAAATAACAATAATGGCCCACGCAGGGGTTCTAAAGGCTAATACTGAAACTTAAGTTCTCTTTCGTTCGGCTCAGATCTAGTCCACACCCAATGCGATCTATTTTTGGTTATCACCTGCGGAAAGGAAGTCAAAGGGGAGTGAGCTTTTGAGAGCTCAGTAAGGTCGCTCAAAGATAGAAACTACGAAACAATTACAGATGCAGTTCAAAGATTTTCAAAAAAATCATAACTAGTTTCATTAGATATCAATACGATTTTCAGATACGATACAAACACTCATAGATAATATTGAACATGAGCAATTGCAAAGCCACACAGGCAATGCAGGGTAATCACTTAGCAAAGCCACAAAGGCGATGCTCATTAACACTTTCCACCGACTAGTCCATCAAGGCACTAGCCCACACCAATACACTGGCTAGTCCATCAAGGTACTAGCCCACACCAATATCCTCCACTATACACCAACTCCCGCCAAACACACCAATGCAAACTCTCATGTCAATATGCAGAATGAGAACAAAGGATAATACAATTCTTAAATCGATGCACAACGAGAAATAAACACAGTGCATCGAATATGATTTTCAATAAACGCTTAAGGCTCAAGATAGGTTTTTAAGGCAAACAATGCGACTTAATCAAAATAACAGAATCCAAAAGAATAACGATAACAATTTAAAGAAATATTCGAGGACAAATAGAGAAAACTGGGTTTCAGAAGAAATCCCTTACCTCGATCCACGCTATGCAATGTTAATTGACATCAATCCAAAAGTCGTTGAATTAACCTAAATTGGCAAATTCATTTATTAGAAAAATAATCTACACTACTCTACTATAAACCCTATTATCAACTACCCAAACGGTGCTCACTTCTAACCCCAGAATGACGCAACTCAAAACGGTTCCCGCGCACGGCCAACCTAGCCGAAAACACTGTACGCTCTCTAATGCGTAATGATATCCTGAGATTCGTAATAAATTACAATAAAATACTTTCGTAGCTTAAAACATTGTAGAGAGTCAAAATATGAAATTTCTAAAATTTTGAATATTTTTGAATTAAAAATAATTTCTTTAAATACACTAAAAACCCATAAATTGCCAAAATTTCTTTTAGCTGAAAATAAAGTCCCATAATTTTTGTAACAGCTTTAAAATATGTATAAAAATTATAGAAAATTGAAATCAGAAATTAAAGGTATTAAAACTATTTTTAAACTATTCATTTTGATGAAACCAATGCGATACGGAAACCATAGAAAATAAACACCAAAAATTATAAAATTCAAACGGAGTCTTATTTATGTCATAAAGACATTACTCTAATTTTTCCCTGAATATTTTCTGGGTTTAAAGGCTCTAAAAGAATTTTACAATTCTAAGTTTACAGAAAATATTAAAAATATAAATAGTTTCAGAAAATTATAAACTTTTGCCTGAAATACTAATATAGGCTAAGGTATCATACTTTAAAATTTTAAGTGCTGACGATAAGCGTGCACTAGTGTATAAAGGTGCCGAACTTATCGTCAACCCGTTACTCGAACATTATTTCCCTTCTTTTCCCTCTGTACCCACACACTCCTGTTCACAGCATTTCCACACACACAGAGCTGTCTCTTGGCAGCTCCACGCACACAGATATAATTACACTAACACATTCATGCCCTCCTCAACCATTTATACACATATATAAATACTTATACACATATACAAATACCCTCACACACACTGATATGCACAAACCCACATATCCTCCACTCCCTCACCTCACATACACACTATACCTTTACATATACACTTACTCATGCACACAGTGAGCTCCCACGATTTTATCTCCAACTTCCTTCACACTCACACTGCTATACACTCAGGGACTTACACCCACACACCTAAGAACACTACACACACACACAGAGACGCACACACACAGCACACACAAACACCTACATAAATACTCACCCACACACCTACACAGTTTGCACCAATTTCCTCAAAAGCTGCTGGGTTTCCTCCTCTTTTCATGTCCACGCCACCACAACATCCACTTCCTCGGCAGTTGCGCACACACTCACACACATGTACACACTCTTATACACAATACACACACATCTCTTCTCAAACCCACAAAGTACACCTGTGTACATGGGGCTGTTTTGGCAGCCCCTTCTCTTGTCCTTTACACACACACTCACGCACCAACCACACTTTGCACCACTGTAAACAGCCCCTCTTTTGTTGTAGCTTATACCCCTACCCACAACAAATACGCTTACAACGCAAAACCCATTACAGTTCAGTCTTTTCCTCTATCTCTTTTCCAATGAATTTAACTCGTACCTCATCCAACATTAATTTCACGGCTGTCTTACCTCTCTTCTCACACTCACATGCACACACTAAACTCGCTTCATGGCAACACCTTCCCACGGCAACCACCACCCAAACGAGCACCCTTTCATTCCCTTAAACGCATCCACAAAAGTACACAGTCACAGCCACGTGGCTGTGATCTGCCTGAACCCTTTTTGTTACCCACGGTATCACAGTTTCCTCACGACTATTCTCTCTCTCTTGCACCCACAATTCTCACACTAAACGCATGGTCTACAGCCGTTCACAGCTACCCATTACACTCAAGCATAACCTGCCGTAACCCACATACCCCATCGCAAAGATAATTTGATTCGGAGAGAAGTAAAGATCTTACCTGAGGTTTCGCCAGACTCCTTGTTCTTCACGTTCTCTCTCTGCATCTCTCTCTTACTCTCTGCTGATCCTTTCTCTATATCTCTCGGTATCTCTCTATCTCACTTGATCGTAAAACCAGAGAATCGGATGTGTGGGAGGGAACGGCTGATGTATAGTATGCGATTTTATATATATATGTAAAACCCTAAAAAGACAATTACCAAAAAGAACCTCTAAAGTTTCGTTACTTATTAAAAGATGCACCCATAACTTTTTATTATTACAAAATAGTCCAAAATAAATTATTTACTATAGTTTAGGTGCTGGAACAATTTTAATGGTTTGGTTAGATAACCCGCTATACTAAGTGTCGCTAAAAGTCATTGAATAAAATATCACCACTCACTGAAAGATAATTCATTGCTAAAAAAATATTCGCATCTAAAATTTCTAATTAAATCTGAAAACGTGTCGGGGTGTTACAAAAGTGAAGTAAGGTTTCTTGTTGTGACTTTTTATATTGCCTGATGGACGACTAGGATTACATGTATCTTAAGGTTATGATTATATTAAACCGAAGCGGGTACATGTCGGATACTGGGGCGAATTAGAGAGAATACCAAATCTGACCTGTTCTCGTTACAAAATTTTAATATAAATACCATACCCTCCCCATAACCCAGTCAAACTAAAAAAACCCGCTCCTAACAGACCGAGACAGATCGAATTTAAATTTCCATCCCTACTTGAACTTAGGTGACAACCTGTCTTTGGGGTTCAAGGTGAGGGCATCAAGGTCCATAGGGTTATCTGCCCTTCTTATCCTGTCAACTTAAGACTCCAGCGCAGCCAACTTTTCCTTCTATTCTGGGATGACAGCTTTTCCTTCATCATCCTTTGACTCATATTGTTAATCAAATTCAGCTTTCTTCTTTTCCCTTTTAGGAGGTTCTTCTTCATGATCCTTTATGCTTTTCTTCTTGAGGAATTCTATAACTGAAACAGTCTTCAGCTGTTGAGCTACCAAAGTTGTGAAATTGGTCTGAAAATCTTTTTGTAATTCACTGAGGATACAAAACAAATCACTGACTTGAGGAAATTCTTCTTCGGCCATTGTTGTTCTTGTGAGTTCTCCGAAAAAATTCCGATACAGACTTTCTTACCTTTAACAGCATAGAGAATAAAATACAAAAATTTAGTAACATAAGTCATTTATGAAAACAACCAAATTGTTTAGCGAAATTGAATACTGACCAACCGTTCAGTTATCCTTACAGCTAAACTGCCTGATTACTCATTGGGATGTTTTGGACATTTGAAAAAATGTCTGAGAGAGGGTCACTGACCAACATTCCGGTTAACTTCTTGGGTAAATCGTTAGGTTACTCATTGGCTTATTTTCGGGTGTTTCTGAAAAAGTGTCTGGGAAATGTAGGGTACTGTAACGCCCCCAAAAATCGGGAGCTCCGTCGCCCCAAACTCTCGGGTCGTTAACTTACCGGATCACATCAAACCTGTCAAATCCCGTACACAACCACATACTTCAAAGCATCTAATCAGATACCGACTCGAATTCTCTAAAATACAAGATTACAACAAAACTTGCTTGAACTCAAACCATTAAAACCTAGGTTCTTTTCAAACTTGAATGCCTAAAGGATGAATCAACAGTACAGACCCACGCAGGGGTCTTACTATACCGTGGTGATGGGCCCATCAAAATCTCACTCAAACTCTATCCCAATCCCGAACCTGCTACAGCTTATCATCACCTGCAGAAGGGAGCCAAATGAAGGGTGAGCTTTTAAGAGCCCAGTAAGGTCGTACAAGGACTACAAAAGAAATTATAACACGACTCCAAAAAATCCAACCGACGATGATTTTCAAAACACTTCGAACGATCAAAATTCAATAATTATCCAAACTGAGCAAAGTTCATCAGAAATAGATGCCAAAATAAATATTAATAATCAGAACAAAATCCAAACCGATCAATAAAATATCCTTTTCAAGTCAACATTTCTAAGTACCAAGAAAATTTTCCTTGCTCAAGGGATTTCAATCCGAGCAGAAATTCATTTAAAAAATACAGCAAGATTTCCCGAGGAATTTTAACCCAAACATAAATCAAATCAGATAATACGATAAAGACTTGTCAGGGGATTTTAACCCAAGTACAAATCCTTCTAACTAAGTACAATGAATGTTTGTCAAAGGCTTTCAACCCAAGCACAAATCATTCTAGCTAAAAAAATCAAAAATCAATGTTGATCATGGGCGATTGCAATGCCATTATGGCAAGCTCATATAGTGTACACATGCATGATGTACTAAATAATTACTAGTCCACTTGGGTACTAGCATGCGTTTCATGCAGGATTCGACCAGCCTTATACCGCCTCCCCACTAAACAAGTACCCAGGTCAACACAGAAATTAACAATATCAATGAGCGTTAACATAAGCTCATATTCCCGAAATCAATTCGGGTTCTCATAACAATAATCATACTGACATAAGTCAGCATTCGGGATTTTCAGAAGAAATCAGAATTTTAGAAGAAAAATCACAGATAAACAACAAAATGACTGCGAATAATTATCGAATATAATCACAACAATTTGGAAGAATGGATACAGACAATTATCAAATTTGCTCAGCCCGTAATAACATGCAAGCATCACAAGATTTCCAAATAACCGATTCAGGTTCAACATTAGGGTTTTCTGGGCAAGAACATGTTAATATCAATACATAACTCAGAGTTCGGCATTAGTCGTAAATATATCAAAGGAGTACTTATGAGTACAAGGAATCAAATAAGGGTTCGAACAAAAGTCCTTACCCAAGGTTCAGATAGAATCCCTTACCTGGATCCGCAGCTAAATTATCCTAACTGGAAGTCTTTAGCTTTAACCTAAACGGAATAATCAAACCATTAGAATACAGCCTATAGAACAAAAGTATAACTTAATACGAACTCACACATACTCCCAAAATGAACCCCCCTCACCGGGTATGTAAAATTATCAAAATGCCCCCATCGGACTTAAATCACCAAAATAATCCTCTCGTGAGTAAAATCACTACAACAACCTTACCATATGTGAATTTATCCAAAAATACATTTCTTAGGTCAAATTATCAAAATACCCCTCTGGGGCGATAAATTACCAAAATACCCCCTCATTACACTTAAATCGTCAAAATGACCTTTCCATAGACAACATCACTAAGATATCCTTAATGTATGTAATTCAAAAATACCCTTTATGGGTAAAATTTCCAAAATACCCCTCTCGGGGTGGCAGATTACCAAAATGCCCCTGGAGTTTCCGGCACCAGAAAAATCTAAAAAATATCTTTAAAATGCTATTTTAAGTATCCTGATATCATTTATGGACTAAAAAGTATTTTAAAAAATTTTCGTCCGAAAATCCCGAACCGGTGTTAGGACTGAGCGCTAAAAGGTCAGTTCCGCGAAAAATACCTATCAGCCTCAGAATGACACGAAATTTTAGACAATGAATGATATCAGTAAAATAAGGTTTCTATAAAATTTTGAAATTAAAATAACTTGATTTACTATGCTAAATAATTAGATAAATGGTTTTGATCGGTACCCCGATTTAGCATCCTTTGCGGATCCCAAAAATTCCTGAAAAATTTCAGAGTATAGTTCTCATAAAAATATTGGGGATTACAGTTTTAGACTTTATCTAATTTTAGCCCTATCTATTTATAAAAATTCGTAGAATACTGCTTAAGATAATTCCTACCTTTAGCGACAATAACACTTACTATTCACATTATTACACACACTAATGCAACTTAGTTGCACACACTCGTCTTCCTCCTTCAGTCAGCTGAGACCCACTGCATTCAACTCACACAGCTCATAAACACACACTCCAATCATCTAAATATATTCCAATACTTGAAAATATAATCTAACATCACTAATTTGCAAAAAATCACACACTTATACACATAATTACACCCCGATCTTTCACCCGAAACACTCAAGCATATACACCAACACCATGGCTGCCCAGCCATGTTCATGGCACCCCCGCGCCTTGCACCAAGTCCAAACATACTCACAAAAATTGAAATTGCATACTAGGAAGAAGGGGAAGATTACCCTTGAACTTCTCTTCAATCTCTCTCTTTCTCTTTCTCGAATTTTCTGCCCAAAATCCCTGTTTTCCCTCTGTTTCCTTCTTTCTCTTGCTCTGTTTCTTTCACTGTTACTGTTCATCCGAATTTCCCCCCATTTATTTGGATTTGTTTGCTTTCTCTCTCTCCTTTTTCTTCTTCTTTCTTCCTCTCATCCGAACGCTCCCCTATGCATTCCATATTAAACCATTTAACTTGGCTTAATCACCTAAGCTAGTAGGAGGTGGCAAGCTTAAATAAAAATTTCATAAATTACTTTTATAAAATTGCACAAATGCCCCCAAACTTTACATATTTTCAAAAAGACCTCCAAACATTTAAGCCCTAAAAATTTTCTAATGCTTGTTAATTAAATCAAATGTCACTAAACACATAATATCACTCATATTATTACCTTTCATCACCAAAAATTAATTTACAATTATACCCCCAAAGTTTTTTTTCTGAAATTACAAAAATACTCCAAAGATTTTAAAATTTATATTTTTGCCCCAAAATTCTTTTAAGCTTTCCCAAGCTTCTAATACCCGAGTATTGCTTAAATTAGCGTCCATTTATTTTTTGGGTCTAGGATGACTAGTTTAACCCGTTCCCAAAGTTCAGGATATTACAGTATTGACTAATTGTCCAATTAATCAGTGGGTACTTTTTTTGGATTTTTGGAAATGTATTTGGAAAAAGTGGAGTACTGACTAACCATCCAACTAATCAGTGGGTTATTTTTTGGATTTTGGAAAAGCATTTATCAATGGGAGAGTATTAACTAACAGGAAACATTAATGGGTAAGCATCCAGTTACTTAGTGGGGTACTTTTTGGGTAAAAGGATGGGGTATAAACTAGCTAATTTGGTCTGCAAGAAGAGCACTCACTGACTAACCGTCCGGTTGCCCTTTTTGTAAACCAGTCGGTTTGTCAGAATCTCTATTTATGTAATCTCCCCTTAGTCAGATTACCAGCCGGTCTCCCAGCAGATATGCCACAAACATGGCAAATATTTTTCCTAAAAAGTAGACCGTAGAAATGGTCAAGGGGTGTAGTTTTCTTCTTAACTTCAAGTGCAAGGTTATTCCTTTGGCTTGACTTGTATGATATACCTCTCAGCCACAACTCATTTAGTTAATAATGGGTGATCATGGTACGTGTACACAAGTCATTTAAGATATCAAGATACCACGAAGTTCTCGATACTAGGCCTTAGAGGTGTGAGTACAGTCGAATTCGCCTCGGTAAGTAAGAATTGGGTTTGGCACAATCATGATCGTGTTTGAGTCAAAAATAAAATAAAAGCACAATTACCTAGTTAAAGCATATTGTACATGTTATATAAAGCAAACAAAAAACACAAAGGCCAACAAAAGCAACAAAAACGTTTCAAGTCTAGTCCTCTTATTTTAGTCCCAACAAACTCATGCACTATAGCAAACCGCCCCGAAAAAATCCTTCGACCTGCGAAGGTCTAAAAACTTAGAGTCGCCATCTTAATTTATGAAGTAAAGGAAAACAAAGAAAAACCCTAAAAGGCTCTAAAATACCCATCCAGGCTTTTAACTAATCGAAAATAGAAACGATGGATTCGCGAACTAACTATACGACGGGAAGGTGTTAGGTGTCTATACTTTGTTTTTATGGGTTTTTGTCTCTTTAACACAAAAAATAAGATGCAATAAATGAACCATAGTCCTAATTTTATAGATTTAGTTTGAATTCGACAACCGGGGTCAATTGGCCTACGTATCTATTCGGACAAACAGGATAACAAACAACGTAGTTCGAAAGGACCCTACGGGAGGTGACTTGAAGCTCGGTCTCTGACACAAATATAGGAAATTGAATTTGAAAGACTATTTTTACGAAATTTGTTTCCTTGACTGAAATTTAGTCGCTGGAATGAGAAATATTCTAGACTTCTCTAATACAGACTAAACTAGGAAGCACTACAAAAGTATCTCTAGATGACAATGGCTAAGAACAGTTAGAACCACCTTGAGATGAATCCACCATGCAATGTAAATCACTGATACAAAAGTGTTATACGAAATGCTGATTTTCTCCTTTTAAATGATGCACCACTTAAAGAAAGATGGTTCAAAAGTTCTAGAGAGAATAGTTTCCCCTAAACTGCAGCCCAAAGGTCTGTTTTATAGTGGTCTGAGATTTTTGGTAGAGTCGATTATTTGATTAAAATCGCGGATTGAGAAAAAAAGTTAAGTAACTGGCAGGTTTGGTGAAAACTGGCCGGTTCATCCCTTAATATTTCAAGATATTCTTTCAAACTTGGGGACATTGCAATGTCCCAAAATTTGGTACTCGTGGCAATGTTAGTGTTACTTGTGTGGTGGCTGGGAACGTGTTGGTTGACGAAGTGGAGGAGTCATGCAGTGTTTGCAAGGTGGCTTGGGTGACATCATTTTAGTAGCATATACTTTTAGATTGAATTTTTTCTGCTATTAGCTCTGATTTATTTCCTAATCATGCTTACGAGTGAAGAGAGAAAAAAAAAAACCAGGAAGAAAACTAGGTTCTCCTATACAAATGGTCAAAAGAGCAGCGCTCAATTAAGAGTTGAGTGAACTGTTGCATACGTTCTATGATAACTATAAGTTACTGCAGTTGACTAGTGAGCTGAATTTGACATGTAAATTTGTTTTCTTAATATGAATGTAGCTAAAGAACTTAAATGATAGGTACCCATCTCGTCATGAGTTAGTTTAAGGGTACACACAGGCAGAAGAAAGGGCAGTATAAAATTGCCGAACTGGCTAAAGCTATTGTATGTTTTTATATCCCCTTATTTCATGCAATTGTTATTAACATTATACTTAAACATATTTCAATAGTAATGGACTTTTACTCTCCTATTTGCACATGATAAAAGGGTACAATTTTGCATCTAAGCTTCCAGATTCCCTTCAAGAGCTTGCTTCGTTACTTTGAAAAATTGGCAAATGAAATGTACTCGAGTATATGGATGTTTCTGATGTGGTTGTCTCTTTTCTATTGTATAGCTAATGACTAATTACATAGGATCTGATTTTTCAGGTTTCTCAACATAAAAAAGCAAAGAAAAATTTGATCACTTTGAAACATTTGCAATGTAAGATGCAAAAATGAAGGGGTAGCTATATGAGTCTTTACCGTTCTTAATATATTCTTTTTGTAGACTAGTTTCTCGGTTTAAATTCACTTCTATTACCGTCTAAGTTTATAACCTTTTTTTTTTGTCTTTTATTTCAGGTTTATGTGTTGGAATACATCACAACTTTTGTTGGACTTAGAAGAATAATATGCACGACGTTAACATTTTGGATGAGATATCTTTTGGTTCTGCAGTTCAACAATATTTTATTTGCATGCTTTTGAAAGCAAGGATCTCTAGATGAAATATGTAAGGATGTGGATGTTGGATATGTGTTGTGGATGTATGGCATTAGCTTGCGGTTGGTTTTAATGATATTTTATTTACTAGTAAATTGTCTTGGTTGTTAATTATTCATTCTCGAGGAAGGATTACATTATTACTTTATTTTGGAGCTGGGATTACGTTTTATCTTTAAATGCCAGAATGAGTTTTGACATTTAAAAAAAAATACCGGGCAAAAATTTTGTGACAGTTCCTTAAAAGTGCCATAAATAGGAATAACATTTGTAAAATGATGAGTGTCATAAACTACTGGTGTTTTTCTCAAAGTGTCGCATATTTAACATTGACTATTGACCCGATGAAAGGCACTTGTAAGTATCGCATGTGAGTGTCGTAAGTAAGTGACCAATTTGTATAGAAAGTGTTAGGAATTCCCGACGGTCAAATTTACGACATTTGAGAAAAAAGCATTGAAAAAGTGTCAGAAAACCTCATTGCAACACTTTTGCTATCGTTGGTGATACTTTTTTAGTGTCGCCTAAACTTTTTTTTTTGTAGTATTGTCTATTTCTAATTTGGTCATTATCTATGATAAAGCAGATGGGATGTACCCGATCTCGGGAATTATATCCAATTTTTATCTAAATCAAGAAGATTTGTATGCATTAGGGACTAATCACAAGATATTTTTGAATTATCTAAGCAATCACAGTCCCTACCTGGACCGGACTCACACTGAACTGGACTTTTAACTAGACAAAAGTAGGCTGTACTTAATAAATTTAGTTCATTATTTATTATTAGTCCTACATCCATAATAGTAATAAACCTTTGGATGAACTTCACTAATAATAAATAAATAAAAAGACTACAAAAATGGGTGTCTATAGAAGCGTAAATTGAAAATCTTGGCTTTGGATTGAAAGGTGAACATGAGTTCAAGGGAAAGTCAAACTACCGTGGAGGTGTGCAGGCCAAGGACCTGTGCTAACATAGGTCCAGTGAAGGACGACAATAGCCAATTGAGAAAGAGTTGATCTTGTTTTTTGCCAGGGCATATAGGCTTGATTCTCGATACATGTATCATCACTGGAAGAGACTGCAGTGATGTCTAAGGTGGGTTGCAGGGGTGTCAAATGGTCCAAGGAATTTTGGAGGGCATGGGTGGGTTCTATCAACTAATCCCAGGAGGCCATAGCCATGGTGAAGATAGAGTAATTGATTTTTCCAGAGAAGGTAATTTTCTATGGTAAGTTTGACAGGAATTAAGATGTTGAATATGTTTAAGAAGGAAGACAATAGGTGCGGTAGGGTTTGTGTGGGAAGAAGAGGCCATGAAACAAAAAAAATGGTCCTTTGGCAAGGGCTCTGGTACCATAGAAGAATGAAGGAAAAAATTTTGGTCATTTCAATTCCCTCGCATACATTATGTGGCTTTCCTCATATACATGTCCAAGAGATAAAATATGCACCTTCCTGACTCGATAAGGGAGTGATCAGAATACTCAAATAGTGGGGCGATCCTTCTCCACCGGTGGAGAAATAACTTTTTATCCAACTTTCATCTAGCCATCCACGCATTATCGTGGACGGCCCATACTACATCTTGAAAAATAAGATTCGCTTAATCGCTGCAAAAAGTGGCGGTTAGCACTTTTTCAGGGACTGCCTAAGTTGCCCGTGCGATCTGGCCTCCATCCTGAAAGGACGGACATTCCAAATATTTTTTTTAAAAAGTCGTCCGCTATATATATATATATATATATATATATATATATGACAGCACCCTTATTTTGTAAGTCTTCTTCTTCTTCACAAATCTTCCCAGCGGCGCTAGCAATTTCATCTGCGATTTGTGTGTCTTCAAGCCCCTAAATCTTTCCAAGAACTCCTTAAAATCATCCAATTAATCACGTAAGTTCACAACTCAATGCTTTATTTCTTTATAATCTATAGTTTATGGGTATTGCGCATGATTTTGATTATGAATTATGTATGTGTACATGTGTGTGTGTGTGTAGATGATGTATTATGCATATACTAGCGTTGACAATTTGCCAACATTCGCTAGAAATTTCCGAACTTGATTTTTTTTGCATATAATTTCAGTCGCAAAATGGCCTTCGACCACGATGATCAAGCAAACCATATTAGCACATCCATCTGGAATGGACAAGTAAGATAATTATTTTTGTTTATTTTTTTTAGTTTCAGGAACATTGTATACCTTTTGCTTCTGTTAAATAGTCTTTGTTAATTTGTAGAAAAGAGCAATACTTTTCACAGTAGAAGTAACCGAACAATTCAGAGAGTGGGGATTGAATAAAACCCAGAAAAATTGCTACGTGGAGCTGGTTTTGGTATTTTTACTTATGGGAATATCTTTCAACAATTGGACCGGAACTTAATAGGTTCCCTTGTTGAATGGTGGAGAAGTGAAATGAATACATTTCACTTCCCTCTTGGAGAGATGACAATAACCTAGAGGATGTAGGGATGATCTTAGGGTTGCTGGAGACGGGGCAATCGATTATTTCTGTTAGGACTTCCGCAACAAATAAGAGAGTTGCTAGGGACTTCTTTGGTTCGATACTGGAGAATGAATTTTTGAGCGACAGAATAAAGTTTATGTGGTTGGTAGAAAACTTCAAGGTTTTACTGAAAAACTACATGGAGGAGATGCTTGTGTTGCACACGAAGGTTATCCTGTTATGGGTGATGGGGGCAATTCTATTTTCAACAACGACAATGAACACGGTTCAATACAAATAATTAGCTATATTGGGTAACCTGTAAGAGGTCAGGGAGTATGCTTAGGGTGCAGCGACACTTGCATACTTGTATTGAGCATTGCATAAGGCAATGAAGCCCTACTTCAAAGTTATAGGTGCAAGGCTCTCATTATTACAGGTATATCATAAAACGCCTTTTAATTACATTTTTGATATATTTTTATTAGTCAGTGCACAATAAATTTGACGATACAACCCTAATTTGTCTTTGTTCTCAGGTGTGGTCTTATGAACACGTTACTGTTGGCGCGCCCAATCGTAGGGAGGGAATCGATAATATGCGGCCTCGGTTGAGAACTTGGGAGTACAGTCAGAGGGAGAACCACTACCCGAGGAGAGATGATCCCTATCACAATATTACATTCTATCGGGGGGACATATAGGATAGCTTGACAAATTCATAGCGGATAGCCTAGACTAGTTAGGGATATTGTAATTCCGGCTCAGGACGAATGACATTGAAAATTTTATATTCTTATGCAATAAAAAAGCATTGTCGTATCTTCTCTTGTGTTTATTAAATTTTATTTCGTGTGTTTATGAATATTGTGTGTTGTGGTTGAGTTATATTTTGAGAATTTTGTGAATGTTGTAGTTGTTGAGAATTACTTGAAACAGGTTGATGGCATGGTGGATAAGAAAAATAAAGGAATAAAGATTTTTTAATTAGTCTGCTAAACCGTCCGCAACATTGTCTAGTGGAAGGCTAAAATGGCCAAAACTTTCTAAATCTTCAGAAGCAATGTTTTTGCCCCACTGTCCACTACATTGTCTAGCGGATGGCCAAAATGACCAAAAATTTTCTAAGTGTTGGGAAGCAATGTTTCTTTTAACCGTCTGTTACATTGTCTAATGGACGACCAAAATGGTCAAAATTTTTCTAAGTGTTGGGAAGCAATGTTTCTGCCCCACCGCCCGCTATATTGTCTAGCAGACGGCCAAAATGGCCAAAATTTTTCTAAGTGTTGGGAAGCAATGTTTCTGCCCCATTGTCTGCTGTATTGTCCAGCGAACGGCCAGAATGGCCAAAAATTTTCTAAGTGTTGGGAAACAATGTTTCTTCCCCACTATCCGCTACATTGTCTAACGGATGGCCAAAATGACCAAAACTTTTCTAAGTGTTGCGAAGAAATGTTTTTGCCTAACTGTCTATTACATTGTCTAGCAGACGGCAAAATGGCCAAAAAATTCTCTAATTGTTGGGAAGCAATGTTTCTGCCTAAATGTCCGCTACATTATCTAGCGGACGGCCAAAATGGCTAAAAAAATTTTAAGTGTTGGGAAACAAAGTTTTTGCCCAACCGTGTGCTACATTATCTAGCAGACGACCAAAATTTTTCAGTGCAAAGCTAAATTGGTCACTGCAAGACTACATTATTAAAATTCAGATGGCAAAGAAATACAATTCGTGAATAACCCTAAGGTACATCATAATTAGTTATGAATAAACTTTAAGGATAATTATAAAGTCTATAATTCAAATACAAAGTCCATAGACTTGATTATTAAGACAAGATTGGTACAAAGTTCGTAGACTAGAGGTCTTCTTAGGCATCATCATCTTTCTCGTCTTGCAAACCCCCTGGACATATCTCCAGTGCCTTGTAATGGTTTCGCTTGTCATGGTTGATCATTTATTGAACAATGCACACTTTCTAAGATTTTTACGTTAGGTTGCTTATTCAATAGAGCTTTCCATCCGTGTAGATCTCTTGCGGCCTTTCGTTCGCGATATAATTGGATCCAAAGGCCAGATATCGTTGTCTTCTTCCTCAATTGGCTTATCATCTTCTGATCCCTATGTCGGTTCAGTGTCAATCGCATGCTAACTGAAGCTACTTTAACCTGGTAGACAATGGGATATTGCCACTCTACTAGATCACGGATATACACACACACACCCCATTGTAGCAGAACCCTTTAAGGACAAATGTGTGAACATTGTCACCAGATCGCAACATCTCTGATTCTTCAAAATCAGTATACGAATTCTCCAAAAAGGCAATGGTACCATGTAACCTGTTTACAACCTTAGACCACCGCGACAAGACGTATTTATCAGGGATTGCCTTGATATTCTTTTGAGTGAAAAACCGCAAAATGTGTCGACACATCATGCCATGGAACTCAAACTTCTTGCAACACATATGTCACCGTATCCGTCTCTATGTCATGTCTCATCATATACAGCCACACGCCTTTACAGTCACGAACCTTCTCAGAGACGAGGTTGTTCGTCAACGAATAAACCTTGGATTCACGTTAGACTTTTTTGCCACCTTGTTTATTCTGTATCGTCCTAATTTTTGTAGCTCTACCTGGTATTGCATGAACATCTCCCCTCGTATAGACTTTTGTACCATTCACCTCCAGCAGGGTCTCAACCAACATCCTTCTTTGTTTGTATGTGCTTGGAAAGTCCGCAGACCTTTCTTTCACGAATACACATGCAACTACTTTTTGGGAAAACTCTTCGAAGTTATAGTTGTACTTACATAACTATTGAACATTGCATTCATGGATTCACTCCTGCCCGTCGTTTTCATGCACACAGAAAAATACCTTCTAGTGTAAATGCCAATCCATTGTTCTTTGAGCTCATACAAGTGTTGGAGCCACTCGTGGTCTTGTAATGAGTTGTCTTGAAAAAGATTTTTCTCACCCCTTTTCAAATTCCTCAATCATTAACGACTTGTTAATGCACCTTTCAAAATCTTGTTTAAGGTCTGGATACTTTGCATACACGTGATGCAAATGTTCAGGGTATTTGTCGCTTATGTGCCAAGTATACAAGTTGTGTCGAGTATCTGGGAAGACGGTAGCAATAGCCTTCTTCATTGCCAAATCTTGATCGGTGATGATAGCTTTAGGTGGTTTGTAGTTCATGGCTTCCAGCCACATCTTAAATAACCATACGAAAAAATTCTCGCTCTCATCCCTTAACAACGCGAACCCAAATAAGATGGAGTGATAATGATGATTAAGGCCAATGAAAGGAGCGAAAGGCATCGAATACTTGTTGGTATGATAGGTGCAGTTGAAAGTCACGACATCCCCAAAATACTAATAAGCAAGTCTTGAAGGACCGTCGACCCAAAAAATTGTGGTAACTCGGTGCTCGTCGTCAAGATTATACTCGTAAGTAAACTGCAGGTCCTCTATTTGCATCCGCTTCAATAAGTTCATTGTGGATTGAGCATCATTGATGTCATACGGGGCTCATCTTTGGGTTCGGACCACATTACGAACGTCTATCGTGTTAAAATTTAGATTTTGAATTCCCCCAGTCTGTTTAGCAAGAACGCTATCAATGTCGGTAGGTCCTATCCATGCGTTACTCATTGTGTGAATAAGGCTCCTTGCAACATTACTCATCTTCTTGTGTTGATGCATCTGACTGACCTTTGAAGGCGTAACTGACGGGTGATTGTGTGCCAATTCCAAGCTAGTAATAAGCCAATGATCTTGTTTGGGTTTATGGCTTATGAACATCTTAGCCTTGCAGTTCGTGCACGTAAAGAAGTCCCGTCTTTGCAGCACATATCCTATTTTGTCATCACTATCATCATTACTGATGTTTTTCTCATTTTGCTATGGGTGTCTGATCCTTTGACACTCATATAACCGTGAGCATATATTTTTTTTGGTATGTTGCTTGATCTAGTTGTCTTGATTCTAATGCCAAAACCAACCCTCAACGAATATGCTCAAAAATATTCTTCGGCTTTTTCTAATTTTCAGAACGTTCACCCTAGATAAGGTTCACTAGCATCTCCTGGTGTGCTCGAGCTTGAAACGAAATCAAACATTGTGAAACAAGACTTATGTAGAAAAAGTTTACGTTTAAGTATCAAATTGTAACATTTTTAGGCATGGAAATTAATTACAAAAATATAAAATATTGAACATAACAAATAAAAATTATTTTTAGCATACCAAATACAACAAACATAATTTCAAAAAAAATTACCTTTTAAGTATCAAATTATAACGTTTTTTAGGCAAGAAAATTAACATTGAGCATAACAAATAAAAATTATTTTGATGAATAGACTAATTTAGCATGCCAAATACAACAAACATAATCTCAAAAAAATTACGTTTAAGTATTAAACTATAACATTTTTTAGGCATGAAAATTAATTACAAAATATATTTTCTTGAACATAAGAAATATAATTTACTCTAATGAATAGACTAATTTAGCATACCAAATACAACAAACATAATTTTAAAAAAAATTATATAAGAATCCAAAAAAATTCACCACCTTTACCCATAAGCTTTTAAGATTACAAACTTACCTTACTTGAATGAGCTTGAAGCTTGGAACATGAAGGGAGCTGAAATAGAGGCAAGTGGAGCTCAAAAGGTTGAAGAAGGAAGAAGAGCTGACAATTAGGGCATTTTTGGTTATATATATCCCACCATCCACTAGACCGTGTAGCGGTCAGGGTCAAAAAGTTATCTGCTATACTATGTAGCGGATGGGCACTATACCAGCTGACGAGGCATTTTGGTCAAAATAACCGTCCGCTACATTGTGTAGCGGACGACTATTTTATTTTTTCAACGGATCAGTTATATATATATATATATATATATATATATATATATATATATATATATATATATGAAAAAGAAAATCAATGAACTTGTTATTGATGAAGGTCTTAGTAAACAATTAATTGCTATCCTTCTCCATTTTTCTAATTCTGAATTTGAGTCTAATAATGAATTAAATATCACTAATGAAGACGTCCAAAGCTCTTGCAACTCCTCAAAACAGGACCACTGTTCTAATCAAGAAGCTGATTTGTCACGAATGTAGTAGTAAAATTGATTACTACAAAGCAATGTTTGAAGTGAATGGCTTAGATATTAATGTTATTACTTCCAAAGAATTAATAATCCTTGATCTTCTAGACAAAATTGAAGATCCTGAGAAAAAGAAGCAAGTTATTTTCAAGTATACTCATGGTGCTCTAAGTTCCTTTGCACCAAACAAATCCCAACAACTACCTACCATAGGTAATACTTTAAATTTTTTTGAAGCCATGAATAGACTGCAAAAGATAGAAAAGAAAGATTATGCAATTCAAGATTTACAAAGTGAAATAATTATTCTCAAAAAAGAAATGAAAACCCTCGCTAACTGTGTTTCTCTCCTTAAATCTCATAACCATGAAAAAGTTTTCAGTGAAGGAGAAGAATATCTTAAACCAGATCCCAATCCAGAAATCGGTTCTCCCAAATGGTTCGATGATTCCACTTAAGAAATCCTCAATCTAGACGGAGTTACTTTCTAAACATGGTATGTTGGAATCAAAAGGCTGTAATTTTAAAGGTATTGCTCTTATTGATTCAGGAGCAAATCTCAATTGTATCCGTGAAGGTATTGTCCCAACAAAATACTGTGAGACTACCAAACAAGCTCTCATAACTGCTGACTCTAGCAGACTGGAAATCAGCTACAAAATTTCCAATTCTTGGGTTTGCAATAATGGTATTTGCCTAAAGGTCCATTTCATCGTTATCCATGGTCTCAGTCAATCTATCATACTGGAAACACCTTTCCTATCCCTTCTTAATCCCATGACAATTAACAATAATGGCATTCAGTCCAACATAATGGGACAAGACATCCGTTGACAGTGCTAAATTGCCAGATTTCTGGTTAATTTCATTTTTAACCCCTCAACTTCTAAGCAGTTCACTTTAGACACCTCATAATTCTCACAAAAAAAAACCTAAAATTGACTCCTCTTAAGCTTAGAATATATCATTCCTGACCAAAGGAGAATTTGGCCATATAAAACCAGTATCAGAGCCTAATCAAAGGCGAGATCCAACTAAAAAAACTCATGAAACCTCCTTAGTTATTAAATCATATAAAGGAATTATACACTTAGATTATGGAGTTGGAAAAACTGATATAACCAGATTAGTAAATCAAATAATAGACGTATTCTATGAAACTTTAAATATCCATAGAAATATAAACAAGATAACATGTTAGGTATTAATTGAATTACACAATTCAGATGAAGGGTTATGAAGTGAAATCCACATCCTAACTCAAAAAACCTCTTATTAAACTTTGGAAGTTATGACACTACCAAGAATTGCTATAGCATTGAAATTTCATATGCATTTTAATAGCATATAGTGATAGTGAATGTGAAAGAAAACCCTCTTTGACTGGCTCAAAGGACACCAAAGATCCCAAGTTTAGAAGAAATAGAAAAAATAATAAATGACTGCTTAGACAAAATAGAAAGAGAAAAATCATTGGAAAAACTAATGATGGATGAAATAGATCGAGCTGATCTAAAAGAACAACAATATAAATAACAAGAAAAAAAGCTATATTAGAAGTAAATAAAGTGTTTACTAATATGAATTTAGGGAGCGGAACAATCGATCCAAACTATGTAGGAACGTGGAATCCATAACTAAGGTTAGAAATAAATTCTAAATTTAATAACCCCCCTATAAGAACAAATTTGAAACAAGAATTTGTCCCCAAGAGTGGAAGAAATGAACCTGTAAATCAATACGGCATATATCTTGATATCAATTGTATTTCAAATACTGAAGAAACAATTGATAATTGGGCACAAGCCTTAAGAATTTCCATAATAGTTGATAATTTAACAGAAAGGCATGATATGAAACATTTTATTTGAGCAACCCTGCGAGGAAACGAAACTAGATTCTAAAATAGTATAACAGATAATGAAAGGATAATTGAAGGCGAGAGCAAGCTTAATATCTCTGAATAATTGATAATGTTTTATGCAGATAACCTCAAATGAGAATTCGGTGGAATATCCATAAATAATATGGGTATTCAAGAAAAAAGTGCTTTAAAAAATTCAACAAAACTACAAATATGTGATATGTGCTATTTTAAAAATTATACTTGTGAATTTAAAAAATATTTTAACAAGTTAGAACTCAGAGACAGCCTTCATTGATAAAAGTAATATATTGTCAAACTCCCTAAACCATGGGACGAGTTAGCAGAAAAAGAATTTGTTAAACTCCTAAATGATAGAATGCTTTGCGATTCCTTAGGAAGACAGATAACAGTTGTAGAAAAAGTTCTAAAGAAATATTGTCTTGAAGGACATGCAATAAAAGTTTTGAAAAAAGCCCATAAGAGTTACGATTGTTGTTCTGAAGTCGATAACGTGGTAAACAACCATAGAAGCGAAAAAAAGCCAAACTTCACGAAGAAGAAATTTGAGAAGAAAGTTTTTGGAAACAAAAAAAGATATGTTGAAAAATGAAAAAAAATTGAGAAAAGAAAATGTAATCCATCAAGAGAAAAAGCACAGACATTGAGTATTCCGTATAAAAAAACCACCATGTCCAAAAGGAAAATCACTAGAAGACTGTGATTCTTGCTGGTTATGAGACGAAAAAGGACATTATGCAAATTAATTTTCAAGTAAGAAAAGAAACATGATGTATGATCTTTCTTATTTGCTGAAGAAAGATACGAGCTAGCGAAGAAAGATACGAGCCAACATGGGGATACGAAAGTGATTTGGAGACCAAGCAGAAGAGTTTGTTTCAGAATACGACTACTAGTTTGATGATTGAACAACATCAGATAACGAACAAAGTTTAAACCAAACTTTAAAAGGCGTAGGAACGATCTTCATGATATCAGAAACATACAACTATAAAGAAGAGATGATTTCCTTATCTAATAACATAATTAGTTAGAGTGAATCAATTAAGGAAGAGACTCAATGTTCTACTAAAATCAAGGTTGGAGAAATATATAAAAACTCTGTATTCAGGTTCAAAAGTAAGATGAATGTAAAGATTTCCATAGGAAATACCTTTGTAGATCAAACTGAAGAAAGAATACTAGATATTCCTCTTTTGAAGACAGATAAGGTAAAACAATTCCTTAGAGAGGGATATCACTATCTATATATTGGTAGGATATAAGTTAGTCTTTGTCCATTATTCATAAATGGCAGAGATACACTGGTAATATGTTGTTTAATAGACAATTGGTGAATTTTTTTTAAAAAAAAAGTCCTAATAGGGGGTATCCAAAGTAACTTGTATAATGAACAAGTTGGGTTTAAAACTACACCAAACTACTTCATGTCCTCAATATATTCTTATCTAAACAAAACATTAGGACTGAGGATTTAGACTCAAGGCATAACTAAATTACAAGAAGATTGCAAAAATATTGCAGTACAATACCGTCTACTTTGCAGAGTGGTAAATACCACAAATCCACTTAGTAAAATGCTAAACAGCGAAGTAGAACTGTAACGCCCGGAATTTTATTTAGCCAAAAGAAAAAAAATTCATTTTAACCTTAATCAATTAATTGTGGTCTTAAAATAAAAAGAAAAGGGTGCGGGTGAAATTGAGAAAATAACCAAGTCTAAGGGTATTTAAGCAAAGTCTTTCTAGGGTTAGTATATAAACACTAACTAAAAATTTCAGCCACCACTTCAGTTTAATTTTTCTTCTTCTTTACATGAAGTTAAAGAGTGAAAGAGAGAAGGAAGCAAAGAGAGCATTAGGGCTGAAAATCCCAGGTATGATCCCTTGCCCAATTAACCATCAAAATGAATATTTTGAATGGGTTTTATGCTAATTTGAAAGGGAGTCGTGAGTGTTTGATTGCTGTGTTTTTTTTTAGTGTAGAGCGTGTGTGTTGGACAAGATTTGTAGGTATTTTGGTTGTGTAGTGGGGCAACCATGTGGTGGCAGCCATGGTGAGACTTAATTGTGTGTCATTTATTTATGTGTAAAGGAGAAGGGGATGAGAAGCAGCACATATATTCTTTGTGTGCCCGCTCTGTTGTTGGTGAAGTGCGGGTAACAGCATGGGGAAAAAGGGGACTGCCGAGGACAGCTATGTGAAGGCTATTTCGGCAATGCATAAGGGTGTTTTTATGTGTGAAAGGGGTGAAAAGGATGGGGGGGAACAACAACAACAGGGGCTGCTACTGCTGTTGTGATTTTGCATGTGCGCAAGGCAGAAAAGAGAGAAGAAAAAGGACTGCCGTAGGGCAGCCATGAGGAATGGCGTGTGCATGAATAAGAGGGTTTGTGTGGTGAGGGAGAGGGGAGAAGAAATGTGTCTGCCGTGGCATGGGCCGCCATGGTGGCGGTGGATCGTGTGGAGTGTAGAGAGAGAAAGAGAGAAAGAGAATGTGGGCTAGGTTTACGGGTGGTGGTTTAAAGCGGTGGAAAGAGGGGGGAGAGGCTGCCATGATGGCCGTGAGACAGCCAGGGTAGGGGTGGTTGCTATTGTTAAGGAAGAAGGAGAGAGAGAGTCAAAATTAGGGTTAGGGTTAGGTTTTTTTAAGGTAGAAGATGATGAACAATAAACTAATGGTGGGAAGTCCCTATTTTAATTTTTATGGGCTATTTACAGATTTATTTAGCCAAAGTACAAAACTAAAACTCCCATTATTTTTGTGAAAGCTTTGACATAGAATTTTCTGGGATTGTTTTAGAGATGGAAAGGGCCTGAAATGATTTTATTTTGAAAATAGGTTTTTGAATTGTTTGGTATAGTAAACAAGCTCATTTCTAGCCAAAGATTTTACAGTGAGCTGAGCTTACTGAGGTGGTGGGTCATCTGAAATTTTGTAACATTCCGATGCCATTTGATATATTTTGAAATAGGAATCTTAACGCTCAAATTAAGGAGCGGTTTAGAGTTCCAAGCGAAAAATTCCCAACAAGGTCATTTATTCAGAAAAACTCACCTAGTTGTTTCAAAATTTGTAATTTTATAAGTCTAGGGGCAATTTGGTAAGTTTACTCACTTGGGAGAAACTTAACACTTAGGCATGCTCGAGCAGTAATGAATAATATTCGTGTGGTTTGTTATTTAGGTTTTGATAGACAAGAGTTAGGACCGACTTTTGAGCAAGTACAAGAACTAGTTGTTGAGCGAGGTAAGTACTCCTGCCGTGTTCTTCTGTATCTACTATTTGCAAAGCATATAAACATATGTATGATTTGATCAAATGAAAGTTTAAAGTCTTGTTCTGCACATGTTTTATTGCTAAATCATTTGATGAGAAATTTAGTTTAAAAGAATGCCATGGAATGCTATATGAATAGTAGATTTACACTGGGTACATGTTAAATGAGATATGAAACTTGACTTTGTTGTTGTGGCCCATATCCAACGGGGGAATGTTGGATTTTGGGCCCTGGTCAACGGGGCTTGTACGTTGATGCACAGTACTGTTGCTGGTGGTTCGCCTTTGCGTCCAAAAAACTATTAACCCGGGTGTAGGAGGGATTTTGGGCCCTAGTCAGGGGGGCCCGTACGCTGACCGCAGCACACCGAAATAATGAAATATCTGTGATAGGTGTAAAGGAATTTCTTGATGATTATACTTTAATTTGAAAATCTTTTCTAAATTTCATATATGTGTATATGTATTGACGAATGTTTTAAGGATGGTAACATTGAATTCCTGATTTTGTTAAAAGAGAAATCCCTGGCATGTTTTGAAACCGTCAAACCTATTTTAGGAACATGGTTTGTGTACTCGTTGGGCTTTCGTCATTCCTTATTTTTCAGGTGAGGACCTAAGGGAAGCAGAACCGTATGAGTAACATGAGGAAGGATGCCCGAGGAGAACCAGTTGAATACTAAAGTGTTTATCGTTTGAGAATTTTAGTTCAATAATTATTGTTTTGATTGAACTGTTATAGGGAGCTTAAGTCTCCTTGAGTTTCTTGTAATGTCAAGGACATGTAGTAAGGGTTTTATTTGGGATTATTGGAAGTTTGTGAGTTTGATTTAGTCTCAAATTATAGGTTATAGTAAGGCTTGGCAGAGCCCTCGTGGCTGTTCAAATGGGCCTGAGGTCGGTCACGGATCTGGCTCACGGGCCTACCCGCGGGTTCGAGCCGTGACAAGAACTGTTTGAACAAACAAGTAGTAATGTCCGAGCAATAAAGGCATGGAATATAAATCCAAAGCAACTATCATGGCCCAAAAAATGGGTGATAGGAGAAGGATTAGCTAGTAAACAACTAGAACACATGCAGATTAGGAAAAAAAAAGGATTATGTCTCCTCTAGACCTTTCATGTCTACAAATCCAAAGACAAAGGAAAGGAAAATGGTAGAAGAATCTACTAAAGAAGAAGAAAGTTCTGATGAAGACATCAAAGGATATAAAACATTTACCATTCTAATCAGACGAAGTATGTCATCACGTGTAGAAACCATACATGTAATGACCACAACATCAATACATGACACTGTCAAGAAGAAGCTGAAAGAAAAGGGCATGATAGGAGATGAGCTTGGAAAGGATATTCAAGACATTATGAGTATTATCAAGGGTAAAAAAAACCTCCGAAAAGATGAATAATAAGTGAATGGCAATAAGTCCAAACAGTTCTTATATAGAATTAAGTTTTGACTTCCAAGGTTATCACCCTTATAAAATAGATGCTTTAATAGATATTGGAGCATCCTATATCCTAGCGCGACCAGGAATTTTACCCTTCTAAAAATGAATTAAACAGAGCAACTCGTGAGCATGCAATTGACAAATGGTGACGAGTACAAGCCAGAATATGAAGTATATCATATTTTGGTCACAATAAATGGAAAAAATTCATAATAGAGAGATTAATCTAGTTCAATAAATGGAAAACAGTTCATAATAGAGCGATTAATCTAGTTCGACTTTTTAGACAACGATTTTCTAATAGGAAATGCTTTCCTAAAAAAACTAAAAATCGAACATTTATTCAGGACGAGTTTCATATTGAAATACAATGTCAAAAAAATTCATTGTTAAAATATGCTACTCAAAGATGTAAATTTGGTTTTTATCCAGAAAAACTAGGAGAAAATCCAAAAATATATCAAAAGTGAGTTTCTCTACACAGCCCAGCTTGGTGAAGAAAACAAAACATCTTCTTGAAGAAGGTTACTTGAAGAAGAAGTAACTAGGAAGAGTTAAGTAACCAAAGAAATGACAGTTGGGTTAAAGAAATAAACCAACATTATCAATACAAACAAGGAAAAGAAATTCATAGTCTTGATAGCATAAAAAAGATGTTAGAAAATAATTTTAGTGATGACCCACTAAAATTATAGGAAAAGGATAAACCATGGGCGACATTGATCCTCAAGGAAAAAGATTATGTGGTCAACATAAAATCAATACAACATAGTCTTCAGGAATATGAACGACAAATTCCTGAAATACTAAAACAAGGGTTAATAAAACCTAGCGAGAGTCCTCATTCAAGTCTGGCTTTCATGATAAAAGAATCATGCAGAACGGGCTAGAGGAAAAGCCAGATTAGTCATAGATTATAAAGCTTTAAAGCAACAACAATCAAAGATGGCTATAAAATTCCAAACAAATATATGCTAATAAACAAAATCTAGCTAGTCAACTTTTTCTCAAAGTTTAATTTAAAAAGCGGATATTGGCAAATCAAAATGAAAGATTCCATTAATTGCCTTTAGCACGCCACAAGAAAACCAAAAATGGACGGTGTTACCAATTCAGATTGAAAAGTACTCCACCTTTATTCCAAAGAAGGATGGATAACAATTTTAGAAAGCATGGAGACTACTCTGTAGTATACATAGTTGATATATTAGTATTCTCAAAAACAAGAAAAGAACATAGAAATCATCTAAAAAATATAGCATAAGAATTCATTGATCATGTTCTTTGTCATTCAAATTTCTCCCCCAGTAGCAGGAGAAGATGGTTGTAACTATCAACCTGAAAGTCCTAAAACATGACGCTACAAAATTAGGCGTTCAAAACTAATGCATAAGTTTTGGAATAAAGAGAGTAAGGCAGAAACCTCCACATCAAGGCGCTCTAAACAAGTGGGCAAGAAAATAAAAATCACTATCCTAACAACAAGGATCTAATTACGAAAAGTGTCAACTCACGAAGATGAAAAATCTTCAAAGCAAAATGTTGCCATAACACAAAACAATGATAATAAAACAAAATTGTTTTATGATCTGGGGTTATGTGAAGAGAGCAAAAATCTCTTTGGAAATGTCTGGCATTATCTAAGGGAAAATTACCAAAAGAGTTGCGAAGAACCTTTAGTCAATTAACTACTTATATTAAGCACTTAAAAAAAGGCTTAATATAAACGATGAAGAAGGAATGACAGTCCTACAAGAAAAGGAAGAAAGAATCTGATTGCTAGAAGAACTAGAATCATTGCTCCTAGCTGATATCACTACGAAAAGAAAAGAGCTAGTCAGGAAAGAAAATGAACACGAAGAGATCATTTGCAAACTAGAAATGAAAACGTTCTTGAATTGGGATTGTGGATGACCAAGCCTCACATACAATCAGACATGGTTGATCTTAAATAGATTGAACATGGACTCACATACACATTCAAAAATAGATCGAGATGATTGACAACTTATTGATAATCTCCCAGCTATAATTCAATATGCTCTTGGAGTTATGGGATTAAGTGGACAAATTATCACAGTCCAGATTGTGACACCCTCAACCCTGGTGACATCACTGGGCTGAGTTATCAACCATAATCACTTAAAAAAAACCCTGTGCTGAATATCGAGCAACTACATCCTTATACATCATTAATAGACGCTCTAAAATGCGTCCTTATAAAATTTTTCTTACAAACATACGTCATATTACAGCGGAAGACTTTCAAGTCTCTAAACAACATAAATTCTTACAACCTAACATACAACTGTAATCGTGTGACTCTTATCAACCTATCTCGCAGCTCAATCTTTATCTCACCATTTCCAGCTTGTCTTACCTCACACAACGTATCCCATTGCTCAACTTTTCTAACTTGTTTCTCTTCCCTTCTCTAGAGGGTTTCTCCTTGATCAACCTTACAGCCTGCACAATACAACATAGGGAATGAGTGCAAATCACCCAGTAAAGACAACACGAGGAGTATCGTGTACAAATGATTCATAAGACTCGGAGGAATAATAATCATCTCAACGATAGCAATGAATCAAGAGTAGTCAATAAATTTCAGCATCAACATGGTTGTCAAACGATATGTTCTTTCGTTAGACTGGGCGGCTTTAAGGCCCAACAGAACAGCATTACTGCCACCTCCTCATGGACTGGACTGACTGACGGACTGACCGACTATGCAAGTGAACCCGAAATCCAAGGTCGTAAATATAAACATCATTGAAATACAAATCATTAAAATCATCAACGTCAAAAGAAAATCAAATGCAATGCATATGGACACGACGGACAGGACTCGACCAGACACGATAGACTTAGCTCGAGCGACATTCATCCTCTTTGGCCAATGACCATAATTCATAGGCCATCCTCCTCATATTGATGTCTCATTTTACTGGATGTTCATCTCAATCTCAAGTAAATAAAAGAGACACTGTCAACAAGAAGGGAACTCATTTACAGTGCTTTCCCTAACCACCTTACAACCAAGCAGCATGACCTCATCAACGGGGAGGACTAAGGGAAAATTTATTCCACCTTAAGTCCTCAACAACACAGCTCAACAAGGAATACCGGATGAGAAGATTAACCGGTGTTCAGACTTAACAACAAGAGTTCAACGTAACATCATCAACAGGGCAGACTTAAGAGAAGATTATCGCAAGCCCTCAACAACGTTCTTATATAAAAGAAATGTCGACTACCAATAAGCGCTGACATTTTACAAAATGACCTCAACAACATCATCATCAATGATAGGGCGGACTCGGGAGAAGTTTGCCACAAGTCCTCAATGGTGTTCTCAAAGAGAAGAGATATCGGCTATCAATAACTGCCTACATCTCACAACAACCACACGATAACCCCTACGCAACATCATCATCCACTTCAGGTATGCTAATCGAATCGAATCATAGCATCCTCGGACACCCATCATCCTCACTAAATTCCATCAATAGGGCGGACTAAGGAAATTTATTCTACCCTAAGTCCTCAACAGCATAATTCAAATATACGTATACCGGTTGCAATGACTACCGGTATCCAATCATAACAACAAGAATTTAGCAACATGTCATCAACATGCATGCTAATCAAAACAATGAATTAGCATATCAGAACCGCATTGTCCTTACCTGATTGGCTTATAGCCGAAGTAACTCGCAATCTCTAATCACAATGAGCTGCATCACCTAGTCAAATCATACCCTGATTGTTAGTCATCATTCAACATATACACACTCCTTATACTTCCTTTTCCCATTTAATCGTTTATAGTGTCTTACGATAGCTAGTTAATTCGATCTGATAGCTGGATCCTTAACTTAGCATTATTGGCGCATTAGCAATAATCACTATCTCATTATTTAAATGTATTACACACCATTCCTCACTTCCCATCATTTTAGACGCTTAATAATGCGCGTTTTCAAAAATTTAGCGCCAACATAGCAAATTACCAAAATACCCCTTGATGGCCACTACACCACCAACACCCCAAAACTGCTTTGAAACTACTTTTTAGATGAACTACATCATGTATAGCCTGAAAAGTCCCTCAGAAAATTCCAAAGGGAAAATTACCAAAATTCCCCTCTCTGGTGGCAAATTACCAAAATGTCCCCTGAGGGTTCCCGACATCAAAAAAATCTCAAAAGTACTTTAAAATGCTAGTTTAAACCTTCTGAAGTCATTCTTGAGCTAAAAAGCATTTTAGAAAATTTTTATCCAAAAATTCCGAACTGATGTTCAAACCGAGCGCTTAAAAGCCCGTTCGGCCAAAAATAGCAAACGACTTTGGAATGACCCAAAATCTTGAGAAATGAAACTTCTTGACATCCTAGGGTCCTCATAAAATGTTTGCGTGAAACCGCACTCGTTTGTTATTTTAAATTTCACTGTAAAGTTTCAAAATTCCCGCATCGGTTAACCCCATTCCTGACCTCAGAAAAATCTGCATTTTTTCCACAACGTAGGTTTCCCAAAAATAACTGGGGTCTCTTTTTGTCACTTTTGCTAAATCTGACTTTAACTATTTTTAATAAATTTGTGAAAAATTACCTAAAGTAACTTATACTTTTATACACTTACTATTTAAATTATCACACACTAAAACACCTAAACTACACGCACCTTCTTCTACCTTCAGCTGCTGCACACCAAGAACATTACCGAGTTCACACTCCCTCACCCAAATCACTCCTACACACTTACTACACTATGTTTTCCCCATTACCTCACTGCCCCGAACCCATTTACATCCTTAACATATTCAATTTCATACCACCACTCACCCACAACTCTTATGAACACACAGAGTTACAGTTCGCACACAACGGACACCTGCTACACACTGGTTTAAATGCAGCATAACAGCAGCTGCAAAACAGCAGCATAACGACAGCTTAATAGCTGCAAAACAGCAGCATAACAGCAGCTTAATTGCTGCAAACCGGCACCATAATAGCTGCGAAACAGCAGCTTAATAACAGCAGCACAGCAGCTGCAATAACAGCAGCAAAATAGCTGCAAAACAGCGGCCAAACAGCTGCATAACAGCACCACTGCGGCAGCAGTGCAGCAACAGTCACACGCTTACGCGCACACCCCTGCACACACACTCACGCTATGCACACGGATAACACACAAAAACACTATAAGGATAGAGATTACCCTAGAGACTTCTTCAAATTTCCCTTCGAACTTCCTGCCAAATTCCCTTGCTCTCTGTTTGCCCGAGCTCTATTCCTTTGTCTCTCTGTTTCTACCTTCTTCTTCTCTGTTTTGTTTGTTTTTTTTTCCCTTCTTTTGTTCACCCGAATTTCTACCCCTCCATTATTAAATATTTAAATTAACTTAGTCACCACCCTAGCATGAGGTGGCAACAAGTCACAAAAAATCCTTTCAACACTTGGCATCTGGGCATAATTTCAGAATTTATGAATTGACCCCCAAAGTTTTTCAAAATTACCTTTTTGCCCTTTTAATTTAGGAAAATTTTACTTTGACCCCAAGGCTACACCGACACCTTTTCCCACTTCCTGCCACTTAATTAACGCCAAAATGACGCTACTCAATAAAATAATCTCCGTTAATTAATCAACTTAGTGTTAAATAATTTTTTTCGCTACGTTCGGAGTATCTCACAGATATTGTCAACCTTGACAGAAAGAAGCGAGACCAAATTCTACCAGTCATATCAAATTTGGTTCATTTATCAATTTACTAATACAAAGTTAATGAATTTCTACTAACCACACTAGGAAAAGCTATGGAACACACATAATCCGGAGAAAGAGAAGATTGAAAGAATCATTTGTGTCCATGCAACTATTAAAAACATGGTAGCCAACCCCATAGAAGCATGTTTCTACAATGGGCAAAGGATAGTAATCCTGAAGGGGTGTAGAACATCCATAGAGCCCTCCAAACATGGTCAAGATCAGGTAATTAAACTTTATGAATAGTTCAATAGCCAAGGACAAAAAGAACCTGATCTATTAGCCAAAATTTTGAGTTGTACAAAAGGGTTTGGGCCCATAGTATAAGCATGATTGAAATGGATAAAATTACCAGCAAAAAAGGATAAAGCCAAGTGGGGAACAGAATAAAGATGATTGCCATAATAAAAGGAAAAGACGTCTCTACAAAAAATAATAGAGAAATCATATATGCCTCATCCTTTTATTTATAATATGGGTCGAAGCAGGAGTTAGAAGGCAAAGGAAGTTTGAGAAGGATAAGTAACCGTCGACGAAAAGAGAATTCATAAATGTGTTCAATGAGGGTTAGAAATAAAATCATATGTAATTTTTTGGCAGAATGTTTTGTCTTAAAAAGTTATTGAATTGGCTGTTATTGGTAGGTGCAGGCATTTAATGAGTAATAGACTATATGGTAGACTATAATGTAAAAAGTTGTTATGGTTCGATATTAAGACAATAAAGTAGATTATATATAAGGTCTTCCAACCTCACTCCCTATTAATGTTGATTGAATACTTGATTGCAATGAATTTTTCTGAAACTTTTGGACATAACTGGGTCTTAAGTAACTCGATTGATGTGTCATTTTGGCATAAAAAACAATTACATGTGAATTGATCGAGTCATCTATGCATTCTTGGTTGCTTTTTGTGTAATACCCCAAATCTTAAAAATATTTTTAACAACTTAAAATTTTTAGCGACGTTATTTTTTCTAAAATACTTAACAGCATTGACGTGTATATTTTAGTGACAAATTTATTTTTATTGGCATTGGTATAATTTTTTAGCTATGATATATATATATATATATATATATATATATATATATATATGAGGTCGACATGTATTTTAGCAGTGAACTATCTACCGTAGCATTTGATATATTTTTAACGACAATAATTTTTTTAGTAGCGGCGTACTTAATAGCGACGATTTATCAAATGAGATAGCGTAATAAATCCGTTTATAATTTTCTTACCACATAAATTATCATAAAGGTTTATTATTGGACCATTTTCACGATAATAAGTTCGGGAAACAAGAATTAGCGACAAATGAATGAGTAGGGTTTCTTTTCTTTGTCTAACTAGGGTTTTTATTAACACACACACACACACACACACACACACACACACATATATATATATATATATATATATAAGCATTCATCAGCCCTATTTCGAGAACGAGATAGAGAGATATCGAGAGACACAGAGAGAGAGAAGAGATTTCTTTGGCAAATTTTTTCGGTAAGTCTCCTTTTTGTTTTCCTCTTCTGTTTTGTTTTAATTCAATTAAAGAGAAGCATGATAGGACCATGAAAAAAGTTGTATATTAGGATTGCCGTAACTCGTAGAATTGAAATCAAAGTATGGTGCATATATACAAATATTTATTGTGAGATCATGGCTGAATATAAATGGGTTTGTGGTGATTTGGGTAAATCATAGAGAATAACCTACATGACTGAGGAATCATGGTCGTGGAATGTGTGGCGTGGTGAGTGCGTTGTGAGTATAGAGTGCATCAAGCAGCTGCCTGGGCATGTGTATGCGTGTGTATTGTATGCACGTTGTATAGAGTGGGTGTGTTGTGTGCGTGGTGAAGCTGCCAAAATGGCAGCTGTGTGTGGGCAAGTGAATATATGAATATGTGTGTATAGGGGGAGTTATGAACCTGTGTATGCATGTTGTAGTAAAGAGTTGGACTTATGTGTGTTGTTGCATCCACAAGTAAGGCATGTTTGTGAGTTGGAAAAGAAAAGAAAGGGAGGAATGACCCACTTGTGGAAGGAGAAGCCGGTGAGTGTGAGGGTCTTGTACATGTGAGTGCCATGCGTATGGTAATATTGCCAGGGGACATCAGCAATTGTGTGTTTACGTGGTGTGAGTGTGTGCTTGTGTGGGTGTAGGAAGAATTGTGTGTGTGTGTGTGTGTGTGTGTGTGTGTGTGCCTGTGTGTCAATGTATACAAACTGTTAGAGTTGTCAAATGAGCCAGGCGGCCCACAGCCCAGCCCGGCCCCTTTCTGGCCCGAGCTGGCCCGGCCCATACATGAACAGTGCTGGCCTGACCATTTTGGGCTTAGGGCCTGGGCCTAGGCCAGGCCTGAATTTTCCTGAAAAAAGCCCGGGCCAGGCCCAGCCAGAAAAAGCCCGGTTTTAGCACGATTCTGACCTGGTTCTGGCCCAAGTTCTGGGCCGGGTTCTGTCTCGATCCAGGTCAGGCCCGGTTCAGGCCCTGTTTTGGCCCCCCTCTTCACTTTTGAAAATCTAATTCCCCCCCCTTTCCCCCCAACGGCTTTATTCCCCTTTTCCCCCCTAAATTCCACTTTTACCCCCCCAACAGCAAAATAACGGCTACTTTGGGGGGTATTTATTCCAAGTTTATTTTTCAACTCTTTTAAGGTTTTTACACTCTTACCCTCTCCAACAACTATAAACAAATAGTTTTTAAGGGTATTTTGGTCTTTTGTGAAGTTTTAAAAATCTATAAATTCACACCATTTTTCTCTAATTTTTCACACCAATCTTCTTACTCTCTCTTATATAAACATTCTACATTTCTACAAGCTTTGCTACTCTTGCTAATTACTACTCTTATTTACTAATTAGTACTCTTGCATATTATTACTCTTGTTTACTAATTACTACTTTTGCTAAATTTTAATTACTAACCACTCCTCTTATTAATTTGTTACTCTCTAATTCTTTTGTCTAGTAATTAGTAATTAGTGAATTTTTATATTAATCAATTACTGTTACTAATTTTTTTTAATTACTAACTCTCTCCAATTTTGAATTACCCTCAGTGATTCATTTGTTACTCTTTAATTCTTTTAATTGTTATTTTTAATTACTAATTACTGCTCTTATACTTGTGTATTTAGTTACTCTTACTAATTTTATTTAGCGTCAAATATGGCTGAATTATTGAAAAAACTGAAGCGTGGATCATCATCACGAAAAATATCATCATCATCACAAACACCACCACCACCAGCACGAGCGCCAGCACCACGGCCATCACAAACACCAATCCAAGCACCACCACAACCATTCGTTCCTAGACGAATGAGTACAGGCTGTATGATAGATACCCAAGCCAATTGGGAGTTCAATCAAAACATTCCAGACTTTGAATACACGCCTGATCAAGACCCCCCGCATTATAGTCAAGGACGCAGCTCGGTTGGCGAAGCTACTACTCCGTGGCATAATCTTAACCCTATGCCTGGTCATGATGAAGAAGGGCCGAGCAATGTCTCCGGTAATGAGCCAGAAGTCCACAAGGGAAAAAAAAAAAAAGCCGAGTGTTGGAATCATTTTGATGTGTTATGGTGGACGGCATCCGAAAAGCTCGATGTAAGTACTGTGCTAAATTATTTTCGTCTGGTAGTGGTAATGGACATCTTAACAGGCATTACCCTCAGTGTGCACCTCGACAAGGCCACGTCGAACCTACCCAAACACAGTTATCTTTTGACGGTAAGTTATTTGTTTATAATCAGCGAGAGCAAAGAGACGGTCTCGCTGAATTTGTTATTCACGATGAACAAGCCTTTTCTTTTGCCGATAATGCTAAGCACTCTAGATATATGAATACATACGTTCAACCTTTGTACAAAAAGGTTCATAGAAACACAACTAGATCCGATGCACTCCGACAGTATAATGCTGCTAAAGCACGCCTGATCGATTATTTCGATAAATTTGACGGTAAAGTTAGTCTTACTTCTGATATTTGGCAATCTCCATTTACTTTTGTTAGTTATACTTGTGTGACAGCCCATTGGATTGATGCCGATTGGATTATGCACAAGAGAATCATCGCTTTCGAGCTCTTTCCTTATCCGCATGATGGAATGAACATTGCTACTATTATATTAAAAGCATGTACCACGTTTAAATTAAAGGATAAGATTATGAGTATTAGTTTTGATAATGTTTCTAACAATACAGTTGCTGTTGATGCTTTACAGGAGGGCCTCAAACCTGTACTTTCTAGTAAATTATTTCATGTTCGTTGTGTTTGTCATATAATTAATTTAATTGTTCAAGATGGTTTAGCTGCTGCAGGAGATATTCTTGTCAAAATGAGGGGTATGACGGCGTATGTTAATAGTTCGAGTCTGAGAACACAACAATTTAAAGCGTTGTGTGTTGAATATAATATGCCTCGCAGGAGAGCAGTTACAGATGTGGTCCACAGGTGGAACTCTACATACCATATGCTTTTACACATTCTAGCATACAGAGAAGTCTATACGCATTTTCTACTAACCCAGTTCCCAGCCGGCTTGCCAACTCAAAAGGAATGGCAGATGGCCACATACCTAGCTGAATTTTTGGAGGTATTTTACACGTCTACCAATTTATTGTCTGGTACGTACTATCCCACCTCTCCTCTCGCTGTAATAGAAATTCTCAAGATGGCTACAATGTTATCAAAATGGAGATATATACGACCCTTTGAGGAAATAGTAAAAGTGATGGATAAAAAGTTTAATAAATATTGGAGTGAACTGCCTGTTATTTTTGCTGTTGCTACTTGTTTAGATCCTAGGTTAAAGTTGCATGGCGTGAACGTCTCGATACAAGAGATATCGATATTAATGTGCCACCCAGTAGAGGATACAACCGCACTCACAACGAAAATGAGCAAGACATTTGAGGAACTGTTCAACCTCTATCATAATTCTGCTGACGTGCGTGGACGAGCTTCATCATCGACTGCTGAGAGGTATTATGCGCCATACCTTAAGGGCTTTGAACATCTAGTAGCAAGACAACTACCAGGTGAAGGAACTTCTAATTCGGCATGTTCGTCTACTTTTTCCTCTTTTAATGAGATTGGTGTATATTCAAATACTGATCATTATGGTGATTTATCAATGCAAGAACATGTTAATTTTAATTTGTTAAATTTTTGGAAACAAAATCAAAACATGTATAAAACTTTAGCGTAAATTGCACGGGATGTACTGCCAGTTCAAGCCCCACGGTTGCTTCAGAGTCGGCATTTTCAGCGAGCGGGAGGGTTTTGGATGACAGGAGGAGTCGTCTTAACCCCGAGTCGCTCGAGCTATGTGTATGTTGGAAGGATTATCTTGATGCGAAATACCACGAGCAAGATAAACCGATTGATGATAGGAAGAGCAGTGACTCGGATGTTGAAGTACTTCTGGATGATTAGGTAATTTCTTTTTATTTTCCTTCTCTTAAGTTTTAAGAATAAAATTTCTCACAAAATATATATTTTTTTCACACACACACACACACACACACATATATATATATATATATATATAATAAGTTTTTACAAGCAAGATAGATATTTTTTCGTATATATAAAAAAAATAGGTAACTTCGCCTGTTTGTTTCCAAGCAGCCGGTCCCAAGCCCGGATAAAAAGAGGAGGGCCTATAAACACATTTATCTTCAATGTATATGATTTATAATGAAATAAAATGATAAAGATTAGGTTCATTAAATTATGAATATTGGGCATGCCTAGAGTACAATTTGCTTAAACAATAATAAAAAATTACCATAATTAAAACCTTTACCTTGAATAACAAGAAAATGCCAAAAAAATTAAAAAACAAATTTGGGCCCGGGCCCGGCCCAAGCCCGGCCCTAAATGTTGGGCCTAGGGCCTGGGCTTGGACCGGGCCCAGATATCCCCAGAACCAGGCCCGGCCTGGCCCCGGCCCTATGGGCTTGGGCTGGGCCGGCCCAAGCCCGGCCCATTTGACACCTCTACAAACTGTGCAGCTGTGTTAACGGATGAATAAGTGGGTTATGGGAAAGAAAATGGATGTAGCAACACTGTTACTATACTGTTTTGGAGTGTATGTGTGTGTTTGTGAGGATGGTGTGAAAATGTGTGTGTTAGTGTGAGAAAAGTATGTATAAATGATGTGGGTGTGTGTATAAGTGTATGCATGTGTGTGTGTGAGTGAGTTAAGAAGAGGGTTCTGTGCATGAGATTAATTCTAGGAAGGAGTTTGGCACAAAAAATAAATAAATAAAGAAGAAGAAGATAAGTGCGGATGAGGTATTGAGTTAGCGTTAAGTATGGTGCGAGCATCCAAAAGTGTACGGTGATCGTTAACATGTGAAACTTTTCAGGAAGAGTCATAGGGCAATATTAGAATTACTGTTAAATTTTCATATGTTTCGGAAATCGTATGTATTTTTAATATTTTCTGAAAATTTTGACATGTAAAATATATTTGAGCCATTAAAACTCATGAAAAGTTTCTAGAAAAAACTAGAGTAATGTTTTATATTATAGAAAGAGTCAGTATAAATTTGGTGATTTTTGGAGTTGATTTGCTATAGTTTCCGTATCGCAATTGTTTTAGCAAAATAAATAATTAAAAAAATGTATTAATACCTTTTAAATTCTAATTTTAATTTATATAATTTTTATACATATTAAGGCTTTTATAAAAATCATGAGTCTTTCTTTCCAAATAGAAACAATTATGGCAATTTTGGGTTTTTAATGTATTTAAAAAGAAATTATTTTTAATTCCAAAATATTCAAGAATTATATTTTTATTCCATATGCAATATTAAGCCCTAAAGAATGTTTAATAAAAATTAAAAACATTTCTAAGGTTTTTCTGAGCCTCGAGGATTATGACCAGTTTTCGAAATAGGTTGACCGTGTGTGGGGCCGCTTCGAATTTCTCGGTTCTGGGTAGAAAAATGAGTACGTTGTGGGTAGTTATATTAGGTTTATATACACTAGTGTGGAAAGTGTTCTGATAAATGATTTGTCAACCTAGGTTAATTCCGAGTATTTGATCGAGGACGTTTTAGCTTCATCTCACTTGGATCGAAGTAAGGAATTTCTATCCGAAACCCAATTTCATCTATTTGTCCTCTTAAATATTTTTTTGTATTGTTATCGAATTTTCTTTGAACTCCATTATAATTGAAATGTGCACCTATTACCTTTAATGCAATGTTTTGAGCTTTACACATTTATTGGAAATCCTATTCGATGCTCTTTATTTATTTCTCGTTCTGCACCGATTTAATCATTGCATTATCGTTTATTGTTGTTCTGTTAAATTGACATGAGATTCTTCATTGGTGTGTTTTGACGGGAGTTGGTGTATTTTGGAGGATGTTGGTGTGGGCTAGTACCTTAACCGACTAACCGGTTAGCAACTTGACGGACTAGCCGGTGGAAAGTGTTAGTGAGCATCGCCTTTGTGGCTTTGCTAAGTGATTTCTCTGCACTGCCTGTGTAGCTTTGCAATTGCTCATGTTCAATAGCATCTGTGATTGTTTGCATCGTATCTAAAAAAACTTCTTATTTGTATCTGGTTTATGGCATTCAGCTGAATCTCCTCCATATTACAATCGTATTAAATCTGTAAATTATTCGTATCCCTTTACTAAATTTTTTAGCGACTTTACTGAGCTCTCAAAAGCTCAATCCCTTTTGACTTCTTTTCCTCAGGTGATAACCCATAAACAATAGATTGCATTAGGTGTGGATTAAATCTAAACCTAGCGAGGGAAAGAGAATTTAAGTTTCAGTCTTGGTCATTAGAATCATTTCGTGGGTTATTATTGTTATTTAGAGCTTTTGACGTAGACTTAATGTTTCAATTATGATAGTACGCTGAGAGTATTATTTTTACTCAACGGTTTAATGGCTCTGACTGGCTGATGATTCTAAATTGGTTGAGTTTGAGGTCATTATTGTCGTAGTGTAAATGATCGAGTGAATGTAATGTTCCAAAAATTTTGGGATTATACAGTGGTATCAGAGCTTAGGTATCACGATTATGTAGACTCGTACATAGGCTAATGAGGTTGTGGTAGGATGACGGTAGAGTTAGGAATTCTGTGTTCAACTTTGAATTGTAGTGTCCTTTTGAAATGTTTTTGATGACTCTGATAGTAGTCTATTTTGTAATAGTATGGCCCGCACTCGTAGAGCTAGTACCAGGGGTCGCGAAGGCTAAGGCAGGGGCCTGGGAGTTCGCACTGGAGGTCATACTAGAGACCAGGAGATCCCAGCGGGGGAAATACCCCATGTAGCGCAACAGGAGAAAAACCCAGAACCCATGGCTGCAACTCTGAATACCATGAATCAGATTTTGGCATTCATGGCCCAAAGTCTAGTCAATCAACAGCAGGGTATGCAAAACCGTATTTAGCCACAACCTGAAGAGGGAAGTACCTTGACTGAGTTTAGTAAGCAGAATGCTTCAAGTTTTAGTGGGTCAATAGATCCTATTAAGGCAGAGGGTTGGATAGTCGAGACGGAGAGGATCTTCCGGGCTATCAAATGCAGTGAGAAGAAGAGGGTGGAATTTGTGGTGTACAAGCTGAGGGGTGAGGCCGACCAGTGGTGGAAGATGGTAGAGAGTGGTATGACTTCTCAACAGAAGGTCGAAATGAATTGGGACCGATTCAAGGAACTATTCAACAATCGGTATTTATCCGTGAGTTACCGTCAGCAAATGCTGAGGGGGTTTACGAATTAAACTCAGATGGATCGGGAGACAGTAGACGAGTATGAGATGTGATTCTCGCGATTGGCGAGATTTGCGGATAGGATACTACCAACAGAGACTGATAGAGGCCAAAAGTTTGAGTGGGGACTCAGGCTTAGTTTGAAAGATAGAGTGATCTCTGCTAGGTTATTGAGCTATGTGGAGTGCACCAATCTGGCACGTGCATTGGAACAATCTAGGTCAGATAATAAGAAAAGGTTGAACAATGGCAAGGTGGCCAGAAGAGGGATATAGAGGGGAATAGAGCTTTAGAGACTGACAAGCATCAGTAGTTCTCTTATTCAGCACAACAAGGTGCTCAGAGTTGGAGGATAGGGCAGGCTCAAGGAATTAGGTTAGAGCATAGTGTCCAATTGAGAAGAGCACAAAGCGCAGGAGCTAGACCAATTCAGAGTTCAGGGTCAGCATTTTTGGCAATTCTGTGTTCTGCGTGTGGGAGGATCCATGGTGGTAAACCATGCTACATACTTATTGAAGGATATTTCAAGTGTGGTAGTGTGGAGCATCATGTTCGAAACTGTCCCTCAATGTGGGAGAACCAATCAGCTCTCAGCCCTGTACCTACGATCAGTTTAGCAGTGACTAGTGCATCTCATTCCGGAGGAGCTCGGAGTCAGCAGGGCTAGACTCCACAGGCCCAGAGTCAGCAGGGGTAGAGGCCTAAGACATCAGCTGAACTGTTTGCTATGTCTGCTACGGACGCTGCAACATCTAATGATGTGGTGCTAGGTACACTTCTGGATTATGTCATTCAGACGTTTATATATTGATTGATTTTGAGGCATCATATTCTAAGTTATAATCTGAATCTTACTATGCTGAAATGTTAGAAGTTGTGAAATCGCCAAGGCTGTTATTGATTAACATTGGAGGTCATGTGTAACATTTGACGACAGTTTCGTTTGGGAGTTATGTAGTGAAAGCTTAGTGCTTGGAAATTATAAGTATGTGAAATTTTGAGAACAAAATTTTTATAAGGTGGGGAGAGTGTAATACCCGAATCCTAAAAATATTTTTAACAACTTGAAATTTTTAGCAATGTTATTTTTTTCTAAAATACTTACCATTGACGTGTATATTCTAGGGACAAATTTCTTTTTATTGGCATTGGTATAATTTTTAGCAACAATATATTATATAGTTAGATATATATTTATGGTCGATGTGTATTTTCTCAATGAACTATCTACCTTAGCATTTGATATATTTTTAGAGACAATAAAATGTTTTTTTAGTAGCGGTGTACTTAACGGGATAGCGTAATAAATCCGTCGATAATTTTCTTAACGTATAAATTACCATAAAGGTTTATTATTGGAGCATTTTCACGATAATAAGTTCGGGTAACAAGATTTAGTGACAAATGAATGAGTAGGGTTTTCTTTTATTTGTCGAACTAGGTTTTTATTCACACACACACACACACATAAGCATTCTATGGGGCAGCCATCCAAGGCTCCCCTTCTAGCCGTCAGCCCTATTTCGAGAAGAAGATAGAGAGAGAGAGAGAGAGAGAGAGAGAGAGGGGGGGAAGGGAAGAGATTTCTCCAGTGATTTTTTCCAGTAAGTCTCCTTCCTGTTTTCCTCTTGTATTTTGTTTTAATTTGGTTAAAGGGAAGCATGAGAGGACCGTGAAAAAAGTTGTATATTAGGATTGCCGTAATTTGTAGAATTGAAATCAAAGTATGGTCTATATATTCATACATTCATCGTGAGATCATGGCTGAATATAAATGGGTTTTTTGTGATTGGGTAAATCATAGAGAATAACCCGCGTGGCTGAGAGACCATGGCCGTGGTATGTGTAGCGTGGTGACGTGCATTGTGAGTGTTGAGCGCATGATGTAAGGCAGCTGGGCATGTGTATGTGTGTGTATTGTACACACATTGTATAAAGTGGGTGTGTTGTGTACGTAGTGCAGCTGCCAAAATGGCAGCTATGTGTGAGCAAGTGAATATATGCATATGTTTGTGTATAGGGGGAGTTATGAACCTATGTATGCATCTAGTAATGAAGAGTTGGACCTGTGTGTGTTGGTGCGTTGACAAGTAAGGCATGTTGGTGAGTTGGAAAAGAAAGGGAGGAAAGACCCTTGTGGAAGGAAAAGGCAGTGAGTGTGAGGGTCTTGTACATGTGAGTGCCATGCGTATGGTAATATTGCCAGGGGCAGCAGCAGATGTGTGTTTATGTGGTGTGAGTGTGTGCTTGTGTGGGTGTACAAAGAATGTGTGTGTGTGTGTGTGAATGTATACAAACTATGCAGTTGTGTTGATGGGTGCATAAGTGGGTTTATGGGAAAGAAAATGGATGTAACATTACTGTTACTATACTGTTTTGGAGTGCATGTGTGTGTTTGTGAGGACGGTGAGTGAAAATGTGTGTTAGGGTGAGAAAAGTGTGCATAAATGATGCGGGTGTGTGTATAAGTGTATGCATGCATGTAGTGTGTGTGTGTGTGTGTGTGTGTGTGTGTGTGAGTGAGTGAGTGAGTGAGTGAGTGAGTGAGTGAAAAAGAGGGTTCTTTGCATGAGATTAATTCTTAGAAGGAGCAGAGCACAAAAAATAAATAAAATAAAATAAGGAAGAAGAAGAGAAGTGCGGATTGGGTATTAGGTTAACGTTAAGTATGGCGCGAGCATTCGATAGTGTACGGCGACTGTTAACACGTGAAACTTTACAGGAAGAGTCGTAGGGAAATATTAGAATTATTGTTAAATTTTCATATGTTTCGAAAATCGTATATATGTAATTTTAATATTTTCTGTAAATTCCGATATGTAAAATATGTTTGAGCCATTAAAAATCATGAAAAACTTCTAGAAAAAAATTAGAGTAATGTTTTTATATTATAAGAAAGAGTCAGTAAAAATTTGGTCATTTTTGGACTTGATTTGATATAGTTTTCGTATCGCATTGGTTTCAGCAAAATCAATAATTTAAAAATAGTTTTAATACCTTTTAAATTCTAATTTCAATTTGTATAATTTTTATACACATATTAAGGCTTTTAAAAAAATCATGAGTCTTTATTTCCAAATAGAAACAATTATGGCAATTTATGGGTTTTTTGTGTTTGTAAAGAAATTATTTTTAATTCAAAAATATTCAAGAATTATATTTTTATTCCATATGCAATATTAAGCCATAGATAATGTTTAATGAAATTAAAAACATTTCTAGGGCATTTCTGAGCCTCAAAGATTGTGACTAGTTTTTGGGATTGGTTGGCCGTGTGTGAGGCCCGTTTTGAATTTCGTCGTTCTAGGTAAAAAAAAATGAGTATGTTGTGGGTAGTTATATTAGGTTTATATATATTAGTTTGGATAGTGTTCTGATAAATGATATGTCAACCTAGGATAATTCCGAGTATTTGATCTAGGGCGTTTTAGCTTTATCTCACTTGGATCGATGTAAGAGATTTCTATCTGAAACTCAATTTAATCTATTTGTCCTCATAAATATTTTTCTGTATTGTCATCAGATTTTCTTTGGACTCTGTTATAGTTGAAATGTGCATTGTTTACCCTTTAATGCCCTGTTTTGAGCCTTATACGTTTATTGGAAATTCTATTCAATGCTCTGTATTTATTTCTCGTTTTGCATCGTTTTTATCATTGTATTATCATTCGTTCCCGTTCTGTTAAATTGACATGATATTCTGCATTGGTGTGTTTTGGCAAGAGTTGGTATATATTGGAGGATGTTAGTGTGGGCTAGTACTTTGAGGGACTAGCCAGTGTATTAGTAGAGGCTAGCACCTTGATGGACTAGCCAGTGTATTGGTGTAGGCTAGTATCTTGATGGATTAGCCGATAAAAAGTGTTAGTGAGCATCGCCTTTGTGGCTTTATTAAGTGATTTTCCTGCACTGCATGTGTAGCTTTGCACTTGCTCATGTTCAATAGCATATGTGATTGTTTGCATCGTATCTGAAAAATGTTCTTATTTGTATCCGGTTTATGTCATTGAGCTAAACCTCCTCCATATTGCAATCGTATTAAATCTGTAAATTGTTCGTATCCCTCTACTAAATTTTTGAGCGACCTTAATGAGCTCTCAAAAGCTTACTCCCGTTTGACTTTTTTTCTGCAGTTGATAACCAATAAACAATAGATCTTATTGGGTGCGGATTACATCTGAGCCGAGCGAGGGAAAGAGAATTTAAGTTTCAATTTTGGTCATTATGCGTGGGTTATTATTGTTATTTAGAACTTTTAACGTAGAATTGGTGTTTCAATTATGATAGTACACTGAGAGTATAAATTTTACTCAATGGTTTAGTGGCTCCAACTGGCTGATGATTCTAAATTGGTTGAGTTTGAGGTCATTATTGTCTTAGTGTAAATGATCGAGTAAGTGTTTTCGTTCCGAAAATTCCGGGATGTTACATTTTGCCATTCGTTTTGAAAAAGCTTTCTTGACACTTTCAAGATATATTGTTTAAGCTCGTATGACATACACGACCCCCCCCCCCCCCCCAACATGCACCCATTAAGATACCATCACACATAGTTAAGACTATTTACCTCCCTTTTGTCATTAACAAAAAGGCAAGGTGATTTGTGTGCATAATCAAGATATTTAGTCAAATCCATATAACTCGTTGATCCAATAGGAAGTCCAAATTCTGTTTGGACAAACAAGAAGAATCTCAACATGATCCAACGAGAGCTACATCAAATTAACAAGTTAAAATAACCAATTATTCAGGGACACCAATTTTGAGATAGGCATGGGGTATAAGAGTGCAATATAAGAAGTGAAAAATAACATGATTACCGACCAGGAGGATTCACCGAGGTCACAACCATATTACAGGCATCTTCAACAATCAAAATTTCTGGTGCACATCGGACAGAGACATCATGAATTCGTTTGAGAACTATTTCACCTCCATTTTCAACTATAACCCTACCCAACCCCTTGACACCAGAGACTTTTCTATCTTAATTATAAATGCCCTTGATACCTCAATCTTTGAAGAACACACCCTCCTCCTTAACATACATTTTATAGTAAGTGAAGTCAAAGATGCTCTCTTCGACCTTGCCCCTCTTAATGCTCCAGGACCTAATAGAATCCCTCCTATAGTCTACCAAAAATGTTGGAGCTTCTTAAAACACGACATAACCTCTGTTATTCTTTCCTTCCTCCTATCTAGCCACCTTCTCACAAAAACAAACTTCTCCTACATAACCTTAATCCTTAAATTGAAAGACCCAAAAGACCCTTCTGATTTTTGACCCATTAGCCTGTGTAACACTATTTACAAAGTTGCCTCTAAAAAGTACTTGCAAACCGTTTAAAACATATCCTTCCTTCTCTTATCTCGTTTAACATCCCGAAATTTCCAGGAGCGTTAACCAATAAATCGATCGATACTTTAACCATGCAATAACCTTAATTCGATAAGAAAACCCCAATACATATATCAGAGCTTCCACAGCAACAAATTCTCAACTCGTTGTTCTTAAATGCAAAGACTACATTAATGAACTCAGCTAAGTAGGTTACACATTGATTTCCTTTGCAGGGGTTTAAGTAAACAAAAAAAATAATAATTTAAACCAATTTCATTACCAAGCTCTACCAACTCCCAGAATCTACTGATATTTTTTTTCTTTTTTAGCTGCAGAAGGGAAAATGAAAAGGGAGTAAGCTTTCGAGAGCTCGGTAAAGGTCGCTCAGAATTCAGAAGAGAATACAAACAATTTGGAGAATTTATTTCAATGGCAATATGGGAAAAGATTAATCTCAATTCCTCAAATAAATAATCAATAGAAACACTTTCAATTACACTAAAATAATTCAGATGATATTGAACATCAATACAATGCAAAGCCATACAGGCAGTGCAGGAAAAACACTTAGCAAAGTCACACATGTAGTGCTGAGTAATCACATGGCAAATTCACAAAGGCGATACTCACTAACACTATGATAACATATGTATATGAACAATAGCTAGAACATTAAGGTACTAGCATCTCCCGACAATAACAGACCATCCTTATTCACCCCGATATAGACCATCCTGATAAGTACTCAATACACTAACCCATGTCAATATGTAGAATGTAATAAATGATAGTACAATGAATAAATCGATGCACAACAAGAAATAAATATTGAGCATCGAATAGGATTTCCAATAAATGTGTAGGGCTCAAAATTGGGTATTAAGGGCAATCGATGCATTTTCATAACAATTATAACTGAGTCCAATGAAACATCAATAACAATTCAGAAAAATGTTCACAAGAACAATTAGATGAAATTGGGTTTCAGAAGAAATCCCTTACATCGATCCAAGTAAGTTGAAGTTAAAACACTCGCGATCAAATCATCAGAATTAACCTTTGACAAATCACTTATTAGAATATTATCCACGGTAATTTATTATAAACCTAATATAACTATCCACAGCGTACCCATTTCTCTATCCGGAATGACGAAATTTGAAGCGGGTCCCACACATGGTCTACCTATCTCGAAAGTCGCACTCCTCGAGGCTCAAAAATACCCCAAAAATATTTTTAATTTTCATTAAACATTCTTATGGCCTGCATGTGGAATAAAAATATAAGTTTTGAATATTTTTGAATTAAATATAATTTTATAAATATACTGAAAACCAATAAATTGTCATAAATGCTTCTAACTGGAAACGAAGACTCATAATTTTTGTTAATGCCTTAATATATGTATAAAAACTATAAAAATAAATATCATAATTTAAAGGCACTAAAACAATTTTTCTTATTTTTCGTTTTGCTAAATTCTATGTGATACGAAAAATGATAATAAATCAACTCCAAAAAGTACTAACCTTATACTGAGTCTTTCTTATATTATAAAAACATTGCTCTAGTTGTTCAAAACATTTTCGTGAGTTTAAGGGTTCAAAATAATTTTACAAGTCTAAACTTTCAAAAAATATTAAAAATACATACGATATCAAAAAAAATATAAAAATTTAACAGTTATACTAATATTACCCTACGACTCTTTCTGTAAATTTTTAACATTTTTTGGCAGTTGCAAAATGCCCAACAGCTACATGGTGCAACTATGCATGCTCAATGTACTAACTTACAGCATAAACTCATTACCAAATCCACCTTCTCTTCTTCTTCCTTCTCTGAAACACAGCCACAACACAGTTGTCTTCCTCATCTCACGGCTATCCTACCCATTTTGCTCACACACACAATTATATATGTATACACATTACATATTCTCGAATTCACCATCCTCCTCACAGATACACCCATGCACACTCAAAATCCCATAGTTTGCACATGAATTCACCAACGGCAGTAGCTTGTCACTTGTCCACAACACACAGAGAGGCACTCTCATGCCCAGTACTTCACTTTATCCATACACTCACATATACAATACACACACTTACATTTCTATACCCACAAAACACCCATAACTCCACATATAAACACACTACCACTTCCACACCTCCCATACCCACTGCCTCGCTGCAGTGGGTCTCTCTCTTTTGTCATCTTTTTTTTCTTTCTTTGTTACACACTCAAGCACACCAAAAACGAACAGAGGTTCATACAAACAACCAACTTTATCAAGGCTAATAACTTCTCTATTGTCCAACAAACACATAACTCTCATGACAGCCACATCGCTGCCCCTTCCCGCACAAGCACAAGCACAGCCGTACAACTTCATGACAATCACCCCATGGCAACATGGCTATCCAGCACACAATCACCCCATGGCAACTTCATATATACCTACACATTCATGGCAGCCACCATGACTGCCTTCCCCTCACGTAGACTTGCTTCCCACAGTTAACAACACACGTATATCACCCTACACAGTAGATTCATTCAGAAAAGATTAATGAAAATCTCACCGAAAAATTGGACTCCTCACCCAGAATTCCCCCCCCCCCCCCCCCCCCTCTCTCCCCCTCCCTCTCCCCCTTTTTCTTTTTATCTCCCTTTCTTTCTCTTTTCTCTCTTTCTCTTTTTTAACGGAATTCTCTTTTAATCTTTCTGTATATCACTCTCTCTCTTGCTCTGTTGTGTAACCGAAGATCCCACTTAAGGTAGCTGAATTCTCTCCACTTTTATCTCCTCTTTGATCCCCCTCCCCCCTCTTTCCAAAATAAAGGGGTTGACAGTATTTTTAAAAAGTAGATTAGATTTTATTCCTTTTTATATTGTAATACCCTCTATTTAAATTAATTTTAACTAACCCTATTTAACCTATGTTAATTAATTATAGTGTCTAGCTCCACTAATCTACAGTATTTCGGTTAAAAATGTCACTACAGCTGACAATATATATATATAGCTCACACTAATCATCTCTAAAGACCTTACTCAATATCACTTCTATCTGCTATCATAAAATTACAAACTTATGGTTCATATAAATTATCGTAAAAGATTGCCGATAAAATTCAGCCACGCTAATTTTCGTTAAATGTTGCTTATGAAATTCGTCGCCAAAGAAATGAAATAACCGGCTAGAAAGTACCAATGTTTGGGATGTTACAATCTCCCCCACTTATAAATTTCGTCTTCAAAATTTAGTGTAACTGAAATAGTTGCTCTCAATCATATCCACTCTCAGATATCCAATGACACCTCTCAAATGTTCATATAATCTAATCCATTTAAATGATTGGCAGAACAATCCAAATATAATTCCACGCAACTTACGAAGTATATGCTTTAAAGACCTCATGGTCAAGGCTGACCTCTATGTATTTAACACACTTTAATTCACTGATAAATATTACCTTAAATACCAGTACTCTTAAATCAAAAATCCTGCTACACTGTAAATGCTATCTCTAGAATTTACCCAAATTAATCCTAGGTGTTCAATCCATAGGGTGTGCAAAAAGATTATAAATACACCCGAGATCCGAATATCTTGTCACGATGTTCAATGAATCAGTGTGCTTCAAAGATACATCTATCTTAACCTTTACGATAATGTAACCCTATCTACATTTGTATCGTTAGTTGTCACTAAACCCTAGAGTTTTACCAAACAAGCAATGGTTCAAATAATTACAAATTCACCGCAAACCCAATTGAGATATGGGCATTACACTCCCCTCTAGTTAAAAGAAATTTGGCCTCAAATTTTGCAATACTTTCAACGTCCAGGCACTAGGCTTTTGCTGCGTAACTCCCATACAAACAACATAATAGTGGAGCAGTGCCTAACCTCCGTAAGATAACGTAACCTTCTCAACATTTTCGATGTCTCAACACTTTAACGTACCGACCACAAGCTTACAAAAGCTCTATCTAATTATTAAGCTACATGTTATCCGACAACCTTACTTAGGCTTTTCCCCAACTATAATCACATTTCTCCTTACCATCTTAAGCCCACTCCACCTATACATTAGAAGTTCTCGAGATTTTTATATAATTGTCCAAAATATTTGTCAAAAAATGCAAAATTGTGATTCAGCAACTTCAAATGTTTCTCTATACTATAGGATTTTGATTATAACGTAGGTTTTCAATACCCAATCAGCCAAATCATAACCTAAGCTCAAGTACTTAGGACCCAATCTTGTCATATACGCTCCCGCATTAAAAGTCATGGCTGCTATCAAAGTTCTTAAAAGAAAATATTAACTCACCATATCACTAGTAACACCATGTATAAAGAGAGCATCTAAATCCATGAAAACAAAAGTCTCTTTGAGACCAGAATTAAAGATATTTCGTTCTCAGAACTCAAATGTGCCTTAATAACACGCTTGTCTTCAAGCCAAAGGTGTACCAGAGTGCAAAGCAATTTCCTCATCACATGAGACATGTATTTTATATGATCTAAATCCTCAGTTCTAATTTCCATGTTCATCACCTCCCCAGCCTTATATTAGTATGTATATGTTTGAAATCTATACATATAGAAAGCCACAATTACAGTCATCTCAATACTCTCTTATTGACGTTTCACTAACTATTGAGATTAACTAGTGACTAAAGTTGCCACATTATTGGCACGCTCTTAGCCAAATGCATTACCCATCTTATTGCCAACATCAAATTCTTGAGTCATATATTCTATGGCTATAAACCTCTTAATCCTTCAAATATGTGATTACTCAACACAACATCAAAACCAATCTTCTTGGTTGTATTCCATTGACTACCAAGACTATACTCAATATGTAAGGCCTAACTACAATTGTAATAATGCTATGTCTATAAATTTTACTAGTCAAAACCATGTGATCACTTGAAGGCAATATGTTCCACGTCTCTTTTTATTAATCTATCACCAAAATCGATACCATCGAATACCCTTTAAAACATAGCGCTTTGGCTTAGCCAAAACAGATAGCCAATTCTATAAGCACTTACACGTCACACTCAAGACCCCCATACTTTCGTTGTGCACTCTGATGTCAAGCCAAACCAATTATCCATTCGTGAACGAGTTCACATGTCTAAACTATCCTACTGCTCAACTAAAAATATAAATATTCTCTCTGTAGTACTCTTGCCAATCAAGTAACCTTCCTAGTACATGTTTCCAAAGTCTATAGAATCATAACCCTAAGTTCTGATACCAACTGTAACACCCTGGAATTTCTAGGAGCGTTAACCAATCAATCGATTGATACTTAACTATTCAATAACCTCAATTCGATAAGAAAATCCCAATACATATATCAGAGCTTCCACAATAACAAATTCTCAACTCATTATTCTTAAATGAAAAGACTACATTTATGAACTCCACTTTCGATTACACTAAAACAAACAAGATGATATTGAACATGGGTACAATGCAAAGCCACAAAGGCAGTGCATGAAAAACACTTAGCAAAGCCACACAGTCAGTGCAGGAAAAACACTTAGCAAAGCCACATAGGCAGTACTGGATAATCACTTGGCAAAGCCACAAAGGTGATGCTTACTAACACTATGGTTACCTACGCATATGAACAATAGCTAGACCATTAAGCTACTAGCATCTCCCGACAATAACAGACCATCCTTATATCACTCCCAAAACAGACCCTCCCTATAACTCCTCAATACATTAATTCATGTCAATATGTAGAATGCAATAAATTATAGTACAATGAAGAAATCGATGCGTAATGAGAAATAAATACTGAGCATCGAATAGGATTCCCAATAAACGTGTAAGGCTCAAAATTGGGTATTAAGGGCAATCGATGTATTTTCATAACAATTATAATTGAGTCCAATGAAACATCAATAACAATTTAGAAAAATGTTCATGAGAACAAATAGATAAAATTGGGTTTCAGAAGAAGTTCCTTACCTCGATCCAAGTGAGTTGAAGCTAAAACACTCGCGACCATATTATCGGAATTAACTTAGGTTGACAAATCACTTATCAGAATATTATCCACACTAATTTATTATAAACCTAATATAATTATCCACAGCGTACCCATTTCCCTACCCGGAACGATGAAATTCGAAGCGGGTCCCACACATAGCCAAACTATCCCGAAACTTATCACACTCCTCGTGGTTCAAAAAAATCCCAGAAATGTTTTTTTAACTTTCATTAACATTCTTGTGGCCTAATATAGCATATGGAATAAAAATATAAGTTTTGAATATTTTTGAATTAAAAATAATTTTATAAATACACAAAAAACCAATGAATTGCCATAATTGCTTCTAGCTGAAATTCAAGACTCATAATTTTTGTTAAAGCCTTAATATATGTATAAAATTATAGAAATAAATATCATAAGTTAAAAGACACTAAAACTATTTTATTTTCATTTTTCTAAATTCTATGCGATAGGGAAAATGATAGTAAATCAACTCCAAAACGTACAAACTTTATATTGAGTCTTTCTTATAGTATGAAAACATTGTTCTAATTTTTCCAAAATATTTTTATGAACTTAAAGGTTCAAAATAATTTTACAAGTCTAAATTTGTAGAAAATATTAAAAATGCATACGATATCAAAAAAATATGAAAATTTAGCAACAATTCTAATATTACCCTACAACTCTTCCTGTAAATTTTCAACATTTTTTGGCAATCGCACAATGTTCAATAGCCACATGGTACAACTACGCATGCTCAATGTACCACCTTACCGCATAAACCCATTACCCAATTCCTCCTCCTTCTTCTTCCTCCTTCACTGAAACACAACCACAACACAGCTATCTTCCTCATCTCACGATTGTCCTACTCATTTGTCTTACGCATATTATTATATATGTACACACGTTACAAATTCTCCTATTCAGAATCTTCCTCACAAATATACACATGCACATTGAAAATCCAACAGTTTGCACATGAATTCACCACAGTTATTGCCGTGAGGCAGTCGGTTCTCTCTTGTCCAACACACACACACGTGCACTCTCATGCCACTACTTCACTTTATCCATACACTCACGTATACAATATACACACATACATTTCTATACCCATAAAACACCTATAACTCCACATAGACACACACTACCACATCCACACCTCCCTCACCCTCACCACACTCTCTCTTTTCTCTTCTTTTTTTTCCTTTCTTTTTTACACATTCACGCACACCAAAAACGCACAGAGGTTCATACAAACACCCAACTTTATCAAGGCTAATGTATTCTCTATTGTCCAACAAGCACATAACTCTCATGACAGCCACCATCACTAACCCTTCCCGTACAGCACATGCACACCCATACAACTTCACGACAATCACCCCATGGCAACATGGCTGGCCAACACACACCATCCATACACAATACGCACATAAAATTTTCATATAACCCGGCAGTCGTGCAGTCCCCCTTCTCTAGTTTTCTACACTCCCATACCAGCCCCATGGCTGTTTCCCTCACACACAACACCCTATCATGCATACTCTATCCCATGTCCCTATATACCCACACATTCATGGTAGCCACCATGGCAGACTTGCTTCCCACATTTAACAACACACATATATCACCTTACATAGTAGATTCATTCAGAAAAGATAAATGAAAATCTCGCTGGAAATTCGGACTCCTCACCGGTAGTTTTTTTTATTATCGTCCTTTTCTCTCATCCTCTTCTGGTATATCTTCCCTTCTCTGTATAATTCTCCCTCTCTTTCACAAATATCCATTGTCTATTTCTCCCCTTTTCTTTTTCTCTCCCTTTCTTTCTCTTTTCTCTATTTCACCTCTGTTATTGAATTCTCTTTTGATCTTTCTGTATATCACTCTCTCTCTCTCTGTGGTGTAACTGAAAATCCCACTTAACGTAGCTTAATTCTCTCCACATTTATGTTCTCTTTGATCCCCCTCTCTTTCCAAAATAAAGTGGTTGACATTATTTTTAAAAGTTGTTGATGTGGAAGGGGGGGTTCGATGCTACGTGGAGGTGCCACAAAGGATGCAGTATGAGTCAGCTTCTAGGTAGACAAAGCGGGAGACAGCAAGGACGGAGCAAGGGCTGAGAGCAAGGCTCCCCAGACAGGTCGCGAGGGCTGGCAGCGCCGCGCAGGCAGGGCGACGACGAACAAGGCCAACAGTCCGTGTCAAGGATGCAGCGTCAAGGGTCCGGAGACGGGAGTCCAAGTGTGTTTCTCTCACTAGAATTCCCGAGAGAATGTATTTTTAGAGAGAGAAAGTGAAAAGTTCAAATGAGAGCAAGATGCTTGAAAAAGCTCTAAAGTCCACTAGTTATAGGCAAAAATGTGCATGTGTCATAAGTTGACATGTGTCACCCCCTGGGAACGACATGTCGCCAGGGGGGTCCAAAGTACTGATTCTCCATTGGACTGTCGGTCCCCAAGTTCGTGCTGCCCTGTCCTCACAGCATCTCTCTGCCCGTTTGAGGAGACTGATCACGCTGCAGTAGCATGATCAGAGTAGCCTGTTGCCCCAGCCTCCAGTCCAAGCCCTTACTGAATCCCACAAGGTGCGTCAAAAGACGCGTAGAGAACCTAGCAGCAATGAGGGTTGCCCCTATAGCCAACTGCCAGGTGAACTAAGCGCGATGCCCTCCAAGGATCTGCTCTCATCCTGGAGTGACCCATGGGTCATTGCCCTGGTGGTGCCGACGATCAACAGCAACATGAGTGGGCATGGTCGTCGTTTGGTGCTTAGAGTCCATTGCGGGGAAGCCTTCGCGTCGGAGTTTCCTGTAAGTGTGATGTTAGTGGCTTTAATGTTGTGTCGATGATGGCTTTAGGGTTGCGAGCCCATCCTGCTGCGAGGGCCAGAGCCCCTGGTGATTGTACTGACGATGGCGCTAAGCCCGTGATGGAGCTCAGCCCATGCCGTAGTTTGATTGAGCTGGCGATGGCACGAAGCCCATCCCGTAGTTGATTGAGCTGGCGATGGCACTAAGCCCGTGGTGGCACTAAGCCCGTGGTGGCGCTCAGCCCATGCTGCAGTTTGATTGAGCTGGTGACAGCACGAAGCCCGTCCCGTGGTTGATTGAGCTGGTGATGGCGCTAAGCCCGTGGTGGCGCTCAGCCCATGCCATAGTTTGATTGAGCCGGCGACGGCAGGAAGCCCGTCCCGCAGTTTGATTAAGCCGGCGATGGCGCTAAACCCGTGGTGACGCTCAGCCCATGCTGTAGTTTGATTGAGCCAGCGATGGTGCTAAGCCTGTGGTGGCACTTAGCCCATGCCGTCGGGAGGGGTCCTCGTGTTGGAGCACTGCGAGCGGAGCCCCTGGAATGCTGCACACTCTGGAGAGTGGGTCAAAGCATGTTCCACATCCATGGTGTGGGTCCATGGTGTGGTGAACAGGTGTGATGCCCGGAGGCCTGTAACATGGTTGTGGTGCATGGGCACGGCGACGACTATCGCGGAGGTATACTTGGTGTCGGGGGCACGTATCATCAGCATGGCACAAGGGTGCGGCGATAATTGTCGCGGAGCATTACTTAGTGCCGGGGGCACGTATCATTAGCATGGCGCAAGGGCGCGGCGACGACTGTTGCCGAGCAATACTTGGTGTCGAGGGTACGTATCATTAGCATGGCACAAGGGCACAACGACGACTGTCACGGAGCAATACTTGGTGTCGGGGCACGTAACATAAGAATGGCACACGGGCACGGCGACGACTGTCGCGGAGCAATGCTTGTGATAGTATGCTGCCGTTGTGACGATTGTGCACGATCGGTGACGAGCGTCAAGTGACCATTGGCATTGAATGCGCATTATAGATAGCGCGATGAGTGATGTCGGGGGTTTAAGAATCTCTTGCAAGGCAAAAGGGTGGCTGACCCCCTAAAGGAAGAGGTGGCCGATCCCCTAAGGAAGGGGGTGGCCGACCCCCTTAGGAGGAAGGGATGGTCGACCCCTTAAAGAAGGGGTGGCCGACCCCCTGAGGAATGGGTTGGCCGACCCCCTTAACACTGAACTATGTACTGATATCAACATGTTATTGCCAAAGAAACCCTAACATTCTTTCGATTATTTGAAAATCTTATCGATGCTTGCTTGTTATTGCATGTTGAGCAGATTCGATAATTGTTTGCACTTTTCTTCGGAATTGTTATGCCTAGATTCGATAAATGTTCACAATTTTTCTTGCTATTTGTCTGTAATTATTCTGAAATTCTGAGTAATGAATTATATCAGTATGTTTAATTCTTATTGACACTTTAATTGTTCTAGTTATGTGCATTCAGGTTGGGGCTCATTTTATTGCATATTAAGCAGTGAATTTCTTGTTGATTTTGTGACTGTTAAGGCTAGTTTGTTACTGCTTCCTTGATTGATGAAGAGGGCTAGTTATTATCGTACATTGTGCATGTGTACATCTACGCATTACCTTAATGGCATTGCATCTGCCAAGGATCAAAGTCTTTGAATTGCTTACACTATCTTACAATGACTGTTTTAAAAAACGATGTTCAAATGAAGGTGTTGTTACCTAACTGAGGGGATTAAGTTAAAACTCTTCCCCATACCATGATTAAACCGTTTGTGTTTGTACAAAACCCTTCCCCTATTTCCCTTGAAATATCTTTGTTCGTTTTGAAACCCTTTGCAAAATCATCTTTCTATTTTTAAAATGATGGCTTTGAAAATGATCTTCAAACGAGCATTTTGATATATGGTTATAACCGTTAATGTTTGTTTGTAAACTGCAATGAATGCTAATATTTGTTTTGGTGTCTGTCTGTGATTGGTTTTTGTCGTTTTTGGTATATGCTTATAATTTATTATGGTTGTTTTGGAATAACTAAACAATTCATAATGCGTTGAAATGTTTTGAGAAATATTCCTCAGTTGAACTCCTGAGTCATCTTGTAGTTTTTTCAATTGTTCCTTGAACGAGATTACTAAGCTCTCAAAAGTTTATCCTTCGTTTGATTCCCTTCTGCAGGTAATGATCAGTTGTGGCATGCTCGAGAATATGTTAGAGTCTGTGTGAGATTCCGGTGAGCCCACCACTACTGTATAGTGAGACTCCTGCATGGGTCGGTACTGTCAACTCATGCTATAAGATCTTGAGTTTGTAAAGAACAGAGGTTTTAATAGTTTAAGTTTAAGCAGTTTGTAATCTTGTATTTGGAAGAATGTGAGTCAACGTCGGATTAGATGCTTTAAAGTATGTGTTGGTAAATAGGATTTGACAGGTTTGATGTGATGTGGTAGGTTAACACTTGGGAGTTTGGGATGACAAAGCTCCGAATTTCCAATATGTTAAACTGTTGTACTGGAAGAACTGGGATTCCGAGATGAGGGAGGCCTTGTGGAAAGAGTGGCTGGCATGGTTTGATAAACTGTTAGCTAATATTTGTTAAAATAGTACCTTATATTTAAATCAATCGTTGATTGTGTAATTTGATGCATTACATGAGGGGTTCGAGTCTAAGTCGCCTGAGCAGCAAGCATTGGGGAGGATGGCCTTCATTTTGTGTATATAGCAAAAATTACCGATTTTGGCCACATGGCGTATGGGAACGAGCCAGAAGTTGGTGGCGTAGGGGGCACTGATGGAGGTGTGGAAGAGGTATCCCCCTCATTCGATCTCATTGTCTGTATGGGGACAGATGGTTGATAAGTGGATGACTGATCCATCTTGGGAGCTGAAGCATAAGAGTGGGAGGGCTAATAGAAAGGATTAGGTAACTACGCACACGGCTGGGTCGATGCCACACCATTGCATTCGACATAAGAATGTGAAGGGGCACCTGCACTTGGAAAAGGATGAGGCATGTGTTATAACGTACTCTTAGATGCACATTTGGAAGGTGGATAAGGATGATGCACATCTGGCGGGGGAGTTTGTTTCCAACGTTGCTCAACAGATCGTTATAAGTTACAAATTAACTTGTCTATAGTTAAAATTTTGATCATGTCTTCCATGTCTATTGCATTGATGTCATCGATCATATGGACAGATTAGGATGTCTGGGCAGCAGTCTAGTTAGCCATCAGCGTCTACGAGTACGAGTACGGGGGGGATTGAAGCGATGGTTGGATACCAGGGGTCATCGATAGCAGGAAATGGCATGTCACGGACTGCCCAGTGTGACTGCACGTGTCGTGATGGAGCATCCCCACCCCTACTGCCCCTCCACAGACACTGACACGGATCACAAAGTGATAGTTGCACCCAGAGGATGTTCGTCGCATTGCTTGAGAGGTGGTCAGATGATCACGGAGGATGAGGTACAAAACGGTTATTTTATGAAGTCAATATACATGAATAAACACAATATACAATCACTAACAAGAATGCTTGCATGCTTTTAATGTTGGACATCATTGCGTCCCTATCCGAGTCTAATCCAGATGACACCCCCGTAGATGATGATGAGCAGGGTCCAGATCCAGGTCTTGACGAGCCCTGAGCCCTCCCCTACTTCCCCGCCCCTGCCCTCCTAGAATTATGCTCCCCTACCCTATTTTTATCCCCTTCCCGCTCTTGTCCCCGCATCCTGTTATATTTAGTTCATAGCTGGACAATATAGTGTATATTTTTGTGTACAATTATAATAAAATGTGTACAATTATAATAGAATGTGAATATATATTTTATGTTTTAGTTTTATGTAATTGTGGATTCATAATGTGGATTGAGAATTTTTTGTAGATGAATGTTGATTCGTTGTGGATTATATAATGTGATTGGATTTGAATTACAGGTTCGGGTATAAAAAGAATTATTTTTAGTGACGGATTTTATTTAGTCGCTAAAAGTCAATGAGGTTAGTGTTGTGAAAAGCTTTTGCGTTGTTAAAGGTTTTGCCGACGGACCTTTAGCGCTAGACCGTCCATGCTAAAAGTCAATTATTGTTACCGACAGACCTTTAGCGACCTAAATTTTGTCGCTAAAGGTCTGTCGGTAAAACCTTTAGCGACGGAACATTCTGTCGCTAAAGAATTTTCAAAAATAATAATTAAAAAAATTAAATTAAAATAGGGAAAGACGGAATTTCCGTCTCTAATGGAATTTAGAGTCTATTGTTAAAAGTTGGACTTTTGACAACGGATTTGAAATTTTCGTCACCAAACTTTTAGCGATGGAGTTATTAGAAACGGACTTTTAGCAACAGTGTATTCATTGCTAAATGTCTTTGATAACGGAATAAGAATTTTAAGTGACATGAATTGTTAGTTGCTAAAAACTCTTGTCCTTGTAGTGGGAAGACTTGTGAAGCTTTCTAAACATTACAACATCCAATGAGCCTAAACAATTAGATTCTTTGATGATGCACCTCCATAAACATCTCTTGCTGAATTCATGAAACAACAACATGCCGACTATAACTGAACAAATTGTTTGGGAGAGAACTTTTTTAAAGGTACTACGAACCTACGGAGAGAAGCCATACAAATTATTTTTTAACTCAACAAATAAAAAGTCTTATAGTCTGGTTGATGAAAACCAAGTATACCGGTATCTATTTATTATGGATGCACTATAATTTATCAAATGAACATTATTTCATCTCCTTTCCAAAGGAGACGTGACTTATGCAAAAACAACAAGTGCTTTCAAGAAATTGACACTGTATTTGTGTACACTACAAGAAAACAGGGTTTTACCGACGGGGTAATCCGTCGCTAAAAGTCAAAAATCCGTCGCTAAAATAATTAGCGACGGATTTACCGTCGCTAAATATCCCTCGTATAAAAGCCCGTCACTAATAGTTTAGCGACGGAATTTTTAAATCCGTCGCTAAATATGTCATTTTTACCGACGGAATTTTTAAATCCGCTAAATATGTCATTTTTACCGACGGATTTATTTTTAATTAGCGACGGATATTCCGTCGCGAATTATATTTTTTAGCGACGGATTTATATTTTCGAGACGGAATATTCCGTCGCTAAAAAACTTATTTAGCGACGGAATATTCCGTCGCTAAATAACTGATTGTAGGAATACTTTAGCGACGGAATTAATCCGTCGCCAAAAGTCAATTTTTTTTTTGAAATTTTTTTTTTATTTTTCAATTACCCAGACCTGTAATACAATTTTCAAATCTCAACAACAACGCGCAATAATCAATACAGAAAGAAATATATATAATCAATTATAAAAAAAATTTATAATAAAAAAAATTCATATATGTACAAGCCGGGAACCGGATATAGCCGGTTAGGAGAGGGGAGAAGAGTACAAGCCGGGCACGGGGGGAAGCTAGGAACGGGCACGGGAAGGGGCTCATCAGGGGTTCCCGAGTCCCGGATCTGGATCCTGCTGATCCGGGGCCGGGGCGGCCTGTCCAACAGTGCCCTGCTCCCTGATCATCCGGCACACCACTGTAGCAATGCGCTGGATCTCCTCGTCGTCCAACTGAGGCCGAGGAGCCGGTGTCTGTGGAGGGGCAGCAGGGGGTGAGGACGCTCCTATCACGGCACGAGCAGTCGTGCTAGGCAGGCCGCGTATGCGGCCTTTCGGCCGATTCACGACCTCCGGCGTATCCAGCCATCGCTTCAACCCCCCAGTACTCGCAGCCGTACTAGTGGACGCTGATGGCTGTCCGGACTGCTGCTCGGACCCCCTTAGCTGTTCATACGAGGCCTGCAAAAATAGTGGTTTAACGATATGTTAGGGCATTAATTAACGAAACAGACATTGAGGATAGAAAGAAAAAACATTAACTTAAATAAATTGACTCACATCGATCCGCCGGGCAATATCTGAAATATAGTCGCCCGCCCGGTGCGTCTCGTCCTTGTCCTTCTTCCGCACGTGCGTCTGATTATACGTCAGAGCTACGACCTCATCGTCCTCCAGATCCGGGTGCTCGACCGCGTTCTTGTGTCGGACGATGTCGTGTGGCACCGACCCCCCCGTGTGCGTCGGATCTCTGTTCTGTCTGTTCTCAGTCCCGCTCTTACTCTTGGCGTCCCAACCTGGATCCGCAGCCCACCGATCTATCATCTCCCCCCATACACGGTGAGATATCCAATGTGGGGGATATCTCGCCATGTCCGTCATCGGGGCACCCGCGGGCAGCGCCTTCTTCGCCCGGTCCCGTGCATCGTGGAGCCATCGGCGGTAATTCTTGCCGATGTAGGCAAAGAAAGCCTGCTGCCCCAGTACCTGCTGCTGAGGCGTGTCAAACGTGAACCCCTCCTGTAAGGCATTCAATAACACAAATTAACAACATAAAACAAACTGTAATTTAACATTTACTAACGCTGAAAAAAATACTTCACCGTACCAGCCACTCCTCCCATAGGGCCTCCCTCGCAGCGGCATCCCAGTCCTTCCAGTACAGGCGTGGCTCGAAGAATCGGCCCTTCACAAGAACGCCGATCTTCGTCCTCGCCATATTCTCCAGGATCCTGCCAAAGAAGTAATTAAATTAATTAATACAGTTCAAATATAAATTAACACCCCAAAATTTTAAAATAAGGCATGAGGTGATATTTTTAGTACTTACAGGCCCTCCTGCGTGAGCGTAACTCTCTGTTTACGCTGGGGGTCGATGCGTACCCCGCGTGTCGGACCACGGCCTCGTCGAGATCCTACAAAACACAGACATTAATACAGTTCAAATATAAGGCTAGCGAAAATGTACGAAACACCGTTATCAACTATACCTGAGGTAGAACCCACGGAAGATGGAGAATGCACGCGCGTGTGGGATGAATCTGCGTCGGGCTGGGGCGACGGCTCGAGCTGGGGCTGGGGCTGGGGCGACGGTGACGGCGACGGCTGGGGCTGGGCCCCCGATGGCTGTCCGCGATCACTCTGTGCCTCGTCATCAGTAGGCAATGACGAGGTGGGACTAACCGGGGAGGAAGCAGCTCGGCGTCCAGCCCGGCCACGAATAGCCCGTATCCTATCCATATCTGACTTCATATAGATTATATACAAAGACATTAACACGTGAAAAACAATAATTTAGGCATAAATCATCATCGGCACTATATATATATATATGAACGGATGTGCAAAAACACATCAATAAACACCAAGTTCTAAAATGTTACTACATTTTTCCCGTGATGTTACAACATTACAAGTCAATCATTTTCAGTTTGCGAATCATCTTCATCACTTTCCTCGTCGCCCTCTTCTTCGTGGGACTCGTCGTCCTCTTCATCTTCTAATTCATCCTCTTCATCAGTAGACTCGGTCACATCATCTCCAACACTTTCAACATCTTCCGCGTCATCATCTACGACTTCTTCTCCCACAAGAAGTGTTGTTGGAAGAGGAAGATCGTCCTCCTCGTTGTTGACCTCAACAGGGAACAAGACACGTGGTTGGTCGGCTTGAAAGGAGTCTAGCTCACTGTCATATGTCACGGGCAATTTCTTGGACTTGATAGTTGTATACCAATGAGATTTGGGATTGGCGACGTCCTCCGCGTAAAAGACTTGTACAGCTTGACTAGCAAACACAAAGGGCTCGTCTGATGCAAGTCTTGACTTGACATTGACATCTACAATCCCTTGAGAGCTAACACGGATTCCTCTACTGCATGTGACATCGAACCACGTACACTTGAACATTACCAGGCGGTTTTGGGAACCCAGATATGTTAGCTCAACAATCTCATCTAGCTCTCCGTAAAAATCCATGCAATTCTCGGCATAACAGTCGCCGTTGACCAAGACTCCACTGTTTTGGGTTTGTTTTGTTCGGTCATCATCTTTTACGTTAAACCTAAACCCGTTGATGATATAGCCTCCGTAACAGGATGTTTGTTTGTTAGGGCCTTCGGCTAGTAATTTCAAGCATGAGGCCACTGGTCTATCCATTGACTGAACCTATTGTAGATGACGGTAAAAATTAAGGATAAATCAGTATACTAATTGGCCACAGAACTGTATATAACACATAATATAATTTCGTTAAATAATCTTACACGGATTTTGAACCACTGTACAAATTGTGATTTCCGATGAGATTCAAGTCCAGCGGGATCAGTGATTAAAGATTCCGCATCGAACTCACTGCAAACCAATATGCATTTAACTCGCTTAACACACACTTTCAATTATGTACAGCAATGTAAGTGAATTAAGACTTTAACTTACTCAACGAATGCCGAAACTTCATCGCAATTTAGAAGGGCATATATTGTTGCAGCACTGTACTCTTCATCTGTTAGCCATCGAGTATACGTTCGGCCGAACGGACTACCTGACTGCTTGAATATTGACAATTGCCCTTCCAAATTTGTGCTTGCTCCGGGATCATTTCGGCCTAGTTGATTTAACCTTGTACCAACATTAGGCCCGAAATATTGACTACAAAAGTTTACAAGTTCTTCCATTACGTAAGCCTCCGCAATTGAGCCTTCAACCCGAGCCTTATTACGGACTTTTTTCTTTAAATGGAACATGAACCTAGAAGTTTAGCGAATCGAGTTAGGTGGAATATCAATGATAACAGATGTCGCATTAAGTGTAAACGAACAACTATAACAATTTAAGGATTACCTCTCGAAGGGATACATCCACCGATATTGCACGGGTCCACCCATCTTAGCTTCATATGCCAAGTGAACAGGCAGATGCTCCATTGAATCAAAGAACGAAGGTGGGAAGATTTTCTCCAGCTTGCAAATCGTCACCACAATGTTCTTCTCAAGCACTTCCATGTTACTCACCCGGATCGTAGAAGAGCATATATCTCGAAAGAAATGAGATAATTCAGTCAAAGTCTCGCAAACAACCCGTGGCAACAGTCCCCGGAAGGCAATAGGAATGAATCTCTCCATGAATACGTGGCAGTCGTGACTCTTCATCCCTTGGAACTTGCATTCCGATACATTGCAACAACGAGATATGTTGGACGCAAACCCATCCGGAAGCTTCAAATTCTTAACCCACTGACAGACCTTCTCCACTTGTTTCTTGTCTAGACAGTAAGGTGCTTTCGGAAGTATGGTCCTCCCACTGACTGTCCGAGGATGCAATTCACGGCGTACACCCAACTGTTGTAGATCCCTTCTCGCTTTAAGGTGATCTTTCGATTTGCCCTTGACATTCATCACTGTGTTGAACACATTATCAAAAACGTTCTTCTCAATATGCATCACATCCATGTTGTTTCGGATAACGAGCGTCCTCCAGTAGGCTAACTCCCAGAAGATACAAAATTTTCTCCAGTTGTGCTCTTTCCCGAACCCTGCAATCTTCTGATCCGGCACACCCTTACCGTGTGGTATGTCAGTATCAAGTGCCTCCAGGTGTGAGAGTACTTCTTCACCAGATGGGTAGTCCAGTGTGACAACCTCACGCTCGATTGTCCCGTCAAATTTATCCTTCTGCCTACGAAACTGATGGCCCGGTGGCAAAAGCTTACGGTGACATCCGAACCACGAGGCCTTTCCGCCGTGCTTTAACGTATGACCGGGGTTCACGCCCATACAAGCAGGGCATGCTAGCTTCCCATGTGTGCTCCAGCCACACGTCATTCCCAATGCGGGGAAATCATGTATAGTCCACATCAAAGCAGCCCTCATCTGAAAATTTTGTTTAAGGGATGCATCATATGTTTCGACTCCATGATTCCATAATTGTTTTAACTCATCAATCAACGGCCTTAAATACACATCTATGTCCTTACCGGGACTCTTCGGCCCCGGAATAAGCAACGACAAGAACATATACGGCTTCTTCATGCACATGCCTGGTGGAAGGTTGTAAGGGACAATAATAACAGGCCAACAGGAGTAAGGCGTGGTAGACTGACCGAAAGGGTTGAACCCATCGGTTGCCAGACCAAGTCTAACATTCCGAACTTCCTGAGCAAAGACTGGATGCCTGCGGTCAAACTCCTTCCACGCCTCTCCATCAGCTGGGTGTGTCAGCACATCGGCATCGTTGCTGCGAGTCTCACGGTGAGCCCTCATATGTTCAGCTGTACTGGAGGAGTAGTACATTCTCTGAAGCCGTGGTGTGACCGGGAAATATCGCAATATCTTCCATGCAATGTTTTTCTTCTTCCCTTTGTCCGGTTTGTACCTCGAATGATCACATACTGGACATAATGACAAATCCTTATTCTCTTTCCAGAATAATACACAATCGTTATTGCACGCATCTATCCGGTCATAGCTCAACCCAAGTTTCCTCATCATCTTCTTCGCGTCATAGTACGACGGCGGTAGCTTTTCACTTTCGGGCAGTATTTCTTTGATGAAGGTAACAAACTCGTTAAAACCTTTCTCACTCAGCCCGTGGTCTGATTTCAACTGTAATAACCTACTAACCGCAGACAGCCGTGTGTGTTTCGGAGCTCCATCCCACAGCGGCTCTTCCGCAGCTCTCAACAACTCATAAAACTGATGAGCCCCCTCGTTCGGCGGTTGTGGACTGTCGTTACCCCAGTCAACATTAGCATGCCCAGCATCCATAATCATATCTCGGAAATCATATCGTGCCTCCTCCCTAACTTCAGTTTGACTAGCCAGGTTGGACGACAATACTATCGTTTCCCCGTGCTGCGTCCACCTTGTGTATCCACCCATAAAACCGTACCGACGAAGATGCCATTTTACTTCAATTCTTTTTCTCCAGTGCAACAACTCACATCTACCGCACGGACACCTTATCTTATCAAGGTCAACATGTGCAGGATGCGCATAAGCGAAGTCGAGAAATTCGTCAACGCGACACTCAAAATCTTCAGCATTCTTCCTTTTCATCCAACTTCGATCGACTGACATGACGACTGAATTATCGTACTGTATACCACCTTCAATAATGACCAGTGATTAGGCATTGCCGATGTAAATATCAATGCATGAATGTTACAACATGTCTACATATTTCCCCTCCACTCTTGAACAGGTAGTGGTCCTATCCCATTCAGAAAAGCACATGTTTATAAAACAGTGAATAACTCATGCTTAGTCCGATGTCTGTGGAAAATTCGGCAGCACCTCCCCGCATTTCTCCAAGTACACCACATCGATTAGGTGTTCTAACATTCATCTAACCTTGCTCAGGAAGGTTTGACGGATGTTAGAACACCAGATCTGTATGCACCCGGAGAAACACACGAGAACGTGTACCAAATATCCACGACATAGAACATAAAGCATGAGTCAAAATACTGTTTTATAAACAATTAGCTTTTCCAAACTGTCCAAACTGGACATCCAAAGGCTCATTACAAGGCATTACTTTGTAATGAGTACCTTTGAACGGGAACTAAGGGTTTCTATGCATGCATGTGTTCAGAAATTGATAAGATATGCAAGAATCTTTCCGAAATATCAAAACTACAGAATGATCGTTGCATATGTTACCAATTCCACATTAAATAGAACTCGTTGGCAACGAGTTGAACCATCTCGTTGCCAATGGACTTCTCAAAACAACAATTAATATAAAGAAGGCAGGGTTTGTAAACAACGAGTAATTGAACCATCTCTGGGCAACATGGAGTAATTATGGGATGTACAAGGGCTAATTAGGGCTAACTGGGTTATTAGGGTTAATTACGATTATTAATTATAGCTGATTAGGGTTGATTAGGACTAATTAGGGTTATTTAGTCCTAATTAGGGTTTAATTGTGCCGAGTAGTGATGATTAGTCCTAATTAGGGCTAATTGGGCTTAATTGGGTTATGTTAGGGCTAATTAATGTTAATGAGGGATAGTTTCGGATAATTATAGCTGACTAGGGTTGATTAGGACTAATTAGAGTTATGTAGTCCTAATTAGGGTTTAATTGTGCCGAGTAGTGCTGATTAGTCCTAATTAGGGCTAATTAGGCTTAATTGGGTTATGTTAGGGCTAATTAATGTTAATGAGGGCTAGTTTCGGATAATTATAGCTAATTAGGGTTGATTAGGACTAATTAGGGTTATTTAGTCCTAATTAGGGTTTTGATGGTGCCGAGTAGTGTTGATTAGTCCTAACTAGCGCTAATTAGGCGTAATTGGGTTATGTTAGTGCAAATTATGACTAATTAGGCTAACTACAATCAATATGCGCATAATTGGGTTCATTTGGGCTAATTTGGGGTAATTACAGCTAATTTGAATTTCATCAGGTTCTTAGGGTTAATTAAAACTAATTAGGCTCGTTAGAGCTAATTAGGGTTAATTGATTTACTAAAATATTGTTAATCAGGACTAATTAGGGCTAATTATAGCCAGGGCTGGAGCCACGATTAGATTCCAGGGGGTGCATGCTAAAAATGTCGCATTAACCTAACTAACCTAAATTTAATGCACATTCAACAACCTCAATTCCGACACCTCATATAGGGTGTCGATATGGTGTCCGATACGTGTCTGACACCTCCGGACACGTGTCCGACACATACCGACGCGTGTCCGACGCCTCTGGACACGTGTCCGACGGCGTCAGACACGTGTCCGACGCCCACCGACACGCACCTCCAGACACATCGGCATAGACGGCACGCCCACCGACACGCACCTCCAGACACATCGGCATACGTTAATTTGTTTTTTAAATGCTGGACACCGTCGATCAAACGTGGTGTCCGTGTCTGCGCTAACTAACATGTATCTCAATCCAATTGGGTCTCATCCTCCGTCAACAACCTCAATTCCGACACCTCATATAGGGTGTCGATATGGTGTCCGATACGTGTCTGACACCTCCGGACACGTGTCCGACACATACCGACACGTGTCCGACGCCTTTGGACACGTGTCCGACGCCTCCGGACACGTGTCCGACGCCCACCGACACGCACCTCCAGACACATCGGCATACGTTAATTTTTTTTTTAAATGCTGGACACCGTCGATCAGACGTGGTGTCCGTGTCTGCGCTAACTAACAGGTATCTCAATCCAATTGGGTCCCATCCTCCGTCAACAATCTCAATTCTCAATTCTCAAATGCTCAATGCAATAAAAATTAACAAAAATCACACATTCAATCCAATTGGGTCCCATCCTCCGTCAATAATCTCAATATCTCAAATGCTCAATGCACAATTAACAATCTAAAATCATCTTTAACTTTTCACAGCAATTTACATGTATAAGAGGAAGACAGAAGGTATAGCGTAGAGCAAATAGAGAGGAAGACAAGAACTTTACCTCACGAGAAATACTGCCGGAGGTGAGAAACCGTGGTCTCCGGTGGTCCCGGTGGTCGACGCTGCTCTCTCTCTCTCTCAGTCTCTCTCCTCTTCACAGATCTGCCGGAGGTGAGGGCCCGTGGTCGCCGGAGTTGCAGGTGGTCGCCGTTGTCGAGGGAGGTCACCGCCGGGGTCGAGGGAAGTCACCGCCGGTGTCGAGGGAGGTCGCCGCCGGGGTAGAGGGAAGTTGGGTTTTGGGATTTTCGAAGAGAGAAGCAGTGACAGTTCAAACCAGATCTGTGAATTAAATAGACTTTTAGCGACGGATTTATTCCGTAGCTAAAAGTCCGTCGGTGAAGACCTATTTGTACCGACGGAGTTTTTTGCGACGGAATAAATCCGTCGCTTAAATAATATTTCACGGCGGAGTGTTACCGACGGAAGTTTCCGTCGGTAAAACGCCTTTTCACCGACGGAGTTTTTTGCAACGGAATAAATCCGTCGCTTAAATAATATTTTACAACGGAGTTTTACTGACGGAGGTTTCCGTCGGTAAAACTCATTTTAGCGACGGAATCTATGTCGTCGCAAAAGACGTCTTTTACCGACGGACCTTTAGCGCCAAACCGTCCGTGCTAAAAGTCAATTATTGTTACCGACAGACCTTTAGCGACCTAAATTTTGTCGCTAAAGGTCTGTCGGTAAAACCTTTAGCGACGGAACATTCTGTCGCTAAAGAATTTTCAAAAATAATAATTAAAAAAATTAAATTAAAATAGGGAAAGACGGAATTTCCGTCTCTAATGGAATTTAGAGTCTATTGTTAAAAGTTGGACTTTTGACAACGGATTTGAAATTTTCGTCACCAAACTTTTAGCGATGGAGTTATTAGAAACGGACTTTTAGCAACAGTGTATTCATTGCTAAATGTCTTTGATAACGGAATAAGAATTTTAAGTGACATGAATTGTTAGTTGCTAAAAATTCTTGTCCTTGCAGTGGGAAGACTTGTGAAGCTTTCTAAACATTACAACATCCAATGAGCCTAAACAATTAGATTCTTTGATGATGCACCTCCATAAACATCTCTTGCTGAATTCATGAAACAACAACATGCCGACTATAACTGAACAAATTGTTTGGGAGAGAACTTTTTTAAAGGTACTACGGAGAGAAACCATACAAATTATTTTTTAACTCAACAAATAAAAAGTCTTATAGTCTGGTTGATGAAAACCAAGTATACCGGTAGCTATTTATTATGGATGCACTATAATTTATCAAATGAACATTATTTCATCTCCTTTCCAAAGGAGACGTGACTTATGCAAAAACAACAAGTGCTTTCAAGAAATTGACACTGTATTTGTGTAACTACACATTATTTTGACAAAAGTTATAGATATACTTTGATTTTGGTTTAGAACCCGCCTAAACAAGTCAGTTTTTAAAATTTATAGACAACATTCCGGCCTTTCCCGAAGACTAATAAGGGAGTAATATATCTTATTTTTACTATAAAGTATAGTTATTTGACTACTCATGTTAATACACACTTTTATTTTATAATAATCTCTAAAAGTCCGATCTTTAGTATTAAAAATTGATCTATACTATTTATATCCATATTTATACTACTTATAATAAGAACATATTTTTCTAATTTTTGGTGTATTACTCATAATTGGTGTTACACTGAGAGTGATTTTATAAAGTCTTAACGTAGAAGAAAATAAGATGTGCACAAAAATGAAGGACAAGATCTTATATTTGTCAAATGCTATTCAAGATGGTATTGACTGCTTCAGAAATGAGGGAGGCTAGACTCGCATCCGAAGTACTGATAACAGTAGTCGTTGCTTTGACTTCTATCAAGGCCTTGCTAGGCTCAATAATATGCAAAACAGAAGCAATTTCTGATCCAGCATCGCTCATGCCTTGTTCTACAGATCCCTTGATTCCCATCTTCTGCAAAGCGGCCAGAAGACTTTCCAAATCCATCGCACCCCAATGCAGCAACGGTCTAGGGTTCGAAGAAATAGCTTGCTCGTTACCCGGGAGTAAAAGATGTTTGCCGTGCTCCATAACAAGTTCTCCCTTCAGTCTTGCAATACTCGTGTCCTTGTGATCCAACTTTGTCCAACTGAGCTGTGTTGCCAAATCCATCGAAATATACAGCTCTGGCAATTCCTTCCTGTTTGGTATCCGCAATGTCTGATTTTCAGAGTAACCAAGGAACGATGATGAACTGTTTGGAGGACCAATATGCCTCCTCAAATACTCGGGAAACTGCTTGCAGTGAAAAACAAAGAAACAACAGGAGATGCAAAAACTAATTATATTAGTATAAGCATTAGAAGGGGGGTAGGAGTGGAGGTTAGTGAGGTCGAAGGTTATTACTACAACAAAGTCTGGCTGCAATATCTTTAGCAAAGGTTGAACCTTCTGCAACCTACAGAACAAAAGATGAATCCATAAGACATCATTATAGTAAAAGAAATAAGTGGGCAGAAGAAAGCCTGAAAATATTATATAAAAGCTACTTCCTGTCAAAAGTCTAATAAGATTCAAGAATATCAAGAGAAGGGCAAGCCGCGTATCTCAATACAGGATTACGTACCTATAACCGCGCGAGCAAGTTATAGAGAGATGGAGAGATGTGTGTGTGTTGGAGTTGGGGTTGGGGGGGGGGGGGGGAGGTATTCCTTACTTTATTCCAGAAAGAAATGAACACTGTAGGGCCTTCATTGCCATTGGTTTGAAAGGTAAAAGAGCTAATTCAGCATCCACGCCTTCCTGTTTAGTAGAAGATCCGAAGTCAGGCAAGCATATATAACAGGTCAAAGAAAACAAGGATGATTGCAACAACATAGTACATTTACATAAGTAAACCAAACAACAAGAAACCAAACCTCCATAACAAGTAATGAATTTTGATCCCTGCACCAACGCCGAAGCAAATGAACAACAGGTCCAAGCCGCAGACTCCAGTGAGGACAAAACACTATGCATGGTTCCTGCCAAATTTTTCTGTGCCCAGTATATCAGCTCCTAAAGTGACTTGACCACAGAACATAGAACTCCAAGAAATACCACGTAGGAAAATTCTGGAGGAGCTTTTTCTTCTTTTTAATGCGCTAACTAGTTATGTCTCTCTAAATAAGAAAACAATCCACTCTTCTCTGAAGACCTAATTACAAAACTACCGTAGCAGGAGATGTTTGCAATTCTGAAGGAAAGAAGTGTCTTACAATAATTCAAGTGAATGGACTGCAGGAAACGTATGAAGCCTTTTCTCCCTTGTGAGCTCTACGTGGGCAAACAGTGGCTCACCAGAATACAGCTGCAAGACCAATTCTTAGAAAAGTTCATTAGCTGCTTAAACTTGTACCACTCCACTGTATAAGCTGATTAGTTTCTCCTGATAACTCGAATGTAAGTACCTTTTCTTGCCGAAGCTTGCATAACCATTCTGGTATGATATTTGTGAATGCCATTAGCTCTTCTGCTACGGTAGAAATTACATATATGGGAACCTATATATGGAAGAAAATTTAGATTTTAAGGAAGCACGACTTTCTAAAAAATGTATACTAAAAGCGCTAACCAACAACCCAATACATACAAGCTGGCTCACAGGCATATATACAAGGGAGTAAACAGAACTCTATTTTCTCCTGCATACATGGATTAAGTGCCGGAGCTGGGTAATCACCTTTGAGTCGCGGTAAGCGCAAGGCGGTGGAAGACAAATGGTGGTCATAGATGGAGTGGGTGGCAGAGTGTGTGTGAGTGTGTGTGAGTGTGTGTGTGTGTGTGTTTGTGAGAGAGAGAGAGAGAGAGAGATACAATTTCATCTGTTCTCTTTTTAAGATAATATATGTGGCTAATAGAGATCCCTTAAGTGTGAGCTGGTGGATTAGGATTAAGATCAGACAATCTGCAAAGCAGGTGAAATTAAAGTAAAAAATGCACCTTTAAATTTGAAGATTTGAGAGAAAGAGAAAGCTGTTCCAAAAGCTGCAATACAATTCCAAGTCTTCCAATAGGAACTAGGACTGAACCTCCAGCTTCAACAGAATCTACAGCACAGGAGGATATAAAAGCCAATTTCTCCATCTCCTCAGACTGCTCATCAGCATTAAGCAAGGCTTCGCCAATAACTTCCCAACTTTTATCTATGTCACTGCGACATGATTATGAAAATTTTACTGTTGTGCTTCTCTGGGGGTTGAAAAGGATAATCTGGGATGTCTAATTCTTCAACTCAAAAATCAAAGAATAAAAAATAGAGATACTGTCAGGAATGCGCAAAAGAAAGTACCTCTTAATTGATAGATCATTATTGACAGAAGCAAAATGACAATTTTCATCCTCCATGTTGCCTAGAATATTTCGCGCCGAGTTATCAGAATATATAATCCCGTCACATCCCTGAAGAGCGTGGTAATTAAAATCCATTGCAGTTTCAGATTGAAATATAGAGCTTGAAATATGTCCAATATTTGCTTTTGGACTGCTAATGGTCCAATTGCAACTTCCTATTTCCAAACCAGAGCTGAAGGCCTTTATGTTAATACTGCCATTGTTGCATGCTTCTTCAGCGTATTTAAGAACCTGAACTCTCTGCATGCAACTTTTCACATCAGCTGCACTGAAAAACATCTTTTGTTACATACACAAACACAAAAGTTCACCATCATGTGTTGAAGCATGTAACCTGCAAATGAAAAATAAAAGCATGTTTACAACCGAAAGATTTGGAAGCAAGTTAACTTATGAAACTTTGACTTGGTCAGGAAAACTATGAGAGGAAGAAAGAAAAATAAAAAATCAAACTTTAACAAGATCAAACCATATCATGAAGAAGTCCACTGAAATTTCAAAACTAAATCAGTAACACAGGACGAGACAAGACTTTTTTTGCACAAAATCACATCACATAATAGAGGAGTTCACTGCAATAGAATTTGCATGGAGCTCATAGAATTCTGAACTACAATTTTATCTTTTGTAGGTGTACCTGTAACATAAGGAAGTAAGTAAATTGCACTATGCCAACAGAATACTAGAACATACCACCGGACTGTTTTGGCGAAGAAGACATAAAGTGCATACATGCAATAATAAAGGAACAAAGGAAAGGAACCTACAAGTTTTGTTTAACGTAGTCATCATTAGTACCTGTACAAAGGCATCCAACCACCAAGCTCCGACCCATCTTTGCCTAAAATTCTCTCTCTGAATGCCAATGGAAGCATCTCAAGCTCTTCCCACTTCATCCACTGGAGTAAACCAGATTCCTCAGGCCCATAGAACTGCCTGAATTCCATATGCATTGTAACAAGGTCGTCCATCATAAGCTGCCCATGTCTTGCTGTTGCTTCAGTTGCATATATCTAATCCCATGAAACAATCAAATCATGCAAGGTACAAAATGTTTTTGTGAATGGTAAGTAGAACAAAAGCTTGAAATATATAAATTAGCTACCTTCGCGGAGAAGTCTTTGGTGCGAGTAAGAAATGGCAACCCCAGCATACCCATTGGACTTGAGATCAAAATAATATCAATGAGAGACACATCCAATAGATGCAAATTATTAACACTTTTGTAACAAGGATCTGCCTGTATCAGATTGTTTGCATCAAGAAGTTTCTCAATTTTCTGCCTCGCATCAGTAGGTATGGGAGAAAAGACCGTAAGAGCTGAAAGGTCCAAGGGACAATCAAATAGGACCCGGAAACCAGACACACTGAGTAAGTGGCATGCTGGGAAATGAAAACCCCCACCTTCACTTAAACATGTCTGTAATTAAGAAAGAAAAGCATCTCAAACAAGATAACATTATTAAGCAGGCACAATGCAGACACACAAACAGAGACTTACAAACTTCATTGAGATGGATAGATTGATTGAATATCCAACTGCATAAGGTGAAAACAATTACAGCAGGGTCCTGGCCAACAAAAACAAATACAAAAATAGATATCATTTTGACGAGAAGTCAACTGTTGTGTACTTTGCAGATACCACTCCTAAAGAAAAGGGCACAGGTCATTGCACCCACAGAAAACAGATAAATATACGAAAAGCACATGGGTAAGAAAAAACATCATGGGAAAACAATGTAAAAGCATGAAGGGATGCGTGCAATACAAATCCAGGCAAACATACATAAAAGTAGCATCCTCTCTCTTCTACACACTAAACTATAAAGATTTACAGAACCACCATGACTTCAGGCTAGTAATGCAGCTATCGAGGAAGTGGTTCATACTGAAACAGGTGAGGGATTGGTACTACTAGTGAGTGTTCTAGTATCTGCATCAAATTACAGAAAATCAACATAAACCTCAAGAATGATTAGGACTTGCTAGAAAGCCAGCACAAAATGCTAGAAAAATGTAAGTGCAATGCCTGCATGTTTTCTTCTAAGAGCTGTTGCTCTAGTTGGTTTTTATGGATCTATCCGTTAGTAAAAAAACAGTATGATATGCTAAGCATCTCTTTCGTCACAGACAAATGTACTTGTTGCTTTTCTTAATACTGAGCAAGTAGAACTAATCAACGGCAAGAAGACTTAATCACCGCAAAGCTAGGGCCACTCCACCTAAGATACCATGTAAACTGGCCAATCGCATGCAACTGATTTTGGACGAGGACAAGATCAGAACGTAGTAGAGACTGAGCACTGTTTGACTGCATAAGGTATCAAGTTCCTAAATTACGATGCAGCACAGACTCGGAGTCTATAAAACAATTGTAAGCACCTTGACAAAATATGAACTAGAGTCTCAGAGTTTCACCTTTCACTTATGTGCTTGTAAAACTTATAAAACAGATCCAGAAAGGGTGAGACATGGCACATAAAACGGCAGATGGACAGATGAAAGAGAAAACATGGAAATGTCTGTTCTTGCAGCATCAAATATCAATGAAAACAGCTAACTCTTTGCCATTTTCAAGCCTACATAATGAATATGTGACCGATGATGAATGACTACATTTCTCATACTCTAACTCAATCACTGCGATAAAGATATTTCTAGCATAATATGCTTTAGCTCCATCACAGCCCATTCCTCACCCCAAAAATCATATTAAACTCAACCAAAGTGTCTGCCAAAAAGAAAGGGGAATTGTCACCTGAATGTCCATATTCATCTGTGAGTTCAACCTCGCTTCCATCACACAGAAGCCTTGAAATGAACAAGGCACGACCCACACAGTCAAAACACTCTAAACATGATTCTATACCTAGTAAATTGAGAATTAGGTGCATCAACAGCTACCCACTGGGCACCAACCCTTCCAAAAAAAGTAAACTTCTTCAAAATTAGTGAAGCAAAGTTTAGGACAAATTTGAAAAAAAAAAAAACACTTGGTCTGCCAAAAGATTACTTGACTTTCTATCAAGAGATAACAGCAAAAAAAATACTGATCGTATGGCCCTGTTTGTTTCACGGAAAGTGCTTCAAGGAAAATGCTTTCCAGAATATGCTTTCTAGAAAATAGGAGTTCCTGAAATTTTCATGATTAAAAGTACCTATACAAAAAACAAAAGATTCAAAGAAAACAGTTAGATAAAATTAAAAATCATCAAAAACGTCAACGACAATGACCTTGACCAATTTACGTTCATGTTTTTAGCAAAAAAAATAAATCCAAAACAAATGTGCTTCTGCGTATACACATGTATATGCATGTATAGGAGTTTCTCCATAACTCAAAGAGGTTTTTCCAGCCAGTGGGAAACGAGTGGCACCACTATGGACTCAAACGAGACAACAAATATAGTTTTGCGAAGGATCCAAGTCCTGGATTCGGAAGAGGTATCCAAAATCATGGGTTACATACTTATACAAGACCAGCGCAAGAAGGAGATAATAAGGCTAGCCGTCGGACCGAAAGCCCTCTTGGCCTCCCTTCTCAAACAGGCCAAATACTTACTTGCGACTTTTGTCAAACACCACATCTGCACTACCCTCAAAACCCTCGAACCCCACAAGACCAAACACATTTCACCAATTTGCCCCAAGAATCATTTGACCAACAATGGGTTTCACCAAACCCCTTCGTCCCCCTCCTCACCGCTGTTAGTATCTAGGTTTTCCTACCACAGTAGCAGCCCTAGTCGAAACAGCCACTTTCCCCCGCGGCCGCTTCGTATGCCGCCATCGTCAACAGCGGCTCAGGTTTGGTTCCGGTTGATTTTCTTCAGCCCCCTTTTTCCCAGACGAAGAGTTCAACAACAGCGCTTTCTTTCCTCGACTATTCGACGCTTTCGTGATAGAGTGGGGAGGAAGAGGCGGCAAACGTAGAGGCGGTAGAGGGAGGCAGTGTGGCAAAGGCTATGGAGTCGGGAAAGAAAGAGTCACGTGAGTAGTGACGGGTTTTTTTGGGAAAACGACTTCTTCCTATTTCCGTCGATCTTTTTTTATAAAAAGGGTTATTTGCTCGTAAAACTTTATAACGGCGGTTGTGCATTTAACTCGAAGATTGTCAAAAGTTAATTGCTAATGAAAAGAATTTATAATTAATAAATATATAACAAAGTTTGTAAGATAAAATGAGTTAGAAGCTTCAATACTGCATCTTTAAAATAAAAAATCAAGCAAACTCAAGAGATTTAGAAGGACAAATATAAAAATTGAACTGCTTAGGCAGTAACTTTAGTAGTCCTAACTTTCAATGATCTTTTTAAAAATTTTCTATTATTCACTTTGAGGGTTTTAGTATTTTTTTTCTTACATATATCACCACCAAAGTTCAAAATATTATCACTTAGAATTTTAAGTATCATTTATTATCCATCTTATTTCTTTTTATACAGTGATGACCATTTCTTTTAATGATGATTATCGGGGGTCAAATTATCATCTACAATTTATATGCTTTAAGTAATGATCTAGTCTATTACCTCCTCTGTCGAAATTTTTTTATCATATATCCTTTTTAGGTTGTCCAAAAAAATTGATCAGTTTCCAATTAAAAAAGATTTTGTACTTGTTTTTTTATATGTTTATCCTTTGTACATTTTTTTTATTTTATTTCTCTTTCCATATTTAATCCTCCACCACATATTTCTTTCTACTCAACCACTTTCTTCCTCCCCCCTCCATCGCTCTCTTGGGATAGAATATAATAAGCAAGTGTTTTTTCTACTTTTTCTATCCTGAGTTCTAACATTTGAGTACAATTTGTCTAAAACTAGCTTAATCTTGGTTATTTTTCTTTTTTCTACTTTTGCATTAAGAGATCTATAGTCTGCTCCAAGTTTATCTTAATAATGTACTCTAAAACTCTTTTTTTATTTTTATGTAGCATGACACTGTTCATATTAGTAGTACAATAAAGCTATTAATTTAGTTGTATATATATGTAATTATGTATATATTTGCCATAAGACTTTTATTTTTAATGCAGACTTATATGATAATACCAAACCTACTCATGTAAACAGTTGATGTGTGTCTCTATGTATCCTTTTGAAATTTATGCTATAAAATGAATGTGTGAAGTTGATATCGAATTATGGTAATGAACAAAGTAATTTTAATATTGTTCACAGACCTACGTTTTCTACCCTATATTTATACATACGCATTACAGGTTTAGTATAAATATAAACTCAACAAAAGTTTATCAAGAGTAATACATAACCTGGATTATTCATCAAATAAAGACTTGTATCATCAAAATAATAAAAAAGTAAAAAAAATCTATGACATTAAAAAAATTATAGAGTTTATTACACATATAACCTTGAAGTTAAGGTAAATTACACGTGTATACATAGTTAGAACAAATAGTATTTATATACATTGATCGAACGAAAATACTGAAAGGATGGAAAGACCAGAATGCCCATCACTTAGGGATCTAATTATTCAAATGTCATTATCCATCCCTTCATCTCACCGTACAACCCACCATTACCATCATCCTTTTGCACTTCTTTAGCTTGAGAGTTTTCAAGCTCAAAAAAATTTATTAATCATTTGAGCCAAAATAAACTGATGTCTTTATCAATTGGGTTTCATCTAATCATTATTGGAATATCAAACATATATCCCAATAAGGACATTTTAGGGAAAGAGGCTTGATATCTTATGAGAAGTCCAAAACACCAATATTTCTAAATAGCACTATGTTCCTAACATATCTTGGCCACAGCTATGGATCAACTGTGGATCCTGTTTTGCGCGACACGTCATCGTAGTTAACGGTCAATTTTCAGCTCTCAAGCCGGTCAAACGATACATACTCAAGTCAGTGCATTTGTTCCTTATGAAACAACCTTGGCGCGACATCCCCCTAGGGGTCGGGCGCCTTTCCCTCAAGGGGGTCGGTCGCCTTCCCCTCAAGGGGGTCGGCCGCCTTCCCCTCAAATGGATCGGCCGCCTTCCCCCTTAGGGGGTTAATGGGCCTTCCACCTCTTATTCAATGCATGCTCTCCCTTAACCTTGTGCTGTCCACAATGCCTGTCGCCCACGGTCGCGCATCGACTTTCCACGACACCCACTGTCGCCCACACGCCAACTTCGTGACATCCGTCGCTCGCACCCGCACGTCGATTCTGTGACCTCGTCACCCGTAACCCTAGTGCCAATTTCATGACCACCGTTGCCTTACTATGCCCCTAGCCCCATACACACTCTATCACACCCAAGCACCGCATTGCTGATACAGGCACGCCCCCTGGCTCTTTGTCACACTTTTGTGCCCCCAGCACTTCACACACTCTGTCGTGCCCATGCACCGCACTGCTTATACAGTCGCGCCCCCAGCATCCTGTCATACTACCATGCACCTTGTGTTGGTCCATTTTTTCACCACACCATGTGCACGTTGCCTTAGTCATGGAACATGCTTCGACCCACTCTCCAAAGTGGGCAGCATCCCATGGGGATAGGCGGCTCCTCTAGGACACTATCTTCCTCAAGAAGCTCTGAGTGCTCCGGCATAGAGACTATTCTTTCGTTAGGTAGACGGCTTCTATGGGATACTACCTCAGCCCGTCAGGTAGGCAACTCCTCCTGGACACTATCTTGGCGTGCTCCAGGTGCTCCGCCACCAGGACTCACCTGTGGGGATAGGCGACTCCTCTGGGACACTATCTTTACCAGAATCTCTAAGTGCTTCGACATGAAGACTCTCATTCCGCTAGGTAGACAACTCCTCTGGGATGCTATCTCGGCCTATCAGTAGGCGACTCCTCCGGGACACTATCTTGGCGCTCTCTGAGTGCTCCGGCATAAGGATTCACCCGCGGGGATAAGCGACTCCTCTGGAACACTATCTTAGTCAGGGAGCTCTAAGTACTTTGCCATGAAGGCTCTCCTTCTGCCATGTAGACGGCTTCTCCGGGATGCTAACTCGGCCAGTCGGGTAGGAAACTATTGAGGGACACTACCTTGGAGTGCTCCGACACAAGGACTCACCCGCGGGATAGGCGACTCCTCATCGTCACTATCTTTGCCAGGGTGTCTCAGTGACTAACCTACGTGCTTTGGCACTGGGGGCTTTCATCGGCACCCCTAGGGATTATGACCCCCGGGCCACTTTGAGATGGGAACAAGTCCCCAGAGGGTATCGCGCTTAGTTCCCCTGGCAGTTGGGCATTAGGTCTTTCCCACCGTTGCCAGGCATGTGGGACTCTATAAGGGCTTTGGACTGGTGGCTAGATCAACTGAATTTTCTAGCTACACCGACGCTATGGGAGCCAGTCTTTCTAGACAGACAGCGTGATGATGTGAGGACAGGTCGGGTGAATATGCAATCCTACAGTCGTGGAGCACCGACACCTGTGGATCCCTCGATGCCATGTCATTCCCCGGGAGCACCACGTGTCCTTGATGACATCATCTTAACCTCTATAAATAAGGGTCTTGAGAATTCATTTGGAGGGAGGGAACATTTTTCAAAACTCATTCTCGCATTCACTTTCTCTCTCTAGAATACTAGAGAGAAACATACAGGACCTTAACTCTGGACTTAAGCATCACACTGTGAATATCGTCATGTATTCACCCCAGTCATCTCCCTCACAATACTATCACCCTCAGGCTCTATCTGGGAAGCCCTTGGTCTCTGCCCTTACTTCATCCGTGCTGTGTCCCACATCACCACTTTGGCATCTGACTTGGACTGCATTCCTTATGCCACCTCCACGTCGACTGCGAACCCACTTTCCTTAGCATCACACTCTAATTTAAAAAGAATATTTAATAGGAAAGAAATATTATAAGTCAAAAAACACTCTTACTCACTCTTAACCTTTTTATGAAAAAATGAATTGAAAAAGGGTACTTTGAGGAAAAAAAAGATTATTTATTTAAGCTTATACGTGCTTATATATATATATATATATATATATATATATATATATATATATATAGATTATTTAATTTTGACATAGTTTAACTAATTGTCTTTTAATTTGTGTGCAATAGTCACGAAGGTCCCGTGCATGACATATCTCAAATTCCTCAAGGAGTGAAGTATTAGTCCTAAAAATAACATTAAAGTGGTAGACCAAGAATCATGTTGGATGGACCTAATCATCAAGTATCTATCTACGAGAGAGGTACCCAGCAGAAGACTTGAGGCACGAAATCTTCGTGCCAAAGCTGCTAGATATGCCTTGGTAGAAAGAGTCCTATATATAAAAAAATCTTTCACTCTTTCTTACCTCAGATGTCTACCTCCATCAGAATCCTTATACGCATTATAGGAAGCACTTGAAGGAATATGTGGACAGCATCTAGGAGGAAGAAGTCTGGCTCAGAAGATCTTAAGGCAAGGATATTATTGGCCAACAATGCAAAAAGACACGATCAAATTCACTCAAAGTGCGATAAGTGTCAAAAATTTACCCTAGTATCACAACCTTGGAAGGGTAAAATTGTCGCTTCTTCCTTTTTTCACCATGGAAGCCTCTCAACTAGACCTGGCCAAAGGATAAATCCGGCGGGTACAAGTAAAATACAGTCGCGCATGGGTAAAATGGGTCAAGTTAAAAATTACACGAATTTTTTCGGGTAGTCTTTTCTTAGACCTATACCCTAACTGGGTGGTCAAAATAATCACGCGGATAAACAGGAAGCTGTACGTTTACGCAATTTATTTTCTGTTTTGTATTATGTTCTTGTTTTTCAAATTTTGGTATTTAATTCTAAAATCGTATTATGTACTTTTAGTTTTTTTCGTATCTACTTTTTCAGTTTTTTCTATACGTTTACCATTTTCATTTCTATTTTCACCAACTTTTTTGGATTCATTCTTGTATGTTTAGCATTTTTTACACTATTTGTACTCATATTTTCCCATTTTAACCCTACTCTTAACCTAACAAATTATTTTTATACCCTTCTCAACAGCCCCTCCATACCCACCTTTTACATCACCCAAGAAAGTCAACAGCCTAACCATCACGTGGGCTCACCCCATTATTCTCCTTGTCTGACTTCCCCTCCCACTTTCCCTACCATTACTTTTCACTTCTTCTCTCTCAATTTCTCCGCCACCCACTCCCTCTCCCCCTTCCTCTCTCCCACTCAAAGAGACGATATTCAAATTGCTTGCATGTAACCAAATCAAATTCGATCGCTATTCGTCACAAGATCGCAGCTCCTTGCTCCCAATCGGCGCTGACAACAGCAAATGCATCAACAATCCTGTTCTTCTCCCCAGATTCAACCATTCATGGAGGCCTCTTTGGGACGAAAGAAGGAAATTTCAAAAGATGTATAGTTACCGGAGATAAAGGTTGACTTTAGATTGAAAGGGAAATCAGATCGTTCTTTCTTCAACTAGATCGGGCACGCGAAAAGCATTTCTCCTTCAATTCCGTTCTTTTTAGTAAAAATCTTTCATTTTTGTTATCCCGCTCCTGAGCCATAGCCACTAGGATTAGAAGTAACGGCTACTTACTGGGAGAGAGAGGGAGGGAGAGCGAGAGAGAGAGAGAGAGAGAGAGAGGCGAGCTATGACATGATTGCATGTAGAGGTTGTAAGAGAAAAGAGTGAACAATGGAAACTCTGGTCAGTTTTCTCTGACACGAGTTGCGAAGGACTGAAAAAAGGTGAAAACACCCTTGAGGTGTTTTCACTTTTTTTTACATTGTTTGGATTTTTTAATCCGATACAAATGTAGAAAATGGTAAAAATACACGAAAAGACATCTTTTTCGTAATCATTACGAAAACGAAAAATAAATTCGGTAAATGTACGCCCCCCCCAGGCAACTTCCAAAATTTTGTTCCATTTTTTCTAACCAATTCTCAATTATTCATTAATTATAGTTGTTAATTTTTTGTAACCATTTTCTAAATAATTTTCACATTTTTTATTTTTGCTTTTTTCTATTTCACTACTACCATAATCCAGTTGTTACATGTATCTTTTACTCGAAACTAAATAAATAAAATAGTTTTAAAGTAATATCAAAACAACAGTAGAATCACGTAAGAAAATAATAGATAACAAATACCAAATGATTGAAATACATAACAAAATCAAGCAAAAGACAATAATAGAATCAAGACTTCAAGTCTTCATCAGTAGCATCAAAGCATAGCTATAGATTCGACGGTGACGGTGGAAGTGGAAGTCCACGGCGGAGTTGGGTTGACGGTGTAAGTGGAAGTTGATGGTAGAAACGATGGTAGTTGCCATGTCCATTGGGGGATGGTTCTACGAGTGAGTGAAAGACCGATGGCAGAAATGGTAGTAGTTGCCACGACAATCGGTGGATCCATAGTGGTGGTGGATCTATAAGTGAGATAGAGAAAGGTGGAGAAGCATCGACATATATGTCACAGGCTATAAGTCAGAATCTACAGTGGAGTGGAATGGACAATTTTGTGGTGAAGTGGATCTGTGAGTGAGGGGGTGTAGAGATGGGTCTGTGGTGTGAAACTATTGGGGGGGGTGGGGGGAAGAGAAGAAGGATTGGGCGAGAGACGGCAGAGTCCCCAAACCAAAGCCTAAAACAAAAAGGGCTGGGCTAAATGAGGAAAATGGCCCATATATATAAGGTGTTGATCTGTTGATCGTGCAGACAACTTGGGCTAAGTTGCATGCGTGATCTCGCTATCCATCCTTTAAGGATGGACGACTTAGATATTTTTTATATAAAAAAAATTCCGTCACACTGTGTGGCGGATGATCTTTTTGACCAAAATACCTCTCATTGGCCGTCCGATACACTATAATCTGACGCACCAAACGCAACACCCACATCGTCCGCCAGACAGTGTGACGGACGACGTAGCAGATATACCCAAAAGTGCCCTAATTCTCAGCTCATTTTCCATTTTCACCTCCTTAAGCTCCACTTGGCTCCATTTAAGTTCCAAGCTTCAAGTAACAAAGTTTTAAGCTTCATTCAAGTAAGGTAAGTTTGTAAATGGTGAAGTTTTTTTTATGGATAGAATGGTGAATTTTTTTAAAATGTTTATATAATTTTTTTAGAGATTATGTTTTTTGTATTTATCAGTTTATTCATCAAAGTAATTTTAATTTGTTGTATTCAATAAATTAATTATAGTTAAGTTCGCATTTTTTAGAGATTATGTTTGTTGTATTTGGCATGATAAATTTGTCTATTTATCAAAGTGATTTTAATTTGTTATGTTCAATAAATTAATTTGTTATGTTCAACTAATTAATAATTATTAATTTTAACCTTTTTTTTAGATTATTTTTGTTATATTTGTCATGCGAAATTTGTCTATTCATCAAAGTAATTTTGATATGTTATGTTCAAGAAACGCCATTTTTTAAATTAATTTTCATGCCTAAAAATATTACAGTTTGATAGTTTAATGTAATTTATTTTTACATAAGTTTTGTATTACAATGTCTGATTTCATGTCAAGCTCGAACACCCTAACAGATGCTAGTGATCCGTATCTAGGGCGAACGTCAAGTTTAAAAGTTTTTATCAAATACTGGCAAATTATCAACGCTAGCACATGCATAATACAAACAACGCTAGCACATACATATACATAATTAAAATCATGCGCAATACTCACAAACTCTAGATTATACTGTTCGGATCAGTGACGAAGGGCCATCAAGATAAAGAAAACGCGACACATTTTTCGGGTACTGGCTGCAAGGCCCATGTGTATGCAGTACACCGAAAAAATGAAAATCATTGGGTTGTGACGGGAGTAAAGTTGAGCCATAATCATCAGTTGATGACCCCTAGTAAGATTGGTCAAATTCATCAACACCGAGATATAAGCGCGGCACACAGACAACTGATATTTACAATGGCCGAGGCTAAAATTCCACCTTCTAGAATGATGGGGGTTTTCTCAAGCCAGTCTGGGGGGATTGACAAGTTGAGTTTCAACGAAGTAGACCTTCGAAATGAACTTCGTGCTCAGAGGAGAGAGTCTTTCGGTAAGAGTGATTCTCAAGCTACACTTGATATCTTCAGGCACCTTCAGAGTGAGAATTCTGGCTTTTTCTATAGTCTCCAACTGGATGATGAGAACCGCATTAGTACTATATTTTGGGCGTATGCCCGTTCTAGAGCTGCTTACCAAAATTTTGGAGATGTTGTGACGTTTGACACCACATATCGCACAAATAAGTACTCTATGCATTTTGCTCCGTTCACCGGGGTGAACCACCACTATCAGTCAATCTTGTTTGGCTTTGCCCTGCTTAGGGATGAGATGGAGGAGTCATTTACGTGGTTATTTGAAACGTGGCTTAAAACAATGTATCATATTCCTCCAAAGACCATCATCATCGACCAAGATCTGGCAATGAAAAATGCAATCGCTAAGGTCCTTCCAGATACTCACCATGGCCTGTGCACATGGCACATAAGCAACAAATATCCCGAACGGCTTCACAATGTATATGCAAACCATCTGACATTCAAGACTGACTTTAATACATGTGTGAAGAAATCGTTGACGGTAGACGTGTTCGAGGAGAGGTGAGCCAAGTTAATGGATGACTACCATTTGCACAATCATGAATGGTTACAATTGTTGTATGAGATCAAGACACAGTGGGTCGGTGCCTACACCAAGAAGTTTTTTGCAACCGGAATGACTACGACCTCGAGAAGCGAAGGTATGAATGCATTCTTTGATGGGTACGTAGGCCATTCTTCAAGTATAACATAGTTCGTACTAGAGATGCAGAAAGCCCTTGACAAGCAATTTTTCCTTGAGAGAAAAGCCGACGCGGCTAGAGTTTACAAAGAAATAGCCATAGTAGTTTTTTCACCTTTGGAGGCTCATGCGGCTCAAGTCTATACCAAGGAAATGTTTAGACAGTTTCAAGAGGAACTACTAAAGTCGAATCAATATAGCATGACAAAGTTGCACGAGTATTCCACCAGAGTGATCAAGGTTTATGCTTTGACAAATGTGACGAATTTTGCCAATCCGTGCTCTTCGTCGGCTCCGAGGAGCAGAAGACATTTTACCGTAACAGTTTGTATGGACACCGGGTTAGTTAATTGCAACTGTCAACTGTTTGAGCATAAATATTCTTGAGGACGTAAATCCCGCAATCATGACTGTTATATTGCTTTGGTCGGTTTTCTATCGTCACGACCGTCCAATGATCTATCATTGTTTTGCTCGTGATGGCTTCCCCCTTAAAATGTCGACACGCTAGTGGAATGATAGTAGTCTGCATCCAACAATAAAAAAGGTTATCAAGCCTATGTAACAAGAAGAATAGACTATGAGCGAAGGTCAAGATATAAACTAACCACCGCATTGATGTACGTGGAGTACATCTGCGCCAGCTGCCGACCAGGTCCGTCTTCCCTTAGGCTATCGTATATGTGGACCACTTTATTCTCTAGAAAGAGAACTAATAGGAAGAAGTGGCTTGCATGAAGAGCAGGTAGCATGATTAGGTTCGCCTCAGCTGCGTGACATTGATAGTCCGCGTTCAAGTAGGAAAGCACGTTTGCAGATGGTCGCCATTCACCCTTGCTTGTCCCTCGCTTCCTCCTCCATTCTGTGAACTCCTTCATGCTATTCACCATGAAGGGGATAACAAAAGAGGCATACATGTTGAGCTTCAAAGTTTGGCAGGGGTTATAATTTAGCTCTCTAACACGCAGCAGATCTATATAAGCGTCAATGACAAAATTCGAAATATCTGTGTTCGGCGCCAACAGTCTTAGATCAGAGTGAGCTAGGAATGAAGCAACAGGAAAGTCTGCTGTAGCGATTGGCTCATGCCCAAAGTAGTGCCGGTTGATCCAATCCCTTTTGGCAGGACTCAATGGCTTCGTCGGTTGTCCTTTATCTGACCGGATGCTTGGGCGCGATGCCTGGATTCCTACTTGGGTCACCTGAATCTGGGGCTGAGAGTCGTACGCGTCAGGAGGCAAGCGAGTAGACGGCTCCCACACCTGACTCTGGGACTGAGAGTCGTACGCGTCAGGAGGCAAGCGAGTAGATGACTCCCACACCTGACTCTAGGGCTGATAGTCGTGCGCGTCAGGAGGCAAGCGAGTAGACGGCTTCCTTTGGTAAGCCCGGTACGCAAGACTAAAGTTTTGAACTTCAGTCTTGTACCTCTCAATGGACCTCTTGAGATTGTCAGGAGCTTGCGCGACAAACCAGTCAAACCCCTCCAGCTGCTTGAACACCTCAGTGCCCTGGTCAACCTAAAAAACATGCATACAAAATATGGCTAATCATTTCAGGCATGGTAGATAAGGTGCGCAAATAAAAATTGAAACAACACTAGCATGACTTACAATGTTCAATGCCCAGAACTGGTCATAGATCTCACGTGGCGCATCCGATGTCTTCCTCTCCTGGGAAGGGCGATTCACCCTCATGCGCGTCACCTTGAGAAACCATTGCAGGTACTCCTCAATGCTGATGCTGTCGGCCTTCAGCGATACAAGGCTATCATATGTTTCTTGCCAGGTATTTCACTGTTGCACCTCGTCGCTAAACAAATTCAAGGCATCAGGCACCTCGAAGTTTGGCCCTCGACCACTCCTGTATGGCCGCATGTCTACAGCGGGTTTTGGTATCCCTTGTAGACAACCAGCTTGCCTCATAGCTCGATCGGGCATCTGAAACTCACATACTTTGAAGTGAATAAGCGGCACCTGAACCAAACCTGCCAGCACGTACGACACCGAAAGTTGCCAACACCACTCATCCAACCGATGCATCACCTTGCTATACGGCTGCCACGTCACCTGGGATGCATTGAGTATCTCTAGTTCCCCCCGATAGAACTTTAGATGGTGGTGCGGGTCTACCCGTCTCCTCCGGTTGGTCGTAGGCCCCCTAGGCCCACACCCTAGGCCACGTCTCATCGGAATATTCCTGCGGTTGTGGACGACCCGTGGGTAGCCTCTCGTAAGACCAAACCTATGAATGTAAACATTATCTGGAATTAGCACATTGATGCACGAATATATTGACACGTCAACCAAGACAATAAATGCTCAAACCTGTAAAAGAGTGAGGCAGGGGGCAATGGACTTGGCACTCTTTCTCGTAGCTTTGTGCAGTGCTCGATATAGGTGCGCAAGGACAGCTGAACCCCACGAATACGAGTATACCTCCTCAAGATCCTCTAAGAACACCATATACTTCGGATGCACCGTGTTTTTCGAATGCGTTGGAAGTAATATGGCTCCAATAATATGCAGAAGGAATGCTTTCGTATACGTCCCGAAATCGTGAGGAGTGTATTCATCCGGTAGCACGCCATACTGCTCTCTCAGCCATTAAAGTTTGATGCCGTTCGTTGTAAGAGCTTCCCTCGGAATTCCCGGGAAATACTGCCTAGCCATCTTCGCTATGGATGCAGACGTTTTGCTCGAAGTAATGGGTTTGCCGTGACATGGGATTCCAAGTATAAATCCGACGTCCTCTAATGTAATAGTCATTTCACCAAACCGAAAGTGAAATGAGTTGGTCTCGCTCCTCCATCGTTCAACTAGAGCGGATATAAGGCAATCATTGTGTCGAGACCAAATCCCGGGATCGGTGAACATAGATAAATTTTGACGGTGTAATAGTTGTATTTGTTCCTCGTTTAGTACCCACTCATCGTGGTGACTTGTGCTTTGAATTGTTTCCAAAACACCCCTATCGACACCGTCAAATACGTGCCTCGCGACGTGGTCATCGCCATCGTATAGGATTGATGTATCATGAGGTCCGGCGTTGAAATCCATATATCTAAGAACAAAATATAATCGTAAACCAACTTAGTATCCATAATATTTACATTCCAAAACTATAAATGGATCTTTAACCTAGCTTACCAACGCATTATCAATAGTAATTATCTCATTATTTCAATGTATTAAAACAATTCCTCACTTCTCACAACTCCGAACGCTTAATTACGCTTGTTCCCTAAAATTTAGCGCCAACGTGGTTATTTAGCAATATACCCCCTGATGGCCGCTACAGCCCCAACACCTCAAAACCGCTTTAAAACTACTTTTTAAATGTATTACATCAATTATATACCAAATATTTCCTTTATCAAATTTTAAAGGGATGAGTTACCAAAACACCCCCAACTTAAGCAAAATACTCCCTGGCAGCTATCGACCCAACACACATCTCAGAACAACTTTAAAATAACTTTTCGGGTGTCTTACACTCCTACTCTTTCCTCCAGTTGCGAAAATTTTTACAATGTTCAATTACCAAAATACCCCCGATGAGCGACAAATTACGGAAATGCCCCCGGGGGTTCATTATCACTCTAACGCCCCAAACCAGCTTCAAAAGAACCTTTCAGGTGTTTTACTTATATTTATGGACTAGAAAGTCCTTTGAAAAACTTAACACCGTAAAATTACCAAAATACCCCTCTCAGGGTGGCAAATTACCAAAATGCCCCTGGCATCAGAACAAGCTCAAAAGTGCTTTGAAATGCTATTTTAAGCTTCCCGAATTCATTCTTGATCTAAAAAGTATTCTACGAACTTTTCGCCCAAAAATCCCGAACCGGTGTCCGGATCGACCGCTTAAAAGTCCGTTTGGCCAAAAAATAGCTAACGACTTCGGAATGGCCCGAAATCCTGGGGGATCGAACTTCCCAACATCCTAGGGTTCTCATAAAAGTTTCGCACAAAATCGCGCTGGCTTGATATTTTAAATTACACTACAAAGTTACAAGGTTTCCCTCAATCAGTTAACCCCTTTCCAATCTTTGAAAAAATCTGAAATTTTTTCCTGATATAGATCTTTTAAAAATAACTAGGGTCTCTTTTTCGTACTTTAGCATAATCTAGCTCTAGCTATTTTTTATAAATTTGTAAAAAACTGTCTAATTAAGTTTTCACCTTTAGTGACAATTACGTTTTGTATTCACATTAAACACACATAGTGTTACACCCTAGGAACACACACAGTGTCTTAAACCAAAATTATTTCCTCCAGTTGTGTTACAATGTTCAATTACCAAAATACCCCCGATGAGCGGCAAATTACGAAAATGCCCCCGGGGGTTCATTATCACCCTAACGCCCCAAACCAGCTTCAAAACAACCTTTCAGGTGTTTTACTTATATTTCTGGACTAGAAAGTCCTTTGAAAAACTTAACATCGTAAAATTAGCAAAATACCCCTCTCGGGGTGGCAAATTACCAAAATACCCCTGGCATCAGAACAATCTCAAAAGTGCATTGAAATGCTATTTTAAGCTTCCCGAATTCATTCTTGATCTAAAAAGTATTCTACGAACTTTTCGCCCAAAAATTCCAAACCGGTGTCCGGATCGAGCGCTTAAAAGCCCGTTAGGCCAAAAAAATAGCCAACGACTTCGGAATGGCCCGAATTCCTAGGGGATGGAACTTCCCAACATCCTAGGGTTCTCATAAAAGTTTCGTATGAAATCGCGCTGGCTTGATATTTTAAATTACAGTGCAAAGTTTCAAGGTTTCCTGTATCAGTTAACCCCTTTCTAGTTTTTGAAAAAATCTGAAATTTTTTCCTGATATAGATCTTTTAAAAATAACTAGGGTCTCTTTTTCATAATTTGGCAAAATCTAGCTCTATCTATTTTTTATAAATTCGTGAAAAATCCTAATTTAGACGCCCTAAAAATCGCTATTTTGGAATCTATGAATGTAATACCGCTCATCCGATCTCCGATTGATCTGATTTTTGTTTCCTTCAATTTGTATTTTTGTTATCTTCGATTTGAGTCTACAATGACTATTTTTGAACTTTGAAATTAACATTGAATTATCAGAAAACCCAAAAAATACTTACTTGTTTTGACTTGATATATTTAAAGAAAAATCCACCGATCTTCTAGCGGTTATCCACCGAGCTTTTAGCGTAAAACTTTTTTGTTTGTATTGTTGTAGGTGAGATATGGAGTACGAAGATAGTTGGTAAAGATGATGGAGAGTGGACGAAAGGGTTCGGGGAGGAGGGATTATAAAGAGAAAAAAGCGAAGGAAAGAGAAGAAAGAAGACATAAAAAAAATCAGTGAGTGAGGGGGAAGGACACCACGTGGCATCACGGGAGGGGGAAGGGGGGGCCATGGGGAAGGGGGCATCACGGGGGGGGGGACACCACGTGGGGGGGTGGGGGGACCGCAACACTTTGTTGCGGTTGGCATGCCAACCGCAACAAAGTGTTGCGGTTGGGCATGGTGGGGGGGACGGGGCCACGTGGTGGGGGAAGGGGATGCCACGTGGTGGGGGAGAGGGGGACGGGGACACGTGGCGGGGAATTGGGAAAGGGGACGGGGGGAAGGGGGCCAACCACAACAAAGTGTTGCGGTTGGGGGCATGGGGGGGCCATGGGGGGAGGGGAGGACGGGGGGAAGGGGGAAGGCCACATGGTGGGGAAGGGGACACCACGTGGGGGAAGGGGGCCAACCGCAACAAAGAGTTGCGGTTGGGCAGGGGGCTGGGGGGAGACGGGGGGAAGGGGGAGGGGGGCCATGGGGGGCGCAACCGCAACAAAGTGTTACGGTTGTGTATTTGCAACTAATAATGGCAACCGCTACTCTTTGTAGCGGTTTGGTGAAGAAATTTTATTTCTCCATCGGTCGATAGGGATCGACTCCCATATATATATATATATATATATATATATATATATATATATATATATACACACACACACACACACAAACATAATGTAGTGGATGATAATTTACCGTCCGCTACATTATGTTGCAGACGTTGAAAAAAATTATTGTTATGGCTTGCGATCTGGTCGTCCATTCTCGCGCGTAGATGGCTAGATCGCGTTAGCAACTTGAGTTAAGTTGCTAGCGCTAGCAATGGATCAGCTCACATATATATATATACACACACACACACACACGGTAAATCCAATGTGGCGCACAGCAGAACGACACCGTTTCTTTTGAAAATTAGATGGCCTCTCCCATTTAACACGACTTTCTCTGCTTCAGTCGTCTTCTTCAATTTTTGTCCATGGCCCTCACATTCCCATCTCTCAATCCATCTATCTTCTCTCGCTTACTGAATCGCCATGTTTCATAAAACTATCAAAATCCTGTTTTGCAACAGATGGAAGGAACTAACACTTCTGGATATTATGGCGGTGCTTGAAGGCACAAATCAAGAGGGATGAAGCAACACTTCTGAACTGGTGCCATAACGAAAAAAAGAGTCGTAAATTTTGATGGTGTGCGAACTTCATCTTCCTTAATCACTGATGGCTCATCTTCTTTTCTTTTAGTTAAACATATCGCAACAAAAACCATTAGCCAGGCTCATCAACCACTGCCACACATTGTTCTGCAAATATGTGATCAACGAATCCAAATTTTTCGAACAAAAGAAAATATCCCCATTGACGTAACTGGATTGCACCATTAACTAAAGTTTCTTCACCTGATTTTGAAGCAGGAGGAGAAGAAGGGAAGTGATAGGGAAACCACGACCTCACATGAGAGCTGCCAAAGGTGCTCCAGACATTGGTGATGGTGGTCAGATTAGACGAATTTGCAGTCAAAACCGTGCAAAGTCATGCTCTTCACCATAATTTGAAGAACAAGACCTTGCATAGTCAAGCTGGACACTGGCAAATGCCACCGTTCAAATGATGTGAGGGTGAGGCTAGAAGAAAGTGCAAATTTAGGCTAGGAACTTTATTTCCGTAATTGCCCTTTTCTCTAAACCATGGCACCTTATAAAGTAAGGGCATGTTTGTCATACTACCATGCACCACAGACAAATTAGTTGTGGTGACACACAGATTCACTTTGCCCCATATATATATATATATATATATATATATATATATATATATATATATATATATATATATACCGTCCGCTACATTATGTTGCGGACAGCCAAATCGCGCTAGCAACTTATATATACCCCCAAGTTGCTAGCGCGATCTGGCCGTCTACGCGCGAGAGTGGAAGGCTAGATCGGGCGCCACAACAATAATTTTTTCACCGTCCGCAACATAATGTAGCGGACGGTAAATTATCATCTACTACATTATGTTGCGGATGGCCAAATCGCGCTAACAACTTTCTAGCGCTAGCAATGAATCTCGACCTATATATATATATATATATATATATATATATATATATATATATATATATATATATGGATCATGACCCATATATATATATGTATATATGGATGAGATTTACGGTTATACCCAGCTAACTCGTACTCAAACCGGATCGAACCGAGAAATATGGATCAGTCTGGGTACGGGTTTAATTTTAGTGGGTCGATTTTGCCAAGTCTACTCCCAATCCCACCCCGCCCTTACCCCTTCTCCAATAACCCCTTAAACCCTCACCCCCACCATACCTACCCAAAGAGCATCAGCACCGTCTGCACTCAACCACCCTATCACCGATCTCTCTTATTTATGTTCACGTACTTAAAGAGCACCACAACTGTAACCACTTTACAGCTGCCACCAACATCGTACCAATACATGATTATGCCAACCACCACAGTACCTACTTCGCTGTTGCCACCACTGACAGCCAAGCATGAAAGCTAACCACCACAACACCACCCTACTGTCGACCACAACCAAGCAAGAAAGAAAACCTCTATCCACCACCAAGACCTAATCCCCACCATTGCCACTGGTCCTTCCTTATCCACGGACTATAACCATGCTCAAAACCCAATCCAACATTAACCACCCTTAATGCCAGTTGAATCGAGTACACGCGTGCACGAGAGAGAGAGAGAGAGAGAGAGAGTTTGATGATAGTAGCAGTGGTAGTGGTGCTTGATGATAGCGGCGGTGGTGACGCTTGCTCCACGTGCCAAGTCAAAGTTTGCTCACGGACCACCTGCCCTCACCACCACAACACCATGAGTCCGCCACAATGCCATCGAGTTCACTACAACACCACAATTAGACCCAAATCCCTTTTTTCTTTCCACCTTCACTTTCTTCAGGCCAGATTTTCATGCCAAAATCAGATATGTAGTAGAGTGTTAGGCTTTACCATAGATTTCGTTGAAACACCATCGTGCCAAAATCAGGGATTCCCAGTTCCCAAATCAAAGGGTATTGGACTTCAGTGATGGTGAAAATCTGTGCATTTGTCCCTGAGTTTGTAATGGCGGCGACCGAAGTGGGTATAGAGTAATTGGTGGTGGTTGCAACAGAAGTTGGAATGGTGGTGTTGAGTGGTGGATCAATTGATCATGTAGTGGAAGATAAATGTGATGAAGATATATAATGGGTTTTCACGTGTCAATCCTTTTTCTATAAATGGCGCTAACTTGGCTGTCATGGTTGGAAAATAGTGTGAAGTGGCAATTTTACCCCTAAGAGGTTAGCAGGTGTCCAAGAAATTGGGCTTCAGTCTATTAACTGGTGGATTGCGCATAAATTGAGAATCAGTGAGGTGAATTGCGTCAAAATTGAAATAGTAGGCTGAAATGCACACCCGCCCCCATGATAGGGTTTTACGTGAAAATGATCTTGTTAAGAATTTGCCTGAACTTTTCCTTTTATATTTTTTCAATAATCATGTCAAACACTTGAAAGTTAAAATTCTCAGTGAATGAAAAAAAATAAAACATCCTTGGCAAATGCTTTCTCAGTTGTTCGTCTTTAATAAATCTTGGCCAATTTTTATACCAACTTATAATATTAAAAGAATTTTATTTTTATTTTTCAAAAACTTAAAATCAAAAGGCACAATGAAATCAAACATACCCTAAGTTAGTCATCATTCAAATGACCCCTAAACTAAAATATATATAAATAAAATATTTATTGTGAGAACGAGATGGGCACTAGGCTCATTTACAACCAAGTTGTACGCTCAATTACATCTTACTTAGATAGACAATTGTCCAAAATACGTGCGTTCAGTCATATCTCAACAAGGCATTTAATGGGCTAGAACACATAGGGGGACTTCATTGTTTCAGCCAAAGTAAGATAATTACGAATATTACACTTGTTGACTTTTATTCGAGTCGATGTGTCTGACAAAACTGTACTAGAATTTCAAGTTATATACTGCGAGGGCTTTCATCTAGTGCCTGTAAATAGACGAATTGCCAATTGATAACTTGTCTCCACGAATTGAAGCAAGCAAATTTGACTCGGCTAGTTTGGGAAAAAAGGTTCCAAGAAGGCTACTTTCTAGTTAAATGCAACAATCTCCTTCGAGCTTTGTCCGACCCATCTTTCCTTTCCTAATGGGTACATTTACATCCACATCCTGGCTTCATTAACCGGTCGTAAATTTTTGCTTAACTTTTGTCGAATTGTTGAACTTTCGCGGGATGAACTAGCCAAAAGGGAAAAACCAACAAGTATCTCTGATCTATATCTTGTATATTCAAAAATGCCCGACAATATAAGAGCTAGTGAACATTCAAACCATTGAAATTGATCCAAGTGGTGAAGCCAAGTTGTCTAATCCGACCATTCGCGTGAACTCAACCAACAAAACAATCATTTGATTAGATCTTTGAGGAAAAATAATCCGTTCAATCTGGTAGGAACATTCACGCTACCGAATATGAAAAATTAAAAGCCAACACAAGCCAAACCAAGGGTGAGAATCTTCCTAAACGATGATCGGTAACCAAGCAAGAAGCACATTAGGTGATGACACTCATCTCTTTTGCCTTCGAGCAGAGCCAATTGACAAGACGACGTGTCACACGCACAACTGTTACCGTTCAATCCAACCATTCATGAATCCATCAAACAAAAGAGTTGAATTAGTTCATTTTTTGGGAAAGACATAATCCTTGAAAAGGTTTGCTTAGCTTATAACTTTTTTGAAAGAATTAGAATAAATCGAACTGAATCTATATATATATATATATATATATATATATATATATATATATATATATATATATATATATATATATATATATATATATATATATATATAAAAGCCATTTAGATTATAACACATCTCAACTTTAGTTATTGTCAACCATAATTCTCTAGGCCCCAAAATTTTAGTGGTCATAACAACAAATTTACAATATGCACTTGAAAATGCCAAAAAATTTCAAAGAAGACAGCAAGCTAAGCTTAGATAAGTTAAACTATGTAATTTATCCTTCAGCCAAAGCTAAACATCAACTCAAGTTTTTTTCTTTATTCAATCTACTGGTTCTACATTCAGCCTCCAAATCGAATTGATTAACAATGTTTAAAAAATACGCTCTATTTTGCATGAAAATTATAGAAAAAAAGATGCTCAATTTTGTATTAAAATTATAGAAAAATAATTTCTATTTTGTATGAAAATTACTCCTATTCCATACCTAACATTGCGGCCAAGTGACACTTAATTAGTGAAATCTCAGTATATAATGTGTGAAGCTAAATTACCTTTGTCACTAAAAGTTCTACAACAATATATCTTAAATTTTTTTTAAGTAACAAAAGAAGGTAAATTGAGTCACTTGGGTTAAAACCTTTAACTTACAGTGCAATTAACGTATTCCTTTTCTTTTTGCTTTTTCTTTTTCTCTTTCCCATAAGAAGAGCTCCCAGCGGCCGTCGACGGTTGCACAAGCCCTTCCATCGTCCTTTTAAGCCCGTCGATCTACTGTCGGAGCTCTCAATCAAACACCGCCACCGACCGTCAAACCCTAACCCTAACCACCACGGTAAGCTCCCCTGCACCGCTGATCTCCAGTTTTTCAAAATTTGCTTTCCAATTGCTCACTCCTCCTTGCACTGCAATCTCAGCTGTTTTTTAAGTCTTTGTCCCCTTTAATGCAGTGATATAACCAATAATTTGCATACTATTACTTATTCAGTGTCGTAAAGCGTTTAACGCACCGGTATAATCTTTCTTTCTTATTTTTTTTTTAAATTTTTGTTCGCTTTAATGCATTGATATATCCATTTATTTGTTAATAGTTTAACTTTAAAGTGTAGATTTTGTTACCAAAATTGAATACATTGATAAAACTTCCGAGTTAGCCAATATTGTAATTGAAAAGGTGATGTCTTTTTTACATGATTTGTGTTTGCAGAAGAGTTTGGGAACTGAATTTGGGACCGTTGAGTAGGAAGTCGAGATGACTAGGTACCATGTTGGCGGTAAAGTAGTGGACACTGTTGACTTGCTGAGGAAGCGGCACTGGCCGTGGCGGTTGGACCTGTGGCCGTTTGCTATTATTTATGCCGTTTGGCTTGTGTCGGTTGTCCCTAGCCTAGACATTGGTGATTCCTTTATAGTGCTCGGTGGCCTTGCTGCTGTTCACGTCCTGGTGTTCCTGTTCACGGCTTGGTCGGTGGATTTCAGATGTTTTGTCCAGTATGCTAAGGTCCATTTTAAGCTTTCTGCTCGCTAAAATGATATATTGCGTGTGCACTGATGCAATGTTTGAACTATTGGAAGATCAGTAGTATGTCAAGTTTGAAAGGCTTCCACAGAGTTACCGAAGAATGCACTAGTGCAAAGATTTAAATTGTTATTTTTAAAGTGAAAGAAGCTACCTGAGCTTGGCTCGCGTGCATTTGGAGATTGGTTCGTCTGATAAACGAAGTAAGAACACGGCTCTATGAGTAGACTTACCAGAGCTCAGGCTGTTTTACAAATGCCTTGAGAGATGAACAGCCAAGCTTGATCATGCTAAATAGCTTGAATAGTGACATACATGTGTTTCCTTCTAATTTTTAGTAAATCAAAAGCAAAACCAAATGCAGTCAGACAGTAACTGCAACTGCTACAATATTATCCCACACAGCCCCAAAATCTGAACCTTATTCAAACCCCACAAGTCTTAGTTTATCAGCGACCAATCCATTACGTTTAAAAACAACAGTTACATACAGTTCAAATCTTCTAGAAAGTAAATCTACTGTGGAACTTTAAAGCAGGTGAAACCCTATTTACACACGAGGTATACACATAAAGAGACTGTATTAGTAAATCGATTACCACACTGTATACTGTATTTGGAAACCAGTTAATTATCTGGGGAATTGAAGCTTTCTATCGAAGTAATGACTAATGGGGAAGCGATCGCATGCACATTGTTCAAGTGTCATCTATTAAATTTTAAGATTGCTTTCACTAAAGGCCTCTCACATAGGCATTGACTTGGTTTCCAAGTACTACAAACTTCAACTCATTAAGTTGCAATTGAAACACAAAAATAACATGTTCAATTAAAGATTGAAAATAGACATCCTAATGCCAAGTCTGCCAACAATGCCCATCCCAGACGCCCTTCTGATGGAATCTTGATTTTAAGATGATCAGCCAGTGGTTTTGATAACAGTAGTTCACAATTCAGTACAGCAGTAGAGTCTGTAAATAAATGCATATTAAGCAAGATGTAGTAATACATATGGTTGTGGGCGTTCTTCTCAAATGTAATGTCGTTTTAGGGTTGACGTGGTCAGGTTGCCATGTGTGCTTTCACTCGGTACAAATAGTCTGACCCTCGTTACATGAACATTGATCTGGTAAATCATGTTACTTTCGTTGATTCACACTTTGTAAGTTTGCATTGAATTGCTAGATCTTTTGCTTGTTCTTATCTCAAAGAGTTTTTACTTCAGACAACAACTTGCAGCCTGTAGCGACATTTTAAATGCTAAAACTAAATTGTACCTGTTACTTATTTGATCTCTAAGCTGCTGAACTTTATTAGAACTATATCAGTACAATAAGAAAAGTTTTCTCTTGTATACTTCCATTCCAGAACCAAGGTAATCCATATGGAAGTCAAATACTCCCTCCATCTCAGTTTTATTGCTCAATTTTCCTTTTTGGGCTGTCCCAAAGAGATTGCTCACTTTCTGAATTAGGAAAGGTCTTGTAGGTTTTTTTTTCATTTCTACCATTTCTCCACTTTCTGTATTCTCCTTCTCACTCGCCAATTACCCACAGACCTGTTATTGTCTCTCTCTTCTCCACTGACCAAAACTTTCTTTCTCTCCTCTCCTCTGATCTCTTTCTCCTTCATCCCTCTCTTTCTCTTTCTTTCCTAGCCGCCACTATGATCAACCACCACGACCCTCCTTTTTCTCATTTGTTGTGTCTGTCCCTTGACCACCACTATAATCTCCTTTCAACCACCACCGGCACTATCGCCGCCCATATTCGATTGCCACGCCCCTTGTCTGATCTGTCTCGCTACTGCGGAACCCTCCTCAACCACCAGTGCCGCCCCTTTTTCGACAACCACTGCCTCTTCCATCAGTATTATCTGCAATGAAAAAGCTTTGGATGTTAAGTCAAATCGACTCAGCGTTAGCCTAGATATCTTGGATAACGATTGGGCGAGTGACTGGCTTTGAGGCGAGCAACTAGGCAATTTCGAGGCGTCAGGTCTTTTTCTTTGACGGATTTTCAGGTTTTTATTTTTCATATTAATCGTTTCTTTGTGCAAGTCAAACGTGGTCGATTATTTTGGGACTGAGGGAGTGAATTGGCACTTATTCAATTCCTGTAGTCCTAAAACAGAGTATGTCATCATAAAGAATGAAGAGAAGGCAGTTTCCATAGCACAATAAGACAGATGATCAATCCAATTCTTCTACCAGCAAAATAAAAAGTGGAACAGAAAAGACTAGTGCACTCACCATTTACGTTTTCAGTTAATTATCTGATGTTCAGGTTACACTGTGTGTGTTTCTGCTTTTTTTTTTTCCTTTTGCATTCTTTTATTGTCAAGAATCTTGCCTTGGAAGATTGGATTTGGGAGTTGCTCTGCATGGTAGTTTGTGGTGTAACAGCACTAGCTGAACTAAATTAGCTTGTTGACTCTGAGCAACTTGCATATGTATCACTATCCACGGATTGCATCCCAGTTAGGCTCTTGTTTGATGTACTATTTTTCTTTTCAAAGAAATAACAGAAATGCTTTTATTACAGATGGCATGATGATGCATTTTTGTTGAGAGCTTTTGTCGAGTGTTTTTGCTCCTTGATACACTGATACTGCTTGGCCCTTCATTTGGCAGGTTAATGACATTCGCCATGCAGATGCATGCAAAATTACTCCAACTAAATTCTCTGGTTCTAAAGAAACTGTTCCACTTCATCGTCGGAAGGTAAGTCAAGATTTAACTTTAGATACGAAATGTCTTAATCTTCAGCAACTTTCTTGTCAAACTGAATTATTGATGCAAAGATTGTAGTAGTTATTGCCATGAGAATACAGTATGACTCTTTCAACTTCAACACCTTTTTTTCCCTTATAAATCGCTGAGGTGTTTCTGATGAGATTGTTCCTTGACACATAGAGAATATCTATGCATTAGAGTACTTGGGGGTAGATTTTGGAAAATTTTAGGAGAAAGAAAACAGAGAAATGAACTGGGCTTGCAGTATTCAATCCTCTATCCTTTTAAAAATTTACCCTGCTATCTATTTATTTTCCTCTAAACTCGATTTTTGCTGATTGACTTGGAATGACATTGACAACTTCGAATAGAGGTAGATCCAGGGAGGCGGGATTGCTCAAAAATCAACAATGGCAAGGACGATTAGCATATTTAATGTCGATCTTATTATGGTCCGACAAAGAACGTAATCTTGGTAAGCTGCTGCAAAGGGTTACAAGTAGGATACATGTTTTACCGCTAATGGTACCAAATAGACCACAATGTCCCTTGGATTCGTCTTCAATGGTAGAAGCTGTACTACTGGAAATCTTGATTTTCCATGTATGGTCTCGCTTTTTTATGATTGCAGTATTCCTCTTAGTGTGAAAGGAAAATTTTATTGGGTGGCAGTGAGGTTGGGAGTGTTGTATGGTTCAGAAGGTTGGGCAACTGAGAAACATCACTCACAAGCTGAGTGTTGCAGAAATGCGGATGCTTAGGTAGATCAGTAGATGAGTCCCCGGTCTACACTAGGAGGGATAGAATAAGAATAAGGTTGGGGTAGCACCAACTGAAGAAAAGATAAGGGAGCATCACTTGAGATGGTTATCTGCTATCGCACATAGGTCTTTACATGCACCAGTAAGTAGTGATTTGTGCCAAGTTGTTTGGCTAAGTCAAGCGAGGGGTAGACTGAAAAAAGACTTGATTGCTACGAGTTTATCAGAATACATGTGCTTAGAAGAAAATGGAATAAACAGATTCATGTAGGCGGCCCTTTGGGATAACAGCAGATGGTGATGACGGCAACGATAATGCATCTTGCTTTTCTCGAGAAAGAGGGAGAGGGGGAAGAATGGGGTGGGGGGTGCTTTCAGTTTGGTTGATTGAGTCTCTGAGATTTGTCATCCAAACTACCTTGTGCTGACTTCACCTTAGGTGTCACTATTGCATAAATCTAGTAGCTACAAGAATGACACAAGTCCCCTCGAAGCGTAAAGTTACTAGCTATTGCTCTCTTCTCTTGGCAAATGGTTTATTTATAAGCCACTGCATGTTTTTCTTTCAGTTCTTTTGACTGCTTCTTTGGCTCCTGCAGTTGGCAGGTTCTTCGTTGCCATCAGGTTCAGAAGAGATATATTTTGATTTCAGAAAGCAATGCTTCATATATTCGCATGAGAAGCAATCCTTTTGTAAGCTTCCTTACCCTTCCAAGGAGACGTTTGGCTACTATCTCAAAAGCACAGGTTATGGAACTGAAGCTAAAATAGTTGCTGCCGCTGAAAAATGGGGTCGCAATGTGTGAGTTATTGTACCGTTTACCTTTGTATTTTTATGTCTCATTAATAGTAATTGGAGCCTCTGCCATTCTAAATGGCTCTCGCACTGCACACACAAAGGGAGGAGAAAAAGAAGAAGGAAATGATAAAGAGAAGAATAAGCTTGTTATTTGAAGCGATGAGAGCGTTATTTCAGATCCGTTCTGTTACATCGGGAAACCTCCACAAAGCCGGCTCATGTATGTACTTATGCAAGTACTGGATGTTATATTCTTTGAGCATCAGCTTTACTTCGCAAAAAATATTGGGAGTGATACTGCACATGCTTTCTATCCACTGGTGTATTTCTGAGCACCGCTTCCCCTCTTAGTTGATTCTGGTCATCTGCCATCAAAGTAATTTTTTTCATAAATCTTTTTGGTGAGGTTTGGAATGACTATCTGATTGGTTTGGCTTATGGTTACAGTTCTCTTATAGTAAATACACTCGTTAATTTTCACGTGCAATTTTTCCTTCTCCTAATGTGGCTTATCCTGGGCATGTAGGTTTGAATATCCTCAACCCACATTCCAGAAGTTGATGAAGGAGCACTGCATGGAGCCCTTCTTTGTGTTTCAGGTATGTTCTAATCCAATGCTTTGCATCAAAGAGAAGTTTTATAGCCTTGGCCTTGTTTTTGACTGTTGAAATCTTTATTCTATCCATTGCATTGCCTGACGTCGCTCAATACATGTAGGTGTTCTGCGTGGGACTCTGGTGCTTAGATGAATATTGGTATTACAGTCTGTTTACTCTGTTTATGCTATTTATGTTCGAGTCAACAATGGCTAAGAGCCGGTTAAAGACACTATCTGAGCTTAGACGTGTACGAGTGGACAGCCAGACTCTAATGGCGTACCGTTGTGGGAAGTATGTTACCTCAATGATGAGTACAACCCCATGCCCCTCCCCTCCCCCCTATCCTTGTCAGACGCACAAAAGAAAAGGAGGAGAAAGCAACCCCACTTTTTAAGTTTCAGCTGTCTGCAGATTATATGTGCTCATGTTAAAATTGGGAACTGTAGGTGGATTAAACTCGCCGGAACAGATCTATTGCCCGGGGATCTTGTGTCTATTGGACGGTCTTCTGGTCAGAATGGGGAGGATAAGTCTGTACCGGCAGACATGCTTATACTAGCTGGAAATGCTATTGTAAATGAAGCAATTCTCACAGGCGAGTCCACACCTCAATGGAAGGTGCTTCTCTTTTCCTTTCCAACTCAATTTTTGTCTGCCAACACTTTTCACTGGGGTAATTTGTACGATATTTTCGTCAGTCAGTGCTTGGTTGCTACCGAAGCACTCAAGTGCTCAGAATTAGGATGTTTTATAGCAATTTGGAGCTTGTAAGGCTTAGATTCATGATTTTGAATGTTTCCATCGATTTTTTGCGCAGCTTTCTTTTAGTAAGTAACATTAGCAGTATAAAGTGTCAAAGCTGGGATGTTTAATAGACACCTTGAGTGAACAAAAAGAAAGGGCAAAAGTTTATGCTAGAATGCGAGATTTGAGAAAATGCACAAAATTATCTATGCATGCCGGCTAAGTAGCATATAATCATGACAACAAGATTAACCCTTTCGAACGACCTGCTATTTCTTTCTTTGCAAATCAGCCAAAGCCATGTCTAAAGCTTTGCCTTCATATCCGTATGACTCCTAGTAGGTTTGACAGTATGTACAAGGTCTTATTTGTGTCATTACTATCTCAGAAAATTTTTAACATATGAAGATTGAAAAATGCATTAGGAGATTCCTTTGTTCGAAGGGTGTTGATTGATACATTGAAAGTGATATTGTTCTTTTCTTCCTTTCACTACATTTGATGTTTGGAAAAAAAACGAAGTGAACTCTTCCCCTTAATAGAAGTCTTTGATAAAAATTTTGAAAGACTCAAAGAATGTGGCAAACTCACTCAGAATGTGGTTGATCCCCAAGGAGTAGAGGGTGAGCAAGTTGATCTCTTAACACGAGAACAATCATAAACATGATGAAAACATTTACAATCATAAACCTAATCTTAAATTCTTTTTGCTAGTATTGTCAATTCTTGGTAATGAACTTTATAAAATACCTGTTCATCTTTCTGAAACAAACTTTGGATCATTTGAAATAAGGACTTTGTTCTCCCATTTAAAGGATTACAGGAAAGTGTGTTTGGGAAAAATTTGACCACCCACCATAAGATGCTCCAAGCATACCATTCTAGCTGAGGTGAGTCAAAGTTGATTTGATGAACTGTTAATGATTTGGACCTCGCTTGGCCAAGTATTTATAGAGGAACACAGCAGGAGCAGAATTGAACACTTTCCAGGAAGAACTTCAGCAGTCACCAGTACATCTATAAGAGAATGATCTGGAACTTTGATTTATACTCAAAGGGGAGAACTTCGTATTATCTTTTCCACGTTTTCTTTGCATAAATAATGAAGGAAAATGAGCGCAACTACCCGAAAGAAAGTGGTTCATCAACTAATCAAATTGGAGCAAGTTACTGGTTGCATTTGAGTTTTCAATTAGCTGCTTTCATGACATTTTTTTATTGCAACTCTGGATTTTCGCCTTTGTTTTTTCAGGTTTCAATTATGGGCGGAGGGACTGAGGAAACATTGTCAGCTAGACGACATAAAAGCCATATACTTTTTGGTGGCACAAAGATATTGCAGCACACACCAGATAAGGTTTTTTGCAGTTGTTTATTATATTGAACATTTTTGTTTTTGATGTTGTAAACCTTCCATTTATATCCTCATTTCTACTGGAGGCAGACATTTCTTATGAAAACCCCTGACGGCGGCTGTCTGGCTGTTGTTCTGCGCACGGGGTTTGAGACAACCCAAGGCAAACTGATGCGGACAATATTGTTTTCTACTGAGAGGGTACATGACTTTTGATAGTTTCTCGTGTCAGTCTTTTACCTGTTTGCATCTTTATCTTTTGTATCATGATTATCAAATCTATGTGTTGCAGGTTACTGCTAACAGCTGGGAGAGTGGGCTCTTTATTTTGTTTTTAGTTGTCTTTGCAGTCATTGCTGCTGGTTATGTACTAAAAAAGGTATGGGAGTTCCTCTCTAGCCACTGATGAAATATTCGCGTTATTCATCTGTTGTGGCATTTTCTCGTCCTCTCCTTTATGATGGTGACAATGGCTTTGATGCAGGGGCTTGAGGACCCAACGAGGAGTAGATACAAGCTTATCCTGAGCTGTTCATTGATTATTACATCTGTGATTCCTCCTGAGCTGCCAATGGAGTTATCAATAGCTGTCAATACATCTTTGATTGCGCTGGCACGACTTGGGGTATTCTGTACTGAACCTTTTCGAATTCCATTTGCTGGAAAGGTGAGCAGTCCAAGTTTGAGGAATATTCTTATTGATATTTAGTTGCTTAGGCTAGTTTTCGTGCAGAATATATCAAATCTCATACTGTCGATTGTCTTCTCTTTCATTTAGGATTGAATTCAATGATGATGTTTTAGTAGGTGGTCCTGAATCCATTTGTTAATAGAAGTCTTATTTAGGAAATAGTAAAGTTCTTTGTGGAATGTCCAGAATAATGTATCAGGAGTTGTATCATTAAGAAGCTGATAGCAGTAGGCCCTTCCACCAATGAATAATTCAAGGCTATTCCTGTTTGCCTTGAGCTCCTAGTAGAGCAGTTTTCACAGTCTTTCTTTTTGGTTGTTTGGTTGAATGCGGCACTAGTTATGAGCTGTATTTTGCTTTTTATAAGTTCCCTACTTAGAGGATGTCCTTTGGACCTATCTTGGTCTGCCTGGAGCTCCAGTCACGTCCTTTTTGATGGTTTCCTCTGTATAAAGTGCCTTCGTTTACCATCTTCTAATTATGCTTGCCCTCGAGTTTAATTGATTTTGTTTTTCTCATCCCAATCCTCTCTAAGTCCACAGCTAAAATTTGTTATACAATAGAGAAGACTTGATCCCACGACGTGCAAACCTGTCAGTATTAAGTGCATATACGTGACATCTCAAGCTATTTCCTCACGTTTTACCTTGCATTTATGTATTATCTGCAGGTTGATATATGCTGTTTTGACAAGACTGGGACACTAACATCTGATGACATGGTATGAAAAGTAGAACTCTGGTTCTTTGACTGGCTTTTTGGAGGCTTTGATTTTATTGTTTGCCTTATCAATAACAGGAGTTTTCTGGAGTTGGCGGATTGACGGACAGTGTGGACTTAGAAACAGATATGACTAAAGTGCCTGCCTGCACTCTTGAAATTCTTGCATCTTGCCATGCCTTGGTCTTTGTGGACAGCAAGTTGGTATGTCTTTTGTTGATATTATGAGAAACCACTTTTACGATCAAATCCACCTCTTTATACGAAATGCTTTTCAGTTAAAGCAGAAAAATATGGCATCTTTTTTATAATACTCCTTTGGGTATACAAGAGAAGTCTCTTTTGATGCTTCTCATAGTAGCTAAACCATTGCATCGTTTTAGTAATATCACCTGTACAAGCAGGAATTAGTAATATTCTCTAGAGGCTAAGACCACCTTGTGAAGAATCTAAACTCAAGATTTTTAAGAACCATTTTTATGAGCCTGTAAGACCACCTTGTGAAGAATCTAAACTCAAAAGTCTGCCCCAATCAGTCCCTTTTGAGATCGAAGCCTCAAAAAGCTAAAAAGCATATTTCAATCTGAGCGAGTGTAAAGAATCCTTCCTCACTCAATTTCTTTTCAAAGCCTTAGAAGGCTACAGAAGCATATTTTAATGTGTCGCAATAAATTACCTGTCACCTGGGCGTTAATTATGAATAGAAGTGTTCCACATCTGGATCATAAAAATCTCATAGGAATAAGACAGAAGAATGAAATAATATTCTCTCTGCAAGTCATCAAAGTTCACATAGCATTTATACGGAGTATGTTCATCTTGAAGAGCTGAATTCCCCACATCGTCCTAGGGTTATGCCAAAACAATGGCGATGTCCGTAATAGATAGCCTATACCAAACAGCATCAGCTTGGCCAGAGCTTGAGTCGCCAGCTAAGAATTAAACTTCATGTGACGAGTACCTTATAACATATGCTTACCGAAAAAAAGTAAACATTTACTGGACATCCTAGTGCAGGGTTCTTTACTTCTAGTTTGTCACTTGTGCCATGTGAAAACAAGTCATTTTCTTTGGTTGCCATGTGTTAATTTCTTTTGATTGGTGTTTGCCATGTGCTTACAATTTTTTTCTGTTAATTGCAGGTTGGTGATCCTCTTGAGAAGGCTGCAATCAAGGGAATTGAATGGACTTACAAATCCGACGAGAAGGCCATGCCTAAAAAGTAAGTTCACTATATTATTGTTAGGTGTTATGTTGTGTAATTTTTCATTATAATTCCTCCTTTTAGTTGATTAAATGAACTATTAATCTTGGATGAGAAATGGAAAATATGCGGAAGTGTAAACTTGAGGCAAAAGCCCGAATGTGGGATGAGAAAAGCACCATTTTACTCGTGATCAGGCATACAACTCTTTCATATGTAATTTTGTTTTTAAAAGCTTCTCAGCTATTTCAGTAAAGCAATAATATGGGAATGCAGCACTTGTACACAAGAAATATGCAAAAGCTTCTACCGCAGGCAGCAATTGAAAAAATACAATATTAAAGCTTAGAGAGGGCCATACATATTCCTCAGTCTATATACAGTATGCTAAGACAAAGACTCAAGCTTAGCTAACACAATTTTTTAAAAGATGCGTTATGGTCCAAAATTTCTGTTGAGCGATGTTATTGTTGACGGCCATATCGAGTTTCTGTTGCAGGTGATACGCAACTTTGAGCTAGTTAGAAGCTCTGAAAAATATTTAAGAAGTACTATAAAAATTCTAAATAAGAGTTCAACAAATAGATCAGTTAGACAATGAGAAAAATATCATCTAGTGACCCTAGCACTGCCTGATAATGTAGACGTGTGGCAAACACATTTAATGCATTAATGCAGAAATCTACTGTAGACTAACTACGGATTTTTTTTATATATCAGTTTTGTGAACTATCTTTTCATTTACTCTTTGTATTAATTAAAAAAGTGTTTTTATCTTGTACTAATTGAAAAAAAGTTGCGCTAATAAACAAATAACCCTAATGCTTGCACGGTTGAACGATACCTAATTATATTGCATGCTATAAAATTATATTTTTGTTAATAACTCCTTGAAACTTTTGGCATTTCCTTATTAGTAACTTTGAAGCTATATTACATGGACTCTTCAAAATGCATGAAGTACCCATGTCGGACACTCGACACTTGGACATGGGTATGGGATACGTGTTCGAAACATCTCATAGGATATGCCACCGACACTATCTTAAATTGTTTCTTTTGATTCATTATTGCTTTGAGATGGTGGATTAGATTTCGATAAAAATAATATGCGTCACAGAAAAGACCATGTTACCTAGGGAGTAATTAAAAAAAAAAAAGGTAGTAGACAGAATATTTTGCCATGTCCTTGTGTCTTGGGTTTTGAAAATTAGACGAATCCAGCACTTGGACACGTATCTGACTCGTAACTCGTTCCAAGTCCATGTAACATAGCTTTGAAGAGGGCACAGACACCTTAGCTGGTAACAGCTGTCCTCCACAACCACTACGGATACATAGGATGGAAATCACTTCGCATATACGTGGCTTCCCTCAGCCATGCAGTGATACACAGCTAAGGGAGGTAAAAGCTACCTGTGCTCCTATCCAAGAAGAGCTGCACCAAACAAGAACCCTGATGTGCCATCCACATGGTAAGGCAACATGTGAAAGCCACTCATGCACCATCTGGTTAACCCGCTAGAAATTATCAGTGGACTCCAAATAAAGGGCTAGGATTTGCCAACAATACAATCCCAAAAGTTGCATCTTTTTCTTTCGTAGAGAGTTACAGTTGTAACTTTGAAGTTACAACACCGAGACTGCTATTGTCGAAGCTTTGCGACAAAGATCAAAGCATTGAATTCTCCTGTTAAACGAGATCACACCGATTTCACTGTATTGCCAACCCTTTGGCTGTATCGCCGAGATCTTGTCCCAGTAACACCTATTCACCTTGAAACATGATAGAATTAAGTCAGATTACTGATCCAGTTTGGCAGCTGCCCAAGCTGATTTGTTATGCCGAGATTTCGGCCATAATGGTCGTGACTTTGAATTATGCCTTCTCTTCCTCACACGCCAAATGCCTTATCAAAAATTTAAGAGTAAGTACTTACTTTGAAGCACATAAGTGGGGCAGAGAACTTTTGGAAACTCCGAAACACACAAAGCACAAGAAAATAGAAATGAATGCTCAAGACGGAACCCGTATTAAGCTAACATTGGAAGGCTCTAGCAGTTGCTGGATGTTTTGCCCATAAAAAGCATAAAAAGCCGGAAAAAGACAAATTAACATCTTTTTCTCAATATAAAGTTATTCTCAAGCTCTGGGAAACATGGAGTCCAACTTCGAGGAGAAAAAAAATTGTTTTTCTCAATAGTAAGTCGCTGCTAAGATCTGTGAAATGTAAAGTCTAACTTCTTCAAGCTAGAAAAATTGCTAAAACTGAAGTTCGGTTGAGGGAACTCAACCGCTACACTGATGTTTGAGCAATAACCAGTGGGATAAACTTCTTCCTCCTTTCTTATTAGTTTGCTTTTAAGGAACAAGACAGTAAAGAAAGACCATGGGATTGCCTGAAATTGGATGCAATCACTTTCTGACCTTTTCCCCGCTTTGCTCATCTTATTAGCTGTGGTGGTTTTTATGTGCTTGATTTTGTCCTGTTCTTCTTTTTACTGCAATTGCAGGGGAGGGGGCAATGCTGTGCAGATTGTGCAAAGGCACCACTTTGCTTCTCATTTGAAAAGAATGGCAGTTGTTGTTCGTGTTCAGGAGCAGTTTTTTGCCTTTGTGAAGGTATTTTAGCCATATTTAGAAGCAATTTACGGGACCATATCATGATCCCATTACATCCGAGATAGTACCTGTTGAATATGCCACATTACTTGTGAAAAAGTAGATAAGAAAATCTTATGCCAGTTATTTGCCTTCTTTCCTGACGCTCATGGTACCCCCATCGTTTTTTAATGCTTGGCAATATTTGAGAACATGAGCTAGAACAAAATTATTTAGATCGTAAGTCGTAACCAACATGAGATGGGTTTGAAGATGCCTGAAATTGAAATGAACGGGGCCCGAGCGTTGCAGACTTTGGATGTGCTCGACACGAACACCAACAGGGACACCACACACTGCTTTCCAAGATATCTAAATTTTGGACACCCAAGGACACTGCTAAAATACATATCTGAATCTATAAGTATATATAAGAGTCTACCTGCTTCCTTGTCACCCAATATCAACTAAGCCTAACCTAACTGGTCACAGTTCTTGTTTGACTCAACTGATTATGGCAAAAAAGGGAGCTGAATAAGCTCCATAATCAGTCAGCAGAAAACTGAGGTAGTTAGGAAAGCCTTCTCTTTTTCTCAGCAATGAATTGTGATCTGGAAGCTCGATTGACTTTGTTAAACAAATAAAATATGAGCAAAATTTAGTACTCGAGTCTTTTTGGCCGACCACTGTATGCTATATATCCGTGCTGAAAGTGTAAATGTTTGAAAAGACACCATTTCAATCATTAGCGACCAAGGAACGCAAATTGCAATTGATGAATTATGAGTTAGAAAAGGAGAATAAGCAGCAAAATTGAAGAAGCATGAAAAGAAAGTAGCAGAGGAAATAACGTAGCAGCAGAAAGAAGAAAGGACGAGAAGCAGGAATAGAAAGAGATACTAGAAAGAAGAAGAATAAAGTATAGGGCAGTATACTACTAGTTTCCAGAATGACCACAGAAATTAGAAAGTATATTGGGGTTTTGCCCCATATGTGGGCGACACCTTGTTCAATAGTGTCAGACACCTTATGTAGAAACATGTGACAGATTTTTAGAAGAAAATATTGGACACCGTAGAGAGGTGCCCGACACGTATCTGAGAGGTTCTGGTGTCTGTTAGTGTCCGAGCAATACCTTGGTGAAATGAAGTGTTCGTGCTTCATAGCTCGGCTCACTTGGAGCCCCATCTGATGTATGAATTTTAAGACATTTTAGTTGGATCATTGGATGGGCCCCTGAGGTATGCATCGTTATTGTTGCTGCTCGAGTCATTTTCAAACCCATGGCAGCATTTGTAGTTAAAAGTGGTCTGATTACTAGTCATCCGATAAGAATATTCTGGCTCGTGCTTTGCGCTTTACAACAGTCTCTGTCTTTCTTTCTATTTTTTATCCCTGAAAGTGCAGTATCCGTTGCTATATATTTTGAGTAACAAGCTCCCCCCATTACAACTCTTCTATTTAGGGTGCACCAGAAACCATACAAGAAAGACTCGTCGATGTGCCAGCATCATATGCTAAGACCTACAAGAGATACACACGTCAAGGATCTCGTGTTTTGGCCCTGGCGTTCAAGGCTCTTCCAGATATGACAGTAAGGATTCACTTCTTTGGCGATTTTGCTCCTTAATGAATTTTCCCCTTCTGTTAGCCTTAGAAGTAATCAATTTTTGTGGGCAATGAGAAGCTCTCTTTTGCAATATTGGACATAGGTTCCATCGACAATTTGTTGCATTAAAATATTTGAGTTCAATGAGAGCTGTGGCTGATATATATTGTTGACACTAGCTTACTTGCACTGATTAGTGGGGCAGCATTGTATCTAGAGGGTGCATGATGGAACCATGGGCCCTATGGTCCTGAATATTTCCCAACTTTGCCGATGATACTAATACCGTGCAATTTCAAAATGAAAATCTCGTAGAATTATGTATCTAGAGCTTACCTTTCCATACGCTTTGGAAAAGGAAGGTAAAAGAGTAGAAGTATGTAAAACGTTAAGAAGTCACAAGGACTTGTACTGATTATGTAAATTACAATATTGCCCTTGTTGGTTCATCTCAAGAAATATTAAGTTACATGAACCCTGCTTTCCTTGATTGCAATTTGGACCAATTGAGTTGAGTTTGATTTGTAGTGCATTGATCCATTCCCCTTCAACTTAAATGAGGTGGAAGCTTAGTTGCAGGAAACTCCTAATATGGTGACGTTTCTCTCTCGGAAACTCGCTTTTGCGATCCCAAGTTAGGAGCTCCATGGGATCTCGTCCCAAGCTAAGATGGGAACTCGATCCCGCTAGTTGGATAGAGATGCATGGAACAAGTGATAGAATACATGAAAATCAAGCTCTTTTCAACTCAATTCCTTGTTTCTCTCTTCCTTCAAGTCCTTAAAGTCTCCTTGTCTGTTGTTGCTATCTATGTAAACTATGCTAAACAAATGATAATACTCTTTACGCATTTATTTATTCAAGCCGCTCCCAACCTCAGATTCTTCTTGGTGCTTACGCTTCCCCGCCCCCGCCCCCGCACCCGCCCCCGCCCCCGCTTTGTGCAACTAAGGGTGGAAGACATCACATAGCACCAATTTCTGTGCACACCTTTGCGAAGAATTTTGGCAAGTTAATCCATCAATATGGACAGAAAAGTTAAAAATATAGTGTACAGTATTAGGTTGATGGATCTTCCTACGTCAAAAACTATGATTGTTATTATTACATTTGATTTTATTTGATTTGATCAGAGGGAGGGAACTCTGCAAGCTGAATAGGTTTGTAATGAACAGAATGGAACTGCTTCTAAGTATAAATGATTGATCCGCGATCTATGTTCTCTCAGACCAAACATGTCACCTGTTTCTGTCTACGAATTTTTTTGCTATTGTTTTACTCATGTTGCACCTTTTTACTGTAAGAATTGATATTTCTGCTCCAAGAATGGACACTCGTTCCTGTCTCATGTGGATTGGGTCAGTTTGGTGTAAATAGTTCATTTATGGAGTGGGATTACCATTTTTATGTGGTAATTACCTCACACATGCATGTATTAACTCTTTAAGTTGTTGCTTTTGATTTGTCCAATTTCAAAGGTAAGTGAAGCTAGAAGCTTGGACAGAGATATGGTGGAGACTGGGCTTACCTTTGCTGGTTTTGCGGTAAAAAGCTACTTTTCTTTTTGTGTGCATTCTTACTCTTATTATGAGCTGTATATTGTTTCTTGCAAGTCAGGGGCTTTTTGTCATAGTGATATACTTCATATTAACTTCAGGTATTCAATTGTCCTATAAGAGGAGATTCGGCCAAGGTGTTATCCGAGCTAAAAGGATCATCACATGACTTGGTGAGTTGCAGTTTATGGATCTGTGGTATTTGTTATTGATAACAGAAATTTGGTTCAGGGTTCAGCAGCTGTAGAAGTAGTTTATTTCGTGTTAAAGAAATGCATATAAATAAACTAAAAATAAGGTGCTTGCTTTTGCTCCATACCTCCTTGTGGAGAAATTGCTCTAGAGCTTTTCGACAACGGCTCTTTTATTGCTTTGCTTATTGACTTCGGCAATTTCAGAAAGAGATACTAAATTTTTAGTCTGCCTTCTTAATTCTTTTGATGTTGGAGGCTTTCTTCTGGAAATATCTCTTGCAACTTCTTAAATAATTCATAGTTTAGCGATTAAAATGTTTGCCATGTGCTTCATGCTGTTTGCCCATGAGGTGCAGGTCTACGCTTTCTTTCTTTCATTCATTGTGTAGACATATTAGCATGATATTGATGAGAACAAGGATTTCTTTTGTTAGGTGATGATTACTGGTGATCAAGCTTTGACAGCTTGTCATGTTGCTGCGCAAGTTAATATCATTTCCAAACCAGCACTAATTCTAGGCCCAGCAAAGAACAGTGAAGCATATGAGTGGGTTTCACCAGACGAGACTGAAAAAATTAGTTACAGGTAACCTTTGTTGGTTGCAATTGTGCAGACCTCTTAACTGCGTTGACATTTCCTCACTTTTACGATGCTTTATTGATTTGCTGATTGTCGCGTCTTGTTCAAACCTGGTTTTCACATATTCTAGTAATTTGTGTCTGAAAAGCTGCTTTTATTGGAATTCCATGAATTTACATGTCCTTCCTGTCATCCATGAGAAGTTTACATATATGTTATTTTTCAACTGATGAGAACCTATTGAAGGGTGGCCCTATCACTCAGTTTTTACTCTTGTGCCTCTAATTCATGCACGAGGTACATTCACACGTATCGTCTGCCTAACCCCCTCTAGTCTTCATTTTTCCTTCATCTGCTTTGAACTTTAATTGATTGTACTTGCAGAGGGACGGAGGTTGAGGCTTTATCAGAATCTCATGATCTCTGCATTGGAGGAGACTGCGTTGAAATGTTGCAGCAAACTGATGCGGTTCTTAAAGTCATTCCATATGTGAAGGTTGTATTTCACCTCTTATTTTTATGACCGACTATTAATGATGGCTAGAAACCTGAAAAAGAAATTCCAACTATCAGGTTTTCGCTCGGGTAGCTCCTGAACAAAAGGAACTCATCATGACCACTTTCAAGTTGGTGGGAAGGTTGACATTGATGTGCGGTGATGGAACGAACGATGTTGGAGCTTTGAAGCAGGTGATTCGCTACTGCTTGTTGGAGTTGACTCTTGCTTGTCATTTTTCCGAAATACGTCTTTCTAATCCACTTTCTCTAGTAATGTAGAAACCTTGGGCTGTTACTCAAATCTAGAAACCGGACAGAAATTGATTTATCTAAAGAAAGTTCAATGTTGAAGTTGTAAGTCATACATTGCGTCAATCGGCTGGGTTAATTTTATAAACCAGTCTAGAGTAGCTGTAGGTTTATCTCTTCGTTAATCCAGAAAGCCTAATCCCAATTTCTTGTATTGCTCTTTCTGAGGCCTCACTAGGGATCATGCCGATACATTCCACACTAGGCTTTCAGCTGCCCAAAGCAAGGCTTCCTCGTGGAATTGGGATGGCTAACTTTAAGAAAACTTTTTCTCCCACCTGCCTGTCCTTTAGCTGGGGATGCCAACTCAGTGGTTTAGTCAAATAACTGAATGTACGAGTACGTAACAGATTGACGAACACTGGATTATATCTCAATATTGCGGTGCACTGAAGCATTGGAGCATATCTTAAAGAATTTACGATGTCTGTTGCAGTGCACTGAAGCTTGCGGCTGAATTATAGTTTGACATGCAAGATATGGCCACAATGTGTCAATTTGTTAGTTAGAAAAAGCAGCATTACCTGGCTTCTAGTGACTTTTGAAGGCTGTCCAGGTTGCTCCTAGTTTTCTGGCCCTTACTGCTGTCTTAGGGCAATAAGTATGCTACCCTTGGTTGCACCAACTACCAGCAGTTTTGCTAGTGAAGTGAAGCTGTCTTCTCTTAAGCGAGTCTAAGATTTACTTGGCATAAGCGTCACTGTGTGTTGCATTTACATTTTGTTTTCTGAAATTAGAATGCTTCGTTCTGGTTGATGCAGCTTCTTTTAACTCAGAAAGAGGCATGTACATAACACAGATACCGCTTCTTTAACTTCTATTTCCTGTTGTTTTCAGGCGCATGTAGGAGTAGCATTACTGAATGCGATACCTCCAACTCAAAATGGAAAAACTCCATCCGAGCCATCATCTAAAGCTGAAGCTGTGCAATCTGCCAAATCAAAGAAACCGAAGTCTGCTTTCGAAGCAGCCAAAACCGTTAGTATTAACGAAGAAGGCCCTTCGAAGAGTAAAGCTGTTGCAAAATCAGAATCTGCTAGCCATACAGCTGGTAACCGTCATCTGACTGCAGCAGAGATGCAACGTCAGAAGCTAAAGAAACTCATGGATGAGATGAATGAGGATGGTGATGGTCGGTCAGCTCCTATTGTTAAGCTTGGGGATGCCTCAATGGCTTCACCGTTCACGGCTAAGCATGCGTCAGTGGCACCTACCACTGACATAATTCGACAAGGACGTAGTACCCTAGTCACTACACTCCAGATGTTCAAGATACTTGGACTTAATTGCCTTGCTACTGCGTATGTCCTGAGTGTTATGTACTTAGATGGCGTCAAATTGGGCGATGTTCAGGCTACCATCAGCGGGGTTTTCACGGCTGCCTTCTTTCTGTTTATCTCACATGCTCGGCCCCTTCCTACCCTTTCGGCTGAACGGCCCCATCCCAATATCTTTTGCGCCTATGTCTTCCTCTCTCTCCTCGGGCAGTTCGCCCTCCACATTTTTTTCTTGATTTCTTCCGTTAAAGAGGCTGGGAAGTACATGCCAGATGAGTGTATTGAGCCGGACTCTGATTTCCATCCAAACCTGGTAAATACGGTATCATACATGGTGAGCATGATGATCCAGGTGGCCACATTTGCGGTGAACTACATGGGCCATCCTTTCAACCAGAGTATCTCAGAAAACAAACCGTTTCGATATGCCCTTTTGGCTGCTGTTGTTTTTTTCACCGTGATCACCTCCGATTTGTTCAGGGACCTGAATGACTGGTTGAAGTTGGTTCCGATGCCAAGTGCATTGAGGGACAAGCTGCTGCTCTGGGCATTTCTCATGTTCTTGTGTTGCTATGCGTGGGAAAGGTTGTTGAGGTGGGCATTCCCCGGTAAGATGCCAACTTTGAAGAAGCTCGACCGGTCTGCTGCTGCGGCTAAGTTAGATAAAAAGAAGTTGCTATGATTTTTGACTGAATCCAAAACAGAAGATGCCCTGGCCAAGAGAAAACTGATGATAGGAGATCTGCAGCTAATGGAATCCAAAACAGAAGATGCCCGGGCTAAGAGAAAACTGATGATAGGAGACCTGCAGCTAATGGCTTTTTGCGTTTTTTTTTTTAATTATGTACAACACCTTTATTTATCATTCTGTTCAACATTTGACTTGGGAATTTTCCTTATGTATCCCCTAATTTTTCTCCCCAACCGAAAAAGGGAACACAAAATGTAACTTTTCTAGCACTGAGTGCCCAGCAAAAGAAAATATTTTCATTTAATGTCAGTCTCTCTCAAAAATCCCTCTCATCTCTCCGCCAATAACCAAAAGGAAAACAACATGATATAACCAACGAAAGAAGGTGGTGTTTTTTTCACTTATGGGTGCTCGTTGACAAAACGACGAAATGATGGAAGGCTCTAATTCCAAAGTAAATATTGCTTTTGCAAGTCTGCAATTACATCAGAATGACACCAATGAGTGTATTCTTTTGGTAGAAGTCATGCCTTCTTTGGTAACAGATAGAGTTGTCAAATGGGCCGGGCGGCCCGTGGCCCAGCCCGGCCCGGCCCCTTTCTGGCCCGGGCTTGGCCAGGCCCATACATGAACAGTGCTGGCCCGGCCATTTTGGGCTTAGGGCCTGGGCCATGCCTGAATTTTTCTGAAAAAAGCCCGGGCCAGGCCAGGCCCGAAAAAGCCCCGGTTTGGCCCGGCCAGAAGAACGGCCAGAAAAAGCCCGGTTTTTGCCCGGGTCATGCCCGGCCAGGGTTTGGCCCGGGTCATGCCCGGCCAGGGTTTGGCCCGGGTCAAGCCCGGGTCAAAGTGGCCAGAGAACTGTTTTTTCTTTTCTTCTTCCAATGACAAGCCCGTGTACGAATAAAAAATAAAAAAAAAGAGGTAAAGAAATAAAGTGACGCGTTTGACCATTTCTAATAGCAACATGGGGATTAAAGCTAACTTGACTTATGGGTGGATCAAGATTGGGACTTCTTCATCACTTCCACACTTTGCTCTTGAACTCATTTGTGACTGGCCTTCATCACAAAAAATCACCCCTTTTTTAACAAGTTTGCTGCAACAACTACTGTAATACCAAGCCATTAGTGAGAGCACTCTCTGTATCAGCAGCAGCAAAAATGGTCAAGGCCATTAGGGTTCATGAAGTTGGTGGCCCTGAGGTCCATTTCTCTCTGTCTCTCTCCCGGTATCTGTGTGTGGATATCATACTTAACATATGTAGTTTGCGATTTAATCCGCTAGCTCTTTTGAAAGTAGCCGCTAAATATTGAATAACAAGAAAATGCCAAAAAAAAATAAAAAAGTTTGGGCCCGGCCCTAAATGTTGGGCCTAGGGCCTGGGCTTGGACCGGGCCCAGATATCCCCAGAGCCAGGCCCGGCCCGGTTGGCAGCCCCCTTGGCCCAGCCCCGGCCCGTTTTGCTCGAGGCCCGATGGGTTGGGCCGGCCCATTTGACACCTCTACTAATAGATCTAGTAAATATTATTTCCTCCAACTCAGATAGTCGAGTTGGAGCAGCTTACTCTAGCCATTTGAATCTTACAAATAAACACATTCAAAACAAAATGAAACAAGAGAGCCAGGTCATTTAAATTTTGAGTTGGAAAGCACTAAACATTCACAAAGTTCGCACTTTGAAGTACACGAGGAGGTGTTATAAAGGGTACAGTTTGAGTCACATGCTAGATAAGATTGTGTGCGACAGAGCAAGAATAGAAGTAAGGGAAGGAACCGACGCGAAGCTTTCGGATTAAAAGTGCTACGAGGGTGAAGGCACGGAGCAAGCACAAGGACGGCGATCCAAATGTAATGTCAAGGTACAATGCTAAAAGTTTTGAAGTCAAGCTTTATTGTGAAACCACTAGCTGAACAATATCTAGTTGCAAAAATTTTATAGGAAAAATTTGGCGATAATAAATAACATTCTCGTTAACACATTTTTAATAATAACTTTTAGCAGCACCTTTTTAACGTCACTAAACAAATGCTACTAGTAGTATTTATCGGAATATGGGGGTTATATGCATCATCCTAAAGGTACGGATAACTTGTCTTCTTGTGACAGATGACGATGCTATATTGGATGTGCCACCTCACTGAGATTGAACCATATGACAGTGTTCCATCTTATGCCATAATCATTCATTTGCCGAGTCCTGAACAACTTTCCTTTGTCTGCCTAAGAAGTCTAACTCACACAACACCGATGTGGCTAGAGTAAGTCCTCAATTCTTCTGCCACATATCCGCTATTCTCTGTAAGTCCTACAAAGACGTCAATAGAAAATAGTACATGGCAGTGCTGGGAAGCCCATACGTGACTCTGACAAACTAAATGCAGTGTGCTAAAAGACGTGTTCACGTCTCCGAGTGACCCAATGGTAATATTTTTAGAGGCGTTGGTCAGCAAGGTGAGAAGGGTTAGAAAGATCAGTGCCTTGGCATGCCTATAGTGTTATGCAAGTCTCTTATCATGGAGGTAGTGTCTCCAAGAAAAGCCTACTCTACGAATAAGAGTCCTCGTACCTGAACACTATGAACGAAGCTCATAGAGAGGCCTTGTCTCAGAAAAAAGCCTACTCATCAGGGGCGGAGCTAGAAACTTTTCACCACGTGAGCACCTAACAACCTAATAGACAAAGATAAATTTTCTAAACCTCAAAGTGTTGTCAAATATATTGAACCCAGTAAAAGATAACCTAAATGTGCATGTTGAATATGCATACTATTATATGGGTAGCTATTTCAATTTGTGCCAAACCCATAGTTTCTTGTGTTAATTTAAATGCACATTAATAATTGGACTAAACAGATTCCTAATATCTAACCAAAAGAACCTACCATGGTAAGGGTGGACCACAAAGGCAAACTTAAACCCATGTCATACTTTCTCTGTCAAATGCATGAAGTGCATGCATGAAAATAGAGCAACCAAAGAGAATATTTATCACATACAAGTGCTAGACTAGACCTTATCTCTGTTCTGAAGTAGGATATATGGTTGCTGGGTTAGTTTAAAGAACGTAAGCTTTGAACTATGGCAATCAAACTTCATTAATATAGTATTTCTTCCTTTTTCCGTCACAACCACGTCCGATGAAAGAGAACACCTATTTAGACCCAATTCTATTAACATGGCAATTTGCAGATGTCATAGATTATCAAGAACCCAAAATTATTGTTGATAGAAAAGGTGTCTAAAATAAGTAAAAGAACCTGTTTTGGGTTTTTTTTTTTTTTGGAGGGGGGGGGGGGGGTGTTTAAAAATTTGTGGGAAACTTAACTAGACACAAGTATGTATCTTAATCATACCAATGAAAAATCTTAGCCAATACGCTAACTACATAATCTCAAAGACTAATAGAACAATAAGTAAAGAGATTGAGTTAGATATACTTGGCAAGAAGATATCAATAGTTCAGCTCAAACTATCCTTAAACCTACATTCACTTATCCAGTGAAGTCTTTTGTAGCAGCACTATAATTCATTGGTAACAATCTTCTTTCGAGTCAAGCTCAATAGCGCTATAAACACTTCACAATTCCTCTACACCGAGCATAAGCCTTGAATTCACAAAATTCATAGAAAACTTGACAAAGCATTGATGTCAATCCGTTTACAAATATCAATTTTGTATAAAGAAAGCCTCTTGAAAATAATTAGTACAAATGAAACTCTAGTACAATAAAGAGACGTGAGAATGAGAAGGCTCACTCAAAAGAATGGTTTGCCCACAAATATGCTCTCGTGATGATATGAAATCCTGAGATCATAGAGAGAAAACCAGTTTTGCTTGAGCTTTAACATTCTCTATACGTGGAGGCTTAGAAAATAATTTCCACGGTGTACCATGAAACCCTAAAACAGTTTTCCTGGGTAGATACGTGATATAGTCATTATACGAACTTAGCATCAATTTTAGCAAAAGTAACCGTTACTTTATGTGTGTGTATGCATATACAGACATAATCCACTTAATGCACACATTAGAGCATAAACAATGTGTTGTTATCATTAAAATAAGATGTAAGCCTAAATTATCCAACTGTAAAACTAACAATCTCCATCTATTTGATAATGACAGACATAACTTCTATATAAGATAGTATGTATCAAATTTTATTAAGATTAAGTCCAGCAACCAACTTAAATCATTCAATCATCTCTATTATACTCAAGATATGTTCGTTTATTTCATGTAACAATTAAGCTCATGGCTAGTGCTCTCTAGCTAAAACTAGGTGTGTTGCTCCCTAGCTAAAACTAGGTGTGTTCACTCTTTAATTTTCTTTCAGCAACACATAAGTATATATGTAATAAGTGGAAATAAGACTACATCTATTTGTCACCAATGAAAAGATAAGTGTATGCATGTGTATCAAGATAGTTATGAGCAAGATAATGACCTGTGACACAAATAACCAATGAAACCATATGAGCAACATCAATAATTTTTATATGGTCCAAAGAAAGATCTATAATGTAACTCAACAATATCATGTACTTCAAGTATTTTTCAGGAATAACATGATAGAATGTGATTCAAGCGCGTAGGCTTTACCTATCTAGTTACAATATGCATGTACCATGTTAAAGTATACTTTCCGTCAATTAGTACCAACTAACAAACACAACCCAATTGATAGTGAAGCCACGCTCCTTTTTTTGACATCACTAACAGGCGTGTGTGCTCGTGCGATTGGTAATGTCAAGCATTAAGCTGGTATAAGTACTTATTCAATATAGAATCCCAACAAAGCCATTAATGGCTATGAGCAATCATTGCTTTTAATACAAATACAAGAAGACCATCTATCTTTATCTAAAGATCATAAAATCAAGGACATGACAATTTAGGCCATAGTTCACATGAATTGCTATATATATATATATATATATATATATATATATATATATATATATATATATATATATATATATATATATCATGATGAATAAATATGACTATTTAAACATTTTTCATGATGTATAAGTTTAGCACATAACATTAGATTGAATAGAGTATTAAATTTTACCTTTTTAGTGAATTATTAAGGAATTGATCTCATGAAAAATCATTCTTGAAGTCTACTTTATTTTACAAGTTTTGAGACTCTCCTTATTTGATGTAGCACATCCAATCTTGGAACGCTTACTCGCCTTTAAAATTTAGCTTGCTTCTTATTTCTCCTCCTTTCAGAATTTATTAGGAGCTTTTTCCTTCTTACCATTTACCCTTGCTTTAGACAACTTACAATTAGAATTTAAGCCTATTTTTAGGTACCCACATTTTCTTGAGTCTACGAGTGCTAGTTCTAGTAACATTATGGAATTCTTTAACAACATATATTTTCTTTATTCCTCTAACATTAATAACTCTACAATGACAATTTAGTTGTATGCTCTTTCCTATTATACTAACTACAATGTATAAAGAGTGTGCAATAGGTCTTTTATTGCCTTGTCAAAACATTCAAGCTAGTTTGTTGTTTAAATTGTTTTGGAGGCAAGGTGAAGGGATCAAGTCCTATATGAGATTCCAATTGTTTTTGCTATTAACAAACCTATGAAGGCAATTCTTAAATCACAAACCTCATCTTCTGAATCTTCATCTCGTTTTTTTAAACTCAACATTTTATCTAAAGTTTCCCTCGTACTAAGAATGTTCACGACCAAATCAATCAAATCATTATCCATATTCTTTATGTAGATATAGCTACATAGACATTCATTCTTGGCAAGCAAGTTATGGTTTTCACTTTGAAAGTCATCTAGCTCCTTTAAAATCACATGCACTTGTTTTCTCAAAGCATAATTTCTCTTGGCTATTTTTATGAATTCTTTAAATAAAAGTATGCATGGTATATATAATTATTAAAACAATTGCTATCACTATCACTTTGTGAATAATTTACCTTATCCTTTTGAACCTTGAAGCATACAGTTGTCTCTTATCATAAAATCACCATCTTCATCTTTACTTAGGTTATTGTCGCTCCATACATTGGCTTTAGTTGATGTTTATAGGGAGTGTCTCTTTCTTGACTCTTTTTTTTTCTTATCATCTTTTGAGGTACTCTCCATACTTGAATCATTCTCACTCTTGTGTGAGTTTCCATCTTTTTTTTTTTACATTTCATGAAACTCATCGTACTTATTTGTAATACATGACTTATTAAGAAGAGAAGCACAGAAGAAACCTTAGTTTCTTCAACAAACGATAAAGTGAGAAGACAAACTCACCCTCCAAACGATTGGCAGAGTGAATCAAATTGTACATTGACTCCGATGATATTGAATCTTCTATATGAGTTTCATTTTGTCAAAAACTTGCCTGAGGTTTTGATCTGGCAGAGGGCAAGCCGAAGAATACCTTAAGAGGCCAGTAACCAAGTCAAGAGGTTATCATCACACTGAATAAAATTAATGCGGTTCAAACACCGCAAAATGCACAGAGACAAGAGAGCACCTGGAATCAACTAGCCATCCAGGGTGTCGGGCTGAAGGACTTGCTCTTTAAGTTATCCTCAATGCTTTTAAATATATTATAACAGCTGAACTATTGCAGTGAAGCAAGCTTCTTTGCTAGACCAAGGAAGGGAAGGGTCAAGGACATCTCTTTATTGTTCAAGTCCTCCTCCTCTTCAATTAAAGATTGATCTACCATTGCCCAAGCTTTAAAAGCAATGCACTTTTCCTTCTTCTCTGGACCTTTTTACCAGAATGATTCAAGTTGCATCTCATAAGTAATCAAGGAGCAAATCAACTCATCCAACAGGAAGGTGTTGAAATCCTTTGATTCTTGAATTGCAATGATCTTTGTAGCCCATGCTCTAGGTAATGCCCTAATTACTTTTCCCACAAGATTGCCGTTAGAGAAGTATTTTCTTAGTTATTTCAGAGTATTAACAAGTTTAGAGACACGAGAATTGATCTTGGCAACGTATTCATCATAAAACATCCAAAATATTCATATTATTAATGACATAAATTCATAACTCTAATCATTTTAAAGAGAAATCCGTTCAATATTTAACTCTAGTATTCAAGCAGAGCACGAACTTGTCATGATCAATTAATTCAGATTTTTCCTTTAGCACAAGCTTATTCCCAATCAAATTGGTGGAAACATAAGGAATATCTTCAATGATCTCCCATACTTTAAAATCTACACATTTTAAAAAAATCTCATGTTAATTTATCATACTACTGCCTTCTTTTCCCTCAATATATAGATCTATTAAAAAAATGGGGCACTACAAGAAAAGTTATTTTTGTGACGGAGTATTAGCGACGGAAGAAATTCCGTTGCTAAAAGCTCTTCAAGCGATGGAAAGTATCGTCGGTAAAAGTCTGTAGTTAAAAAATTATATAGACAGAAACAATCGTCGATAATAGTATTTGCCAACGAACTTTTAGCCACTACGGTACCGTCGCTAAAAAGTTTTCAAAAAATTTCTAATATTCCAGAGTTTCTTAAATTTTTTTAGCGACTACGACCGTCGCTAGAAATTTCGTCGGTAAAAGTGCTTAAAATAAGACTTTTACTAACGGACGTTTAACAACAGTGGTATTCTGTCGCTAAAAGTTTCCCATAAAACAGACATCTTCTTTCTCTCTCCCCGACTCTTTCTCTGTCTCTTATCTTTCACCCACCCACTGGCGTTCCCCCACAGGCATTCTCCCCCTTTAGCGACCCCCCTCTACGGTGACCCACCTCCGGTGACACCCCCTCATTGTCGTCACCACTGCATCCACCTCGAGATCTGTATGTCCATTGCCCTAATTTTGTTTAATGCATGTTTTAGTTGTTATAGTATTAAATCTTGTTGCTGACCTTTAATGCATGTTTTTATTGATGGAGGATGACCTTTAAATCTTGCTAATCTGTATGTCCCTTGCCCTAAATCTTGTTGTTGACCTTTAATATTATTAAACCCTTGTTCATAATCCATCAGCCACCTTTAATGCATGTTTTTATTAGGTTATATTATTTGGGTTTCATATCTTACCTTGTCGTAGGAATGCACCTTTATATAATTGACTTCCTTGCTTGAGATTTCTGTGTAAAATTGCACTGTATAATTTTGTTAACTGTGTATTAAGCATTTAAAAATTGAGATTGTTGGTAAAGGATGGGACCCAATTGGATTGAAATATCGGATATGTGATTTAGTTGAATGATGAGTTAAAATTATGTTAATGCGATAATAAAAACATGACTGGAAAAGTAAAAGAATAAGACCTTTTGGATGCTTTTTCGTATGTTTTTTTGTGTATTATTAAAAAGTGCACTATAATGAGCCTAATTAACCCTAATTAGCTATAATTAGTCTTAATTAGTCCTGATAAACCCCAATTAACCCTAATTAGCTCTAGTTAGCCTAATTAGTCGTAATTAATTGTAAGAACCCAATTAACCCTAATTAGCTCTAATCAGTCCTAATCAATACTAATCAGCCCAATTAAATCCTAATTAGCTCTAATTACTCCTAATTAACACTAATTAGCCCTAACATATCTTATTAAACTCTAATTAGATTAATTAAACCGTAAACCCTAAGCCGTAAACCCTAATTAACTCTAATTAAAACCAATTAACTCCTACTTAAACCCTAAATAATACTAATTAATCCTAATTAAACCCAATTAACCGCAATAAGCCCTAATTAACATTATTTACCCCTACTTAGTCCTAAGTAACTCTAACGAACTCCTAATTAACCCCTAACACATCTTGAAGTAATCCTAATTAGACCTAATTACATACTAATGACTGGAAGTAGCCCTAATTATCCTATTTAAACCTACTAACCCTAATTACCCTAGTACATCCCTAGTTTATCCTAATAAGCCCTTGTACATCCCCAATTAATCCATATTCCACAGCGAAGGTCCAACTCGTTATTAAGCCCTGCATTACGAATATTAGTTGTTATTTTGTGAAGTCCATTGACAAGGAGTTGGGTCGACTCGTTGCCAACGAATTAAAGTGAAACTGGTAACATAGGCAACGATCTTTTCTGAAATTTTGATATTTAGAAAAGATTTTTGCACATGTTACCAATTTTTGAACGCATGCATGCATGCATAAAAATCCTTAATTCCCGTTCAAAGGTACTCATTACAAAGTAATGCTTTGGATTAATTACACGTAGGTACCCTGAAACTACCCCGAAGTCTCACTTGAGGGTCCTAAATTTTAGTTTTTACACATAAGGGTTTGTAATTTCAAATTTTCGATAAATAAGGACTTCCGTCCAAATTCCTAAAGATCTAACCCTTTCCGTCGGGGTAATTTTGTCAAGTCACCTTTATTTTTTTTTCAAAACCCTAGTTTAATCCAATTTACATCATAGCCAGCCCTTTGCCCTAGCCCCAGCCATGACCGAAAAACAGAGGTTCTAGTCACCGACGACAAGCCGACAACGCCAGAAAAATGCCAAAATCGTCGTCACCCATTGTCGTCTCTAAATCCCAACCCCGTTGCGACCTCGTCAACCCTCAACATCCCTTGATTCGCCACCACCTCGCAAACTTCGTTGCAAACCAAGTCACACTGTCGACGACATCGCCAACCAAATCACACGAATTTGATTGGTTATACAACAAACCAAATCGCCAACACCATCGCAAACCAAATCACACCAATTCAATTGGCTGTACAGCAAACCAAATCGCCAACACCATCGCAAACCAAATCACACCAATTCGATTGGCTGTATAGCAAACCCAATTGCCAACACCATCGCAAACCAAATGACCAACCCCAATATTCAATTGGCTGTACAGCATGCCGCGCTCCACCAAATTGGCTGTGAAAAGCGGGGATTTGGATAGGATGGTGGCTTCGCCTTCAAGGTTGACGCTCCAGATGAGGTTGCCAGCAGAGTTGGTAACGTAAATGTTGCCGGATAAGTCAACAACGACGTCCTTGGCACCTGCGGTGAATTCGGTGGGGTTGGGCTTATGAAGGGGGCGAGGAAGAGGTGAAAGCAGGAGGGGAGGTCATAGGCAGCGAGGGCAGAGGAGGAGGAGGAGTAGAGGGAGGGATGGGAGTGGATGACGGCGAAGAGGCAGCAGCAGAAATGGTCGAGGGCGAGGCCGACGAGGGAGGAGCTGGGGGGAGGGGGAGGAGACAATGGTGTCGATGATGGCGGCGTCAGAGAAGGAAAGGAGGGTGCATGGTGGTGGATGATGGGCAGAAAAGCATGGTGCAGATGGTGATGAAAATTGAGGTAGTGATGGTAGGGTTTTTGAAAAAAATAAAGCTGACTTGACAAAATTACCCCTGATGGAAAAGGCTATATCCTTAGGAATTTGGACGGAAGTCCTTATTTATCGAAAATTTGAAATTACAGACTTTTGTGTGTAAAAAATAAAATTTGGGACTCTCAAGTGAGACTTCGGGATAGTTTCAGGGTATCGACGTGTATTTAATCCTAATGCTTGGCAATGAGCCTTTGGATGCCCAATTTGGACAATTTAGAAAAGTTAAGTGTTTATAAAACAGTTTATCGACTCGTGCTCTGTGATCTATGTTGTGAATATTTGGTACACGTTTTTTTGTATTTCTCCGTGTACATACAAATCTGGTGTTCTAGCATCCATTAAATCTTGCAAGGCAAGATTAGATGAATGTTAGAATACCTAATCGATGTCGTGTACTTGGAGAAATGCAGGGAGGTGCTGTCGAATTTTTCATAGACATAGGACTAAGCAAGAGTATTGGTGTCAAATGGGCCGAGCTTGGGCCAGGCCAGCCCAATCCCATCGGGCCTCCAGAAAATCAGGACAGGGCCGCTGTCAAACGGGCCGGGCCGGGCTAGAATGAGGGAAATCTGGGCCCAGTCCAAGCCTAGGCCCTAGGCCTAACATCTAGGGCCGGGCTTGGGCCGGGCCCAATTTTTTTTTGTTATTCAAAATAACAAATACACCTTAGTTATTCTCACTAATGATCTAAAAGTAATAGATTTCTTTTACATTTTAGTCATAGAAGGCAAGCAGATACACCTTAGTTTAAAAAAACTGAAAAGGCCATTTTTTGGGCCAAAAGAGGGCCGGGCCAAATCCGGGCCATTTTAGGGCCAGGCGGGGCCCGGGCCTATTTCTCAAAAACTTAGGCCTGGCCCTGGCCCAAGCCCTAAGGGTTAGGGCCAGTTCGGTCCCAAAAAAGGGTCGGGCCGGCCCGGGCCAAAAAGGGCCGGGCTGGGCCAGCCCGCGGGCCGCCCGGCCCATTTGACACCTCTAAGCAAGAGTTGGTAACCATTTTATAGACATATGTTTTTCTGATTGGGATAGGACCACTACCTATTAGAGAAGGAAGAGTTATATATAGACATGTTGTCACATGCATACATTCATATTTACATCGACCTTGCCTAATTATTTGTCATAATTTAAGGTGGTATATAGTACGTAATCTCAGCTGTCATGTCGATCGATCGAAGTTAGATGAAAAGAAAGAATGATGATGATTTTAAGGATCGCATTGACGAATTTCTCGACTTCGTTTATGCGCATCCTATACATGTTGACTTTGATAAGGTAAAGATTTGTTACATTGGAGAAAAAGAATGGCGGTAAAATGACATCTTCGTTGGTATAGTTTTATAGGTGGCTACACAAGGTGGACGCAGCACAGGAAAACGATAATATTGTCATCCAACCCAGCTAGTCAAGCTAAAGTTAGGGAGGAGGCACAGTATGATTACTGAGATATGATTATGGATGCTGGGCATGCTAATGTTGACTGGAGTGACGATCATGACGAGGATAGTCCCCAGCAGCCGAATGATGGGGCTAATCACTTTTATGATTTGTTGAGAGACGCGGAAGAGCCGTCGTGGGATGGAGTTCGGAAACACACACATTTTGTCTGTGGTTAGTAGGTAATTACAGTTAAAATCGGACCACGGGCTGAGTGAGAAAGGATTTAATGAGTTTGTTACTTTTATCAAAGAAATTTTGCCCGAGAGTGAAAAGCTGCCCCCTCATACTATGATGCGAAGAAGATGACGAGGAAACTTAGATTGAGCTATGAGCAGATAGATGCGTGCAATAATGACTGTGTATTGTTCTCGAAAAAGAATAAGAACTTGACACGGTATCCAGTATGTGATCATTTGAGCTACAAACTGGACAAAGGGAAGAAGAAAAACATTGCATGGAAGGTATTATGATATTTTTCAGTTACCCTGAGGCTTCAAAGAATGTACTCCTCCTCCAATACGGCTGAACATATGAGGGCTTACTATGAGACTCGTAGCAACGATGCCGATGTGCTGACAAACCCAGCTGATGAAGAGCCGTGGAAGGAGTTTGACCTCAGGCATCCAATCTTTGCACAGGAATTTGATGTTATACTTGGTTTGGCAACCGATGGAATCCTTTCGGATAGTCTAGCATGCCTTACTCCACATGGCCTGTCATTATTGTCTCGTACAACCTTCCACCAGGCGTGTGCATGAAGAAGCAGTACATATTTTTTTCATTACTTATTTCGAGGCCGAAGAGTCCCTGGTAAGGACATAGATGTGTATTTAAGGCCGTTTATTGAAGAGTTAAATCAACTATGGAATTATAGAGTAAAAATATTTGATGCATCCTTTAAAGAGAACTTTCAGATAATGGCTACTTTGATGTGGACGTGTGGCTGGAGCACACATGGAAAGTTAGCATGCCCTGCTTGTATGGGCGTGAACCCCGGTCATACGTTAAAGCACGGTAGAAAGCCCTCGTGGATCGGATGTCATCGAAAGCTTTTGCCACCAGACCATCAGTTTCGTAGGCAGAAGGATGAATTCGACAAGACAATCGAGGGTGAGATTGTCACACTGGACTACCCATCTGCTGAAGAAGTGCTCTCACACCTGGAGGCTCTTGATACTGACATACCATATGACAAGGGTGTGCCGGATCAGAAGATTCTAGGATACGGGAAATAACACAACTGAAGGAAACAATGTATTTTTTGGGAGTTAGCCTACTGGAGGACACTCATTATCCGAAACAACATAGATGTAATGCACATTGAGAAGAATGTTTGTGATAATATTTTCAACACAATGATGAATGTCAAGAGAAAATTGAAAGATCACATTAAAGCGTCAAGGGATCTACAACAGTTGGGTGTACGCCATGAATTGCATCCTTGGACAGTTAGTGGGAGGACGATACTTTCGCAAGCACCTTATTGTCTAGACAAGAAACAGGTAGAGAAGGTCTATCAGTGGGTTAACAATTTGAAGCTTTCGAATGGGTTTGTATCCAACATATCTCGTTACTACAATGTATCCGAATGAAGTTCCAAGGGATGGAGAGTCACGACTGTCACGTATTTATGGAAAGATTCATTCCTATTGCCTTCCAGAGACTGTTGCCAAGGGTTGTATGCGAGACTTTGACTGAATTATCTCATTTTTTTCGAGATATATATTCTTCTACAATCCGAGTGAGTAACGTGGAGGTGCTTGAGAAGAACATTGTGGTGACAATTTGCAAGCTGGAGAAAATCTTCCCACCTTTGTTCTTTGATTCAATGGAGCATTTGCGTGTTCACCTGGTCTATGAAGCTAAGATGGGTGGACATGTGCAATATCGGTGGATGTATTCATTCGAGAGGTAATCCTTAAACTTGTTATAATTGTTCATTTACACTTAATGCAAAACCTGTTATCATGGTATTCCACCTAACTCTATTCGCTAAACTTCTAGGTTCATGTTCCATTTGAAGAAGAAAGTTCGTAATAAAGCTCGTGTTAAGGGCTCAATTGCAGAGGCTTACGTAATGGAAGAGCTTGTTAACTTTGTAGGCAATATTTTGAACCTAATGTTGATACAAGGTTAAATCAACTAGGCCGAAATGACCCCGGAGCCAACACAAATTTGGAAGGGCAATTATCAATGTTCAAACAGTCAGGTAGTCCGTTCGAATGAACCTATACTTGATGACTAACGGATGAAAAGTACAGTGCTGTAACAATATATGTCTTTTTAAATTGTGATGAAGTTTCAGCATTCGTTGAGTAACCTAATGTCTTAAAATAACTACTGTTCTTAATTTAAAATGTGTGATAAGCGAGTCAACTATATTGGTTTGTAGTGAGTTCGATGCGGAATCATTAAGCACCGATCTCGTTGGACTTGAATCTCATCTTTAAGCACTATATACGTTTACTAAACGCTTGAAATTACGATTGCTATCGAGATTAATGCGTCAGTGACTTTACATGCAAGGCACTGCTGCTGGACATGCCGAGCAGGATTCGAATCCAGATCTAGGACTTGGCAACCCTTGAGCCCCCTCTCGTGCCCTCCGGGCTTGTATTCCCCTCCCCTACTCTATTGTATCTGGCTCCCGTGCCCTGTTGAACTATATGTACTTTTTATTTTTCAAATATAGTATACAATTTGTAAAGTTATATATTTGTATTGTGTTTGTTTTTAGGTTAATTAATTGCTGATGGATCAGTAATTATTTAACCCTAATGTGCATTTGCTGGATTGTGCCTGGTTGTTGAGAAATTAAATTTGTGATTACAGGTTTGGGTATTAATTTTTTTTTTTTAAAAGTTTGACTTTTAGCGACGGAATAAATCCATCCCTAAAGGTTTACCTTTAGCGACGGAAATTCCGTCCTAAAAGTTCACCTTTAGCGACAAATATTCCGTTGCTAAAAAAGTTTTTCGTCGCTAAATATTTAATGTAACAAATTATTTTCGAAAAAAAAAATTAAAATACGGAAAATATATTTAGTGACGCAAGTTCCATTCCTAATGTATGAATAAGTCCGTCACTGAAAGTCGATTTTAGCCAACGGATTTTAAAATTCCGTCGTAAAACTTTTAGTGAAGGGGTTATAGGCGACGGACTTTTAGCGACGGGGTGTTCATCTAAAGGTCTTTAGCGGCGGATATGAGGCTTTTAGAGACGGATCTTCTCTTCGCTAAAAGCTTTTTTCTTGTAGTGGGAGGTCTAGTGATATAACTCTCCTCAAAACGAGTAAACCCCCTCTTAACTCTTTAGGTGTTAACAAAAAAAGTAAGAGCTAAAGCTCTGATACAACCTGAAACTAAGAAAACAACACTAGAGAGAAGAGTTGAAGGGTGGGTGGATAGAGTTTTTGACAATTGAAAAGTTTAAACTAAACATAGGCATGTACCTTAATAAAAGTAACGGACAATCTTAACCGGTTGGAACTACACAATCTTATTGAATAGTAGGGCAGTAAGTAAAGGCGGTTCGGCTCGAATTATGCTCAAGCCTACATCCACATATTCAAGAAAATTCCTTGTAAGAGTACTAGAATTCATTAGTAACGATCTTCTTCCAAGCCAAAATTAAAACCCTTATAATCACTTGATGATATCCCTATATCCAAGCACAAGCTTTGAATCTACAAAACTCACAGAAGATTTGACAAACCTAAACCTTAAACACAAATTTTTTACAAAGATCAATTATGCATAAAAAATGCTCTTAAAGATAATGAATACAAATGAAACTCTAATACAATGGAAAGACAAGATAATTGATGACGTACCAACATCTCGTAAACTAGTAAACAACTACCGGTGGAAAAAAAATCACACTTGAGCAACCCCTTGGGGCTACAGAAACATAAACGACGTCGTAGCCCCAGTCCTACTATTCCATTTTCCCACTCTACCTTAAACCCTATAGTGCACTGAACCAAATCTCACGCCGTAACACGCCGTACCGATCCGCGACACCAATGGCGAGTCGACTCATCATCGCCCTTTCACTCTCATCTCTCCTCCTCTTTTCTCTCCTCACCACCCAATCCAGCTCCATCAACGACGACGATGACGAAGACCTCAGCTTCCTTGAAGCCGACGACGTTCCGTCCCCCGCTCACCGCCATCCCGATCCGGACCAGTTCGACTTCGAAAGCGACGATGTGGACGACGAAAACGACGACGATTTCGGCGCCTTTGACGACTTCGATTCGCCCTCCGGCGAGAAATTCGATCACGAGGAGGAAGAGGAGCACTCGGATCCGCAGATCGACGAGAAGGACGTCGTTGTTTTAAAGGAGGGGAATTTCAGTGAGTTTATCGAGGGAAAGAAGTACGTGATGGTGGAGTTCTACGCGCCGTGGTGCGGTCACTGCAAGGCAATGGCGCCGGAGTACGCGGCGGCGGCCACGGAGCTGAGGGGGAACAAGGACGTGGCGCTGGCGAAGGTGGACGCAACGGAGGAGGGCGAGCTGGCGGAGAACTACGAGGTGCAGGGCTTTCCCACGGTGTACTTCTTTGTTGACGGTGTTCACAAGCCTTATCCTGGCCAAAGGACCAAGTTAGTTTTACAACGTTACATTCCTCTCAACATTTGCATTTTCTCGTTATGTCTGCATGTAGTCGTTTACATGGCTGATGTTTTTGTGGTGGAATTAGAATTTCTAACACATAGATGTAGAAATGATAAGACAAGAATATAGCAATGACGAACCAGATTACTGATTTGCAACAATGGAACTTAACGATATAACGATGTAGAAGCAACCATAAGTAAAAGAAAATGGTCTAGAGGCCGAATGTTGGAGAAAAGGTTGATTTAAGGTGGTTGGGGATGTTTTTCTATTATATGTGGTGACAAAGCTTATTATGCGAGCTACTTACATCTTACATTGTAAGTAACTTACTTATCCTAAGTATGCTGAGTAGCTTACTTTCTAAGCTTTGTTTCCTTATGTCATAAAAGCACCCACCAGCTTTATCTACCTCAGGGGTCATGTTTGCCGAACAACCCATGCCAATAACTAGGGTTGTGGATCTATTATTTAGGAGGTATTAGCTTGCTATCAAAGACTGTAGCAGCACCGTAATACACCATAAGATGGACGCTTGTCCAAAGACCTCAATGTCTTGGAGGAAGTGTTTTGTAGCGGTGCCCTGACATCGTTATCACCTACTTCATTGGGTCGCAACGCTGAAACGTGGTCAAAGGGAATTTGACCTTTAGAGAAATTGATAAGTGGCCAGAGAAAAGTTAGATATAAGATGGTTGGCTTTCTATATTGCGTAGAGTAAGAAAGCTTCCAATACAAGCTACTTAGCTGGGCTTCTTCTTCAGAGGCTCAGAAGGTTTTGTAGGCTTTGTTCCCATAAGAAAAAAAAAAACCCAACCAATTCATATGAACCTTAAGGGTTAATGAATTTTTTTGCAGTTGTCCATACTAGGGACTATGGACCTGTTTGGAGCTATTAGCTCATTTCAACATTCTAATGCCACCGTCATACTACATATGGATGGACTCTTTTCTAAACAAACAGTGGGAATGCCCCTCCCGACTCCATGACTTCGTCATTAACTATTTAAACTCTTTCAGTGGGTCCTCCCTGTGGGAACCTGGGTTAAAGGAACACTAACGTGGAGGGAAAAATGGTTGAAGTAACGAGTAACGGAGAAAAGGTGGTTGGGATTTTTTTGATTTTACATAAAAATAAAGCTTTGAAAATAAGCTAATTCGCGTCCCAAGGAAACTTAAGAAAGAGTGCAGGTTAGATGACCTTGCCTTGGGTTGGTCAACCAAATTCTTGGGCACACAAGTGTGTTTCTATACAACACATGTATCAGATAGTGTAAAATTATCACAAAATAGAATTGTTCATTAACAAGGATATTGATACCTGCATCCATTTCTGCAAGCTAAACAAGGAAAACCGAACTAACCAATTAGATGAAATTCGATTACCAAACTGTATTTGGTCGGTGATTCAGATTATTTGTTGATGTTTGAAACAATGCCCTCTCCTACATATCTAGGCCTTACATTGCCCTTGTTCCGAAGCATTATACTATAACAAACCTAATGGTTGGGATCGGCCCGACGGGACGTAGGTGGTTACTTAGCTCTCCCGCTTGTTCCTGCAAGAGTAACTAGACCGAAAGGATGTGCTTTTACTTCCGAATTCTACTTCTTAGCAGAATGAGCTATCCTTCCTTTCCGACTAATCCCTATCCTAAGCTGGAATTCCACTTCTTAGCTTGACTATATGCTCAAGAACTAGGCTAGTTGAAAGAGTGGGGCCTTGATTCCCTTGTTCAAAGTTATTTTGGGCGGTGTCTTTACCCCTTGATAGAGGTGTTTTCCTGTTATTGTTGAGGAAGGCAGTTTGCTTTAAGTCCAGTTGTCAAATCAAACTAGACAGGGAACACCGCGACCAGCCTGTTAAGTCCGTTTGCTCGAGCTAGCACTTTCAAGTTAAAATATACGTCTTAACTTATAGCAGGTTCTTGCAACAGAAGGCCAGAAATTAATACACATGAACAATGTGGATAGTAAAGGTTGGGCTAATGTCATTTGCTCTTTCTTGTTTGTAGCCTTTGTCAGGGCATTAATAACAAGAAGGTGATGGTTGGCCCGACCAGTCAACAAGAGTGGTTTCGTTGATAAATAGTGTTGTCGATCCTTGTACCTAAAGCTGGCTCTTACTTAAGGAAGTGCTTAATTTTTTTCTGGCTACAGTTTGGTCTATACTTGCTTTATGCTTAGATTTAGGAACTATCTGATTCCCTGCAAAATGTGGGCCAGCTGTATTTTATAGGTCTGTGTTTCCCTAACCTATCTTTCCTCCCCCCTGATGCTACTTTAGCACTTTACCAATGTGGTAATATCTGTAACCATGCTACGGGTTCTGGCTGCTAAAGGTTCTGAAATTGCTGAATGGTAGCAGTTTTACAGTTCAAGGAAATAAAAACTATTGATCTGTAGAATTGTGAAGTTTGTAAGTAGGGTTAAATACACATTTAGTACTCTGAAAGTACCCCGAAGTCTCACTTGAGGGTCTCAAAGTTTATTTTTTACCCATAAGGGTCTGTATTTTTAAATTTGCAATAAGTAAGGACTTCTGTCCAAATTCCTAACGATCTGGCCAAAAAGTGTCAGGGGCAAATTGTTTGGACACGTTTTAATTTCTTTCTCTTTTCTTTTTCAGTTTTCTCTTCTCTTCTTTAATTTTTTTCCCTTGTTCTTTAAATTTTCACCCCTGTCCTCCCCATCCAGCCCGCTCCTTACCCAAGCCCCACCAACAATCTAGCCAATACACAGAGACACCAAATCACCCAAATTGGCGTCACTACTGCCGAACCACCACCATGTCGCAGTGTCGGCATCAACATCGCCACCAATGCCGGCGCCAACATTCACCAGCGCCAAAACCACCACCGCGGGGGCACCAACATAGTCGTGGTCAACAATTAATGTAGCATCATCATTGTGGACCACCAGATTGGCTGCATCTCCCCTATCTGACGCACCAACGTAGACCTATCTTCGATGGCGGTGGGTCCCGAATCATACCTGCTTTGAAGTTTTGACCAGATCTGGGTTTTCCAAACGCCGTTGAAGTGGCGGGCAGCGACGTGGACCACTTAGGGTTTAAAGATCTCTTGGTGTTTTTTGGGGTTTTGATCTGAGTCAGAGTTAATTGGGGTTGGATTTGACGCAATTTGGTGTTGTCAGATTCAACTGGGGTTTGATCTGAGTGGATTCAATTGGTAAAAGCGGGGATCTAGAGAGGATGTGGGTTCGCCTTCGAGGTTGACTTTCCAGATGAGGTTGCCGGCGAAGTTGGTGATGGAGGTGTTGCCAGAGAAGTCGACAGCGACGTCGTTGGAGCCTGCGGCAGAGTCGGTGGCGTTGGGCTCGTGGAAGGGGGTGAGGAAGAGGCGGTAACGGGAGGGGAGGTCGTAGACGGGGAGGGCAGAAGAGGAGGAATAGGGGGAGGGAGAGGAGTGAACGGCGGCGAAAAGAGGTACTGATGGTAGGGTTCGAAAAAAACAAAGATGCTCTAGCTGATAGTTTTTATGAAAACTAATGAGGTAGTGATGGTAGGGTTTTAAAAAAAAAAACAAAGCTGGTTTGACGAAATTGCCACCGACGGAAATGGCTAGATTATTAGGAATTGGGACGGAATTCCTTACTTATTGTAAATTTGAGATTACAGACCCATATGTGTAAAAAATAAGCTTTGGGACCCTCAAGTGAGATTTCAGGGTACTTTTAGGGTACTTACGTATTTAACGCTTGTAAATATCTTTGTTGTCACATAGTCCAACTTCACTTTTTGAGGGACAAGGTTTTTGTCTTTTTACTTGAAAGTTGAAGTTGTGGGAACCAGTCTCTTGATTTAAAGAAGCATTAAAAAACAGCTTGTTTTCCCTGTTTCCTGGTCTTGTTAAATGTCCATAAGTCATTTAATTGCAATGCAGAGATTCCATAGTAACTTGGATCAGGAAGAAGACAGGACCAGGGATACACAACATAACCACAACAGAGGATGCTGAGCGCATATTGACCTCTGAGAATAAAGTTGTTCTGGGCTTCCTGAACTCGTTGCTGGTATTAACTCATCCTTATTTCCTTCTTTCTTAAGTAGCTTCATGGGATATTGGTATCGTTTAACGAGCAGAACGTTAACTGTTTATACAATTTTTGTCACGTGATTTATAGATAAGACGTGCTTAGATTCCATATGTCGCAAGTGGAAAATTTAAATCTTCCGTTGCTGAGGCTATGATACTGTTTAAAACGAGAAGGGGCTTGTGGTATTCTCCTTTTTTGATAACCAAAACCGCCAAGAGGGTGTGAACCTGAGTACACAGGAATATACAAATGTAAAGCAGATCCCCTTGATATCTAAAACATGGACAAAGCCAGCCGAGACAGACATACTAGAAGAGAGAGATGTCAAATGGACTTGCTTACCATCTAATACAGCACATGCATGCCTTCATAATGACGCTTATTACTCTTGTAACAAGGAAAACACCTAACAAATAAAGGGACAATTTGTCAACAGGCACGCCATAGTCACTTCGGATATCCTCGAGGCTGGTAATGAAGGAAACCAATGACAATCTTGACATCATTCAGTTTGTTCCAAACATAGAGAATACGAAAAACCAGAGCTTTTGAGCAGAAAGAGAATAAAAGTAAAAGAGGAACAATGGACTCCTGCTGACAAGCACCTGGGACAATCACCAAGATTGATCCTATTCCTCTTATTAGGTTGTCAAGAGTGAGAATTTTTGCTAAGAAGCACACCAAACGGAATAAGGCACCTTAGGTGCTTTATTTTTCGAAATAGCGTTATGCGGAAAAACAGCAGAGGTGTCCCTAGAAGAGAGAAAAGGAAACATGATCTGACATCAAAGTGTTGATTCAAAGTTAATTTCCATTGCTAATCCTGGGCATCCAGTTATAGCTTTAAAAAGGACAAAAAAAATTGAATGACATGCAGTAATTTCCAATCTTGATGGTAGCCTCTTAAGAGAGGCATAGGGGAAACACCATGATTTGTGATGGATGAGATAGAGGCAACAGCTGCATCATCATCCATGGCAATAACATAGAATTCGGCGAAAACATCCTTTGGTAGTAACTTCCCTGCTCGGGTTAACCAGAATTTACTCGCTGACCACAACCGACAGAAAAGCGAACCTGTATAGAAAATTCATCCTACACATTTCTAATGTTCTTCTGAAATGATTGGCCCGTACTAAAAAGTTGAGGAGACCTCTTTTGGTGAGATCATTAATATTGGGTTGTTGTAACTACAAACAAAATGATTGCTTCCGACAAAGTGATTACAGTCCTCTTTTTCTAGACTAGTTATTTTATTCTTGGGAAGAATATGGATTTCATTCTTGACATCATGCAGGCTCCTGATATAAGATACACGCGCGGATGCATGCACATATATGTATACATATGTATATGTGTGTGTGTGTGTCTAGGTAGTTGGCATGGACACGGTGTTGGACGGGGACACCGGACACCGCAATTTCTAAAAAATCAGATTTTGGACATCGCAAGACACCGCTATTTTTAAATGTATTTATATATATATATATATATATATATATATATTTATATATATCAAATATATTCCACAATCTAAAATAACAAACAATAATGAAAAACTACCAAAACAAGGAATTCAAATACAAGTCATACTTAAATGTTAAATAAAAATAAATATACAAGCAACATTTATTTGGTCAATATTTATTTAGTCAATGTACTAGAAATGCACGACAAAGGGAGAAAAGAAAACAAAAGAAGGAAAGAAACGAGAGGACTAAGGGAGAAAAGAAAAAAGAAAAGGAAAAGAACTAGAGGGAGTGAGGGAAAGGAGACGAGATGAGGATACAAAGGGAAGAAGAAGACCTGTGGGTCAGCCACGGCGGCGGAGGACCTCTGGCGATGATGGCAAGACCTCTGGCGACAGCGGCAGGCTTCTCTTCCTTCGGTGACTGTAGCCGTCAGATCCGTTGGCTTTGGCTTTGGTATCTTCGTCAATTGAGCTTCGACAACATCGGTAATAGCTCCGGCAACACCAGCGACACCGACGACAGCCTTGATGTGGTCGGCAGATAGTAGTCGTGAGGTGAGAGAGAAGAAGACAACTGTGAGGTGAGAGAGAAGAAGACAAGAATAGTTCAAAAAAATCTGAAATTGGCCCCAAACGGTCCGACACTGCTCCATGCCGTGTCTGACACTCGTCGATGAAGTGCCCGACATGGTGTTGGAAATTAAAAAAAATAATAAAAATTCTGACACCGATTAGGTGTGTCTGACACGCGTCGGTCGGTGTCCAGAGGGTGTCCGGGTGTCTGTCTGTTTAGGACACCATACCTCCACCTAAGAGAGGTGTCCGTGCTACCTAGGTATATATATATACTCCTACAGTATTTATATATGCATGTACATAGGGAAATGATTCTTTGCCCGTGCTGGCAACTTGAGCTAAGTTGTTAGTGCAATCTCACCGTCTGTAGGCAATTTGTGGACGACCCATAACTCCTTTATCGCGTTTTTCTAAAATTGTCTGCCCTGTAATGGATTGGACGTGAACTTTACCTTTTTGCCCCTCTAGTTACAATGGGGAAAAAGTATAACTTCCTCGTCCGCCTTATAATGTGACGGACCTTAGTTGCACAAAGCGGGGGCGGGAGCGGGAACGGGGGCGGGGGAGCGTAAGTAGCAAGAAGAATTTGAGGTTGGGAGCGGCTTGAATAAATAAATGCGTAAAGAGTATTATTATTTGTTTAGTATAGTTTACATAGCCAGTAACAACAGATAAGGAGGCTTTAAGGACTTGAAGGAAGAGAGAAACAAGGAATTAAGTTGAAAAGGGTTTGTTTTTCAGTTACTCTCTCCCTTGTTCCATGCATCTCTATCCAGCTAACGGGATTGAGTTTCCATATTAGCTTGGGACGAGATCCCATGGAGCTCCTAATTTAGGATCGCAAAAGCAAGTTTTCGAGAGAGAAATATCACCATATTAGGAATTTCCTGTAACTAAGGGACGGACCATGATAATCCATTAATCCTAAGTTTTATCTTTTGTTGCTCTCTCTTCTTCTTCTTTCTCCTTTCCCCCATCCCCCCGCCACCCCAACGCGACGACTGTACACCAACACCAGCCAATCTTCCACACGCCCCCATCTGCCAAAACACATGCACACGCACGTACGACACATGGCATATCCCCATCCCCTGTCACCATCCACCCACACACACATATAGCTGCCCGCCACCCCCCAACCAACCCCCCAACACGGCACGTAGTCACACACAAATAGAGTCACATGGACACACTTTGCTCTGTGTTTGTGTATCAGTGTGTGTGTCATGTGTGATGGTAATGCTTTTATTTTAATTTGCCACGACGAAAGGGTAAAATTGTCAAACGCCTTGTCTGGCCCATTATAATGCAGGTGGACTTAAAAAAAGAGATTTGGCTATCCACAAAAAGATATCTATATATACGTGTTTATGTACATATATTGATGGGAGCTGATTCCTTTGTTGCTGCTGGCAACTTAAGTTGTGAGCGCGTCCGATCAAGATTTCATTTTTTTTCACTTTTTTAACCATCAGCCAAGATGGGAGATAGTTAACTTTACATGTTTGCCCCTTTGCTACTCTCTCTCTCCCTTCCTCTCTCTCCCCTCTCAGATCCATCGCCCCATTCTCACTTTCTCTCTATTATCTCTTCCCCCTTGATACTCATCCCTATTGCCACGAGGCCACCTGCCATCCCATTGCCACGTTGCAGTCCTTAATCACCACCGTCGTCATGGTTGGGTGGCGGACGATAGATTTGAGTCATTTGAAAGTGGCCAGCGAGCTAATGCTCGATGTTTTTGACGTTGAGGGGTCGCTACGCTCTTTGCGATGGTGGATATGATGGTGGTAGCTGTGGCTTTGTGGGTGTATGATGGTGGTGGTGGTAGTGGTATGGCTACTATATTTTAGCGATGGCAGTGGGTGACACCTATGAAGCACGGACACAGGTGCGGATACAACATGAGTGCAGATACGCGGATACGACGCTTTTAAAAAATTTAGGATACAGGTGCGGCAGGAATACGACAAATTTTATAAATATTTTTTTAATAATGTACACTTAGTATTGAATTTCTAAACAATTTTTATCTTAATAATCATAATATATGTGTTGATATATGTAAAAAGATATTAATATTCCAACTAAAGTAGTGAGTTTTTAAGATTAATGGATTTTTTTCGCAAAATTTTAAAGCTTTTAACCAAATTAGTGAATTTTTTTAAAGTTTATTGGGCTCTTTTATAAATATTAAAATTCTATAGCCGAAAAGAATAATGCTTTTTATGTGGTATTACTTTTATTTCTTTGAAGTACGGGGTTAGTTTAAATAATAACTTAACAGTTAGGTACTTAAATTAAACAATAAAAGTCAAAAGTCATTCGAGCCAACATAGATAACATCGATCTTCTTCTTCTTCTTCTTCTTCTTCTTCTCTAGGACTGGAAGCAACGGCACACCGCACGCCGTCGCCGGTAAATCCTCCTCTTCTGCTTCTACCTCTTCTCTCCGGTCTCCTCTCTCCTCTTAGTTCCTTGCCGGTGGTCGTCGGAGTTCCTGGTGTTGCCGGTGGTTACAGACCTGCGCGATAATAGTGTTTTCATAGATCCGGTATGCACCCGATATTTAATACTTAGAAAAATAAATCCAAAATGTTGGAAACGCACCTGACGCATCCATGTTGCATCTGACGCGCATCCACACTCGACGCGTATCCGGTGCTGGTGCTTCACCCTAAATGCTGCATCGGTGCTTCATAGGGTGATACGGTCGACGTGCCGTGGTCACAAAGGTGATGGACGACAATGGGTAGTCAGATTTGACTAATGGCGAGATAGGCGGGGATGGGGGGGGTGTGATGGCGGTAGCGGTGGCAGTAGTGGTGGTGCATGTATCCGGTAGGTGAATTGGGACTGTGCGGCGATGATTAAGGTGGTAGTGGCGGTGGAGAGTGGTGTTTGATGGTGACGGTGCGAAGTGTGGGTAGTCTGATCATTATGGCTGGGGTGTTTGGTCTGTGATGGCGGTGGTGGTAGTCTGTGATGAAAATCTGATGGCAATAATGCCTGTTGCCGTTGTCAAAATTGGCCATTAAGTGGCCCGAATCTCCATTATTGGTGGTCGGAACGTCCATTGGGGTTTGATTGAGTTGAAGGCATTAGGTTTCTTCCATTCAAAGTGGGGTTTTAATGGTGGTGGTCGACAGAGGCTGCAGTAGCGGCAACATTGGTGGCTTGGGCTTAATTTGAGTCCTTCATGATTTTCCAGATTATTCCATCCATGATGTTGGGTTTGAACACATTTGAATTTTTATTGCTTTCCTTAGTCCATGAATAATACAAAAACACATAACACGAGTTTACAAGTGAGAATTGAACTGAGAAAAACTCATAACACAAAATACACATCCACAGCCTTCGGTTCCATTATAGGGTGGACATTGATATACTATTTTTATTTTGCAGTAAATAAAAGGCCAATTTCATAAAAAAATGATGAAAACATGATCTGGACCGTCTACAAGTTGTGTATGGATGGTCTGATCAGAGCTGGCTACTTAGCTTAAGTTGTCAGCGCGATGTAAGTCTATGCTACATGGACTCTTCGGTTTGCGCGAAGTACCCGTGTCGGACGCTCGTTACTTGGACAGAAGTATGAGATATGTGTTCGACACATCTCATAAGATATGCCATTGTGATACTATCTTATAGTCTTTTGTTTAATTTGTTATTGCTTTGAGACGAGACAAGTTGTCAGTTAAAACCAAATGCATCACATAAAACAATTTTTGCCTTTGAAATAACTAAAAAGCAATAACAAATATGAACATTTTGCCTTGTCTACATGTCTTGCGTTTTCAAAATTAGACGAATATGATACTTGGACACGTATCCGATCTGGACACTTGTACCGAGTTCATGTAACATAGATGTAGGTTCCATCTATCGTGAATGGACGGGCTAGATTGGACTTTCATTTAAAGCTTCCCGTCGTCCACTACATAATGTAGTAGACGACACTTTTGATCAAATTGCCCCTCGACGTAGTGCTTCCTTCTCTCTATCCCGACGGTGACCGATGAACCAACGGAATGCAATAGCCGGAGGGAAGCACGGATAAATTGGGAGGGAGGGTAGTTTTCATTCTAGAGTGGGGGCAAATTGGCAAGCTTAATGTTGTTTTTTTTGCTAAAAAGAATTGTATTCTGGCCTGTCCACGTGACAATGTGGACGGCCAGATACCGCTTGTCTCTATTAAATGGACACGGTATGAGTGCCCGAGTCGGATAGGGGTCTAAGTGTCGGTTCGTCTATCTCTCAAATCTCAAGACACGCGGACACGACAAAATATTTCTATCTATTCTTGTATTTTGCTTATTCCTAGTCTACATGGTGTTTTAAGTTACACATTGTTTTAATTTAAACTGAGATCATCTCATAGCAATAATAATAAACTAAAAGAAACACTATAAGATATTGTTCTTAGTGAAATATTCCAAGGGAAGTGTCAGACACATAGCCCATACCCAAATCCAAGTGTCGAGGGTCTTACAAGGATACTTTGGGCATTTTGAAGAGTCCATGGAACATAGCGCTGGTAACTTAAGCTAAGTTTCCGGTCTGTGGAATTTTATCAGCTCCCTACGCGTGCGCGTGTGTGCCGCCCGTGCTTATTTCCTTTGCAGACTCGTAGATACTTGGTGTTACATGTTTGATATAGAAATTGGCAGCATTTTCCTAGTTCAAAACAAGATATTATAACTTCCATTTTGGTGAAAGATTGTGCCTATATGGAGCTGGAGAAGTTGTTGTTTTCAGTAGTATTTCTTCAAATCCTTGTCACTTCTAATGCTACCAATCAAGCCAGGTGTTTCCTAGAAGAATAACTGATTCTTTCCAAATTGCTATCGGTTTTGGTAAACGAAACAAACAGGGTCCTGAGAGTGAGGAGCTTGCTGCGGCATCAAAACTTGAGGATGACATCAACTTCTACCAAACTGTGAATCCTAATTTGGCTAAGCTCTTCCATGTTGAACCTAATGTTAAACGTCCTGCATTGGTCTTGCTAAAGAACGAGGCAGAGAAAGTGAGCCATTATGGTTAGTTTCATCAGTTATCACTGCTGGTAAATATGTGTTTGTCTAGAAGCAGTATTACCATGACAAAACCTGATTTTTGTTTCTTCAGATGGTCAATTCGTCAAGTCTGCAATAGCTGAGTTTGTGTTATCTAACAAACTCCCTCTGGTCACAACTTTTACCAGAGAAAGTGCTCCTATGATTTTTGAAAGCCCAATTAAGAAACAGGTAATACTTTAAATTGTTTAAATTCAATGTAATGTTAAATTGTTACTAATTCATGTTGTTATGGAGTGGATGATCTCTTGATTGTGCTTTTGACATATTCCGTATTTTTTATTCTAGCTTTTACTCTTCGCCTCGTTGAATGACTCTGAGAAGGTTGTCCCAATATTCCAAGAAGCTGCAAAACTTTTTAAGGGGAAGGTAAGTCAGTTTAGCTATGCCAAAAGCTTTGAGAATTACTCTTCATTTTTTTCTTTTACTTGTATACCTGACGTATGTATAAGTAAGGCTTCGTGCTCGGAACCTTCCCAGGACACCTAATCCTGTAGCCTCGTGCATCCTTCCCCCCTGTGCCCCGGCAGTATCAAAGATGCATATATGCATCTGATTCCTTTTCTAGTTCCATCATGATGTCTTCCCTTTTTCTTTTTCGTTTGTCGAAATCAAGTTGAAATTTTCTAGATTTTCAGGTGTACAATGCCTGAGATAATTGCACCTTCAAAATTAAGAAGGAAGTCCTTAGAACATCAACTTTTGGCTAACTTCAGTCCTATATTTTAGCTTAGTAAGTATTTTAAAAATATTTAGTGAACCTTCACTAAAGAGGTTTGCACTGAATTCATGCTTCAGGGCTAATCTCAAATTGTGATGTATCTTATCTCATTTGAATGTGTTCGCTTATATTCCACGATAACATGTTTACTCTTTTCATCATTTAAAATGTGTATCATCCAGGTTGGCTTTTTTTTACATACTTAGGTGAAGTGGTGTCTTTTAGAAGTATATGAGTGTGTCTTATGCTATGAAGGATTGATATGGTAAAGGCCACAGTTACAAAACTACAGTCCCATGCCTACATGGAAAATGTTTAGCACGTAAGACGCAGACGGGGAACACATGAGTGAAAGCTCTAAAAAGTTTACTAGTAAAACTAAATATCAGCAAGACTTTTTATTTACTTCAAGACATGCCTCGATATCTAGCTGCTAGTGTGGTGATGATTGGTGTAGGCTTAGATTTTGTCGATTTACTGTCCACAAGCTTCATTTGTACAAATCAATTACATCGTAAAGGATTACAGCAATTAATTTTGATGTGGACATGAATTAGTAGCAGTGTGGTGGTAATGCCACTTGCAAAAGGGAGAGTGGCTGTTGATAAATGATGGTCAAGGAACTGAGGAAGAAGAGTCCGAGAGGGAAATAACATAGAGAAATAGAAAAGAAGAGTAACCAATAGAGACACAGAAGTTGAGTAAACCATCCCTGAGTGTATGCAAATTATGAAAAATAGAACTACTGTTTTGCTTGCCATTGGTTTTGTTGATTGTATGGCCTCACTATATTGCATGGAAAAATATAGCTTCTCTTAGATGCTTATATAAGAATTAAGAACTGTTATGGCTGCTTATATAAGAATTAAGAACTGTTATGGCTTGTATTTGTGGGCTTTTGTTGTTGAAACATATAGAATACTAAAGCTCATATCTTGTCTGCTGTTGGCATATGCCTGCTAATTCCTAACTTCTAGAAAACTTTAGTTGCTTTCTAATATAGTGGTGCTTCTGACTAATTGCAGCTTATTTTTGTATACGTGGAAATGGACAATGAAGAATTTGGCCGGCCGGTGGCAGAATATTTTGGTATCACTGGAAGTGCTCCACGGGTAGGACTTGTAGTCACCTTTATCTCCCCCTTGGGATCAAAAACCATTTCAGTATTTTTTCAACTGTTTCAGGATCAAATGCAATTTAAGTGTTAGGGTTTGTTTAGTGAGTAGTTGAATCTTCTATATTGTTTACAGACCCTTTGGCCCTTATCTTGGATGGACGTTACAAAACTCAAGGAATGGGCCCTTTTTGATGATCCAGGATGTAAAAGATTTTTGAGTTTTATCAAAAAATGCCCACTACCTTATGACTCATAACGTCCATCCATCAGTAATTGAAATATAAGGGAAAAGCCAATGTTTGAAAGGTAGCTAATCCTAATTATGAGATTTGGGGTAGATCAAATTTTCAGTTGTATACATCTGTGCAGGTTATTGGATACACAGGGACTGATGATGGTAAAAAGTACACGCTTAATGATGAAGTGACACTTGATAAGATAAAGGTCGTGTTCCTGCTTAACTTGTCTCCCATGATTTTCTCTTCATCTGCTTACAGAAAGGCGTAATTGTTGCTGATTCTACGTGGTTATATTGTGTTTATACATCAGGCTTTCGGTGAGGAGTTCATCGAAGACAAGCTTAAGCCTTTCTATAAGTCAGATCCACTTCCCGAGACCGTGAGTTATTGACATCTTTCTTAAGCTATTTGATCTGTTGCTGTACTCTGCTAATGAAACTTTCATACATCGATTGACACAGAATGATGGGGACGTGAAGATAGTTGTTGGAAACAATTTTGATGAAATTGTTTTGGATGAATCAAAAGATGTTCTTCTTGAGGTGCCGTTTGAACCACTAATAATTTGTTTCCCCTAGGGTTTCTAGTTCTATGGGGCTCATTCTCTATATAACTACAGATCTATGCGCCATGGTGTGGACACTGTCAAGCTCTGGAACCAACATTCAACAAGCTTGCCAAACATTTACGTGGCATTGAGTCACTTGTTATAGCCAAAATGGACGGAACCACAAATGAGCACCCCAGGGCAAAGGTAAGTTCATCTACTGGCTGGTGTTTCTAAATATCTTGATCTCTGCTTGGATTCGTTATCTTGGACTGCCAACTCCATTGGGTTTGTTATGGTATACTCGTCTTGGGATTAAGGGGTCCAACGTCCCACAAACTTAGGTCCAAGTTTTTTTTGATTTCTCCGATTGCCCTAGCAAGAATAAGTGAATAACCTGCCTTGCCATTCTTGTTCTTGGTGGGAAAGCTGAACAGAAAGTCATTTAAACAGCAAGCTGCCTTGTGGTTTTTGCAGGCTGATGGGTTCCCTACACTCGTCTTCTTCCCAGCAGGCAATAAAAACTTAGACCCAGTAAGTCGTGCTTGAAATAATCCAGTTTGGTGTGTCTTTCTCTTATCTGCAAATTCCTTGCTTTTGCAAACTAGCCTAGATTTAATAGCGTGCCCTGCATTATTGCAGATTACTGTAGACGCAGATCGGACAGTGGTGGCATTCTACAAATTCCTGAAGAAACACGCATCCATCCCTTTCAAGCTCCAGAAACCAGATGTATCTCCATCATCTGAGGGCTCCGACGCCAAAGAGGGCAGTAAAAGTGGTGATGTGAAGGACGAATTATGAAACTGTACCAGTAATAGGTCGATTGAGTCAGTTGTAACAGGCATAGGTACATCATTTTAGTGTATGACTGAGAAAAAGAGAGTTATCATGTATTTATAGGTTTTCCGACCTTCAAGTTTTGTAACATAACCATATCTAAATTGTGCAAAAAGAATTTAATATTGATGTTTCCCCCTTCACTCTCAGCTCTGAGGAGAGCTTTTAGATTTATGCGTCGAACCGTCTTATCTATGTATGCGATTCTATCACGGTGAAATAGTCCTTGCGAAAGGTGTTCTTTATTTTTTTTTTTTTCTGGAATAGTCAGAACTGCAATTTATATGATCCGTCGGTATGAAGATTCGAACTTGGGATCTTGACGTTAATCGTCAAGATCCTTTGTCACGCCACCAGGCCTTAGGGTTCTTGCCAAAGGTATTCTGGTGAGCTTTTAACTAGCACACCAGGTGTGAAATGAAAACGGCGCTCTGACAAATGTGATTTCTTTCAATTTGATGTTTCTTGCACTTACACCGTGAACTGGTCACTGTTACGGCATTTGTTTACCACGGCCTGGTTTGGGTACAATTTTCTCTATCTTTGAGTATATGAAAGATGGACACGGATTGTCTGTTGTAACTAGGGTTACAGCAGCTATGTTGTAACTCTAGTTACAGCCTTTCGATCAAGATAGACTTGAAATGACGGCCCAGATTATGCCACGTCATCAAGTTATTTTTTCTTCGGACATTCTTTGTCGACCCCAATTCTCACTCTCCAATTCCAACTATCGGCAGCGACGACACTTCCTACTCCACCTACCGGCGATGGCGATCTACACTCCCCTCTTTCCTCCAAAATGTGAACCGGTGATGACTATAGATCGGTGGTCGGCGTGTAAATCGGTGGTTATGGGTAAGGGTGAACTAGGGTGGGCTAGATATTATGTGATGGCTTTAGATCTAGGGTGCTGATGGTGGGCATCGGATTGGTGGTGATGGTGGTGGTCCTAAGGAACGATGATGGCTGGAATGGTGGTGGTCCTGAGGTACGATGGTGGCGGTCCTGAGGTACGATGGTGGCGGGCATGGTGGTTGTGACATGGGTCATAGGGAGAAGGGAGACGGGGCCATCTTAGCTACATTGTAGCTTGAAAATTCAGGGTCGCCGTCGCCTGAGGCTGGAGAGTTGTCGCCACCGAAAGCTGGAGAGTCGTCGACACCGGAAGGTGCAGGGCCATCGCTGGCAGATCAGGGTGTTCTCTCTCTTTAGACTTCACGCCAACAATTGAGAAAAAGAAGTTAGCTGACGTGGCTTAATCTGGGCCTTCAAAATTGTTCCGACGGCTGTAACTAGAGAGTTACAGCAGACGATCTGGATCCATGAAAGATGGACTTAACTGTAGTTACAGCTGTTAGATTAGATCCATTGGCTTAGAAATGCCACGTAAGCAAAGGACTTAACTGTAGCAAACGCCCATTTCACGGCTCAGGACGGTGCTCAGAGACCTCTCTTTCTCTCCCCCCTCTTCGTTCCAACTTCAATCAGCGACAACAACACTCAGAAAGAGAGAAGGGAGCGGCGCCGCCTCATGAAGGAAACTGTCAACGCCAGCCACCACCTCGTCGCCTCCCACTCTATTTCTGCTTCGTCTGTGCCACCAACTCCGCCCTCTCCTCCTTCCCCGCTGGCTAGCCCTCTCCGTCTTTGATGAGACCCCCTATCCTCCTCCGGCCTCCGCGCCCCCTCCTTCACCACCTTCAACCCCTTTCCGATTGTTAACACCTCCTCCACTCACCTAACATATATGATCTTGGTTAGATCAATTTAGATCTGGCAAGTTTGACGACATATCGACATGATTTATAGCCACCGAGGTTGATCCTCGCTGAGCCGCAACCAACCTGAAGTCGATGAGTCAACTCGAACTGGTGGAAAGGGATTTGGCTGGGGAGACAGTGACACCGAGGAAGAACTAAAGGAGCAGGCCGTGGAGGAAGGTTGAGGAGCGGATGAGGGGGGAAACGTAACTTACAGGGGTTGATGCCGCGTCGAAGTTTCTGCCGGAGAGTAGATCGAGGTGATGCTGCCGGTTAAACATGGAGAGAGACAGAGGAGAGAGAAAGTCTGAGAATGCGTTTGCCGTTCCGTTTTCTGAGCCGTTAAGACTCCATTGGAGACACATGGATCCTTTGTTTACGTGGCATTTCCTGAGCCAATAGATCTAATCCAACGACTGTAACTAGAGTTACAACATCTCTACTGTAACCCTAGTTACAGCATCGTTGGCACAACAACAGAAAAGATGAAAACATGTCAACGTTGTTGTTTGCGTGTCGTTCTCCTTTTAATTATTTATTCAATTCAAACTTTTTACAACACAGCCTGGACATTGCTTTCAAGTTATCTGGCCAATACACTGCTGATCTAACCCAAATATTTTACTGGTTCCTGTCAACACACTTTTCTATTATGCGTTTGACACGTGGCAGTGCATGAGATTTTGCACCAGTCAGTTTTTTTCTTTAAGCACTAAGAAGGCCCAACTTGACAATGCCTGTAAGAATTTTATAAGTGCATTTAAATTTTAAAAATAGGTGAGCTAGTATTTGACAATAATAATTATTTTTGTACTCTAAAGTCAAAACTCTGTGTTTTCGCATAATTAATTTTACCATTACCAATTATGTAAAAGTAAGATCTGTAAAAGAATCCTAAGTAAATTGAAGAGAATTTTTAACTCTTAGACTTTAATATTTGTGACAAAGAACCAACTAGAGTTTACGTATCAAATATAATTAGTATATATATTAAAGTTGAAGCCGAGAGAAAGTTAATATTTACTTTTTTACTTCAATATAATTCGCACGCGTAAGCGCGCACGGACACACTTACACACACTTTTACCTAAATATCCCTCTTTTAATATTCTATCTTTTTTATATATGAGTATCTTTATTTCTCTTATTGGTGACCTTTATTAAAACAAATCTTAAAATGCGCTATTATTATTATTATTATTTGTGTCATTATTCAGAAGATACTATTTCTACCATTTTATTCTAAGTCACTTATGCATTGTTGTTACTACTTTGTTATTACTATTTGGCACATATAAGTACAAGCTTAATGAATATCTTGTCTCTTGTTGCTGCGGCTCCTATTCACAATACACAAAAATAAAACTAGAGGAGAATATTATTTAGGGTCGTGATCCATTGCTAGCGCGATTTGACAGTCTGCAACATAAATGTAGCGGGCGATAATTTACCATCCGCTACATTATGTTGCGGACGGTGAAAAAATTGTTGTTGTGGCGCCCAATCTGGCCGTCCATTCTTGCGCGTGGACGGCCAGATCGCGCTACCAAGTTGCAAGCGCTAATAATGGATCAGCTCATTATTTATCATGCTTTATAGTTACTCCAATCATAAAATTTATCATTTCACCTATTATATTATAAAAATGTCAAAACTGAGTGTGTTTGACAAGATTGTAGTTTCTAATTTTGAATTTTTTAAAAATAAAGACCAAAACTAGTTGTGATTTTCGTTTTGAAAAAAAAAAAACAAGTAGATGTTTGATAGACCAGTTTTGATTTTTTTCCCGTTTCTATTTCTTTTAAGAGGATTTTATTTTTCTTTATTTTCTTTCTTCCCCAAAACTAACCAATACCATCACGCCACATTATCATCGCCGCCCATAGCCAGTAACAACCACCTATCACGACCACCTGCCAAAACCACGATAGAGTTACTGCTACCCAAAAATCAAATCTGATGAGATCGACGGCCGTGGAGAGATGGCTTCGACGGTAGTGGAGAGATCAGCGATGGGTGGTTAGGAGTGGTGAAATCGACGGTGTCGACGTTGATCGATGGTGGTTGTGATGTTGTCCGATTATGATGATGTCCGATTGTGATGTTGCCGACGTTGATCGATCGTAGGCAGTTATGGCAGTATGTTTGATGGTTAAGATGGTGGTTAAGATGGTGGTTGCCGTGTCGTCTGCTTGGTTGATGCGACACAACGGTGGAGCATATTCTTGTGGTGGCAATGGTAGTGAGGCAAATCTGCTGGTAGCAACGACGAAAGAAGGTGACGACGGGGCAAATTTGTGGTGGCGCGACAGTGGGGTGACGAAAGTGGGATGGTTGGGGTGACGGTGGTAGTAGTGAAAGTAATGAAATGAAGTGAATTTTTTAAAATGTGAATAGCAAATTGCTTCTAATGAAATTTGATGGTTAGATTTTAAAACAAAAACCAAAACTCAAAACTTCAAAATTTTCAGGCTCTGTTTGACAATTTTTTTTTTTAGTTTCCAAAATAAAAAAATTAAAGAGCAGCTTATTATTATTATTTTTTTACAAAAACAAGTGAGTATTTGATAACCCAGTTTTTTTTGTGGTGATTTGCTGTGGTGGTGGCCGACTGTGGTTGGTGGCTGCTGGCAGTGGTTGCCACCGCAGCAGGCGGCAGTTATTGGCGGTGGTTGGTGGTGGTGGTCGCTGGCGGTGGCTGCTGGTAATGGCCGCCGACGGTGTGAGGGTGGTGGTGGTCTAAAAAAAAACATGTTTTTGGAGTTTTTAAAAACAGTCTTGATTTAAAAACTTTGTTTTTAAACTGAAAGAAAAAAAAAAGAATATGGTTACCAAACGCAACTTTTTTTTTTCCAGTTTCTAAAACTGGAAAAAAAAAAAAAGTTGTGTCAAACAGGGCAAGGGCCTGAGTTTTCTAAAACAATCCCGTTTTAAAATTGGTTTTCAAAACTGAAAGGAAAAAAAAGTTGAAACCTGTATGTCAAATATGTTCTTTTCCTTTTGGAAAAAAATTTAAAATAAAAATTATGTTAAACACGGCCTAAATGGCAAAGAATCTCTAATGGAGTATCAGAATGTATGTTAAACCTGAGTAAATCACGGTTTCTACAGCACAGTACAGTAGAGAATCCTGCTGCTTCTAAGGAGAATAAACAGAGAGACAGTTGAGCCCCCTCAAAGTTAACTTGAGAATTCAAATTCAAATTCTAAACACTTTTACTTTTACCTTCTCTCTGAAGCTACCTATCTCTCTGTCTTCCCTTTCCTATATATTATATTATTATATAATAATAATGCTAATGCTAATGCTAAATTGCTAATGAAATCGGCCGGCTCCGTTTCCATCTCCCTCACGCCACCGCCCCCCCCTCCCTTCCTTCCTTAAATACGGCACGTTCTCTCTTTCCTTTCCCCCCCCCTCTCTCTCTCTCTCTCTCTCTCTCTCTACAGTCCCCCCACCCGTTTAGATCTCTCTTCTCCTTTAATAAACCCTAAAGATCGTCCCAACTCCCTCTAACACACACCCCAATGGCCAAACTCCACACCCTCTCCCTCCTCCCTCTACTCTCCCTCCTCCTTCTCCCACAATGTACCCTCTCCGCCGTCCCCCCCGAGTCGCCGCCACCGGGTCCCTCCCCCCACCCCGCCGCTGCCGACTCGCCCTCGCCTCCGCCACTCCCCACCGACTCCCCCTCACCCTCCCCCGCCCCTCCGCTCCACCATTCTCCACCCGCCCCTCCGCCCTCAGATCTGTCTCCCGCTCCCTCTCCGGCTACTTCGCAGGGCAAATCCCCCACCCCGGCTCCGGCTCCGGTGGTCGCTAGTGACATCAACCACAATGTGAATCCCGATCTCGACGAGTCGGCCAAGGGATCCTCCGGCGGGCTGAAGGGCGGGCAGAAGGCCGGGATCGCCCTCGGGGTGCTGATCGGAGCGTGTGTGGTGGGGCTTGTAGGCGTGCTCTACAAGAAGCGGCAGCAGAACATACGGCGGTCTCAGTTCGGGTACGCCGCCAGGAGAGAGATTCTCTAGATAAGGTCTGCATTTAGCCGCAATACGTAAGCTAGTGGTGTATTACGGTAATATAGGAGTCTCGTAATGAGTCTGGGGCATGTGTTGATTTGATTTGTTTCATTCTTTAGTACTCTCTGATAATAATTTCGATCAGTTTTCAGGATACGGCTTGTTTGACATTCTTGGAAGTTACTAGTCATAATTGTTCTCTTGGAATTTGCCTCATCAGTAAGTGATTAGTTAGAGCTTAGTAAAGCTAAATGAGTCATTATGATGATGGCTGACCTTAATTGGCTCATCTATTTCTACACTTGGGTTATGAATTGAGTAAAATAAGAATGGTCTTCTGATGATTTCCAACACCCCTTTTCATCCCGATTTGTGATGGTAAATTATGTTCTTTGCCCCAAGTATAATATTAACTTTCCTAATGTTTAGTCATAGGTTTTTTAGCACTGATCTGATACCATGTCTTACTAAATTCCTTACTTTCATGGTAAAAGAGGGGTAATAAAGTCTCTGCCATAACAAGTTACTTCATGATTTTGGTTTTGGTTGCAATGATGGCGTTGGGTAATGTTTTGAAACCTCAAAATCCTGGTCTAACCAGAAGAGGGCCTAAGCTTGTGAAATTGCTTTGGCAAGGTCAAGGTGCGGTGAAACCAATATCTTTGCTTTGCTGCTCAAAATTGTTGATTTGGTTTCATTACGTACGCACTTTTATCACTTCAACATTGTAGTTGTGAGTTGAATATGGTGCGTTGGTGGTGGTGGTCACTACCGGAGTGGAAGTGATAGTTGTGCGACTTTTGTGGTCCTTTTTGGTGAGTTGGTTGATTTATGACATTTCAGCACACAATTTGGTTGTTTCCCCAAATATTTTCTGTGATTGGCAAAAAAGAATGAAATCCGTGGAGCGTAAACAATCTCAAAGTGGCGAGGCCAAAGAAGGTGTTCTTTCTTCTGTGAGTTCGTAGGTTGAAATCTCATCTCATGATGGAAAAGGCTATCCCCCAAGGACCTTTGTTGAACCAAATAAGGAGGAGGCAGCAAACTGCTGCGTGGAGGCAGCAAAATGGCCTAAAAAAGTGTCATACGTCCATTTCACGTGTCACTTATTAATGAGACAATCGCGTTACACACCCCAAAACTTTTTAAAATTCTGTGGTTGCACCCCTCAACCATCGACTTCGCCACTAGTGTGACACCACATATTTTGGCATTATCTTTTTGTCGGAATCTGTTCCTCTCCATCGGAGAATACATGCTCCCTTATTTGCACTTGCTCCTTCAATTTGGTTGTAGATCTAGGTTGCGATGGTAGCGGGTGACACAGTTGGGTGGTGGTTTGGAAACAAATATAAGTTATGGGCGTTTGAAGTGTAATAATCGGCACGTGCTGAGAGAGAGAGAGAGAGCAACTGAAGAATGTACTATTCATTCCGGGTTGGATTGAGACCAACTATCAGACGATGATGGGATCAACAGCATTAATGCAACCTAACGAAAAAAAAGTAACAGCTCACCAACATTTTTGTCATCTGTGCAGAAGATGCATATGCTAGCTATGTTGATTTTGGCATTGCCGATACTGTGCCTTTTTTTTGTTTCTTTGTCCGGCTCTTGTGTTGGTGCTCTCTTTTTGCCCTTCAATTTGCATTTGCCGTTTGTTAGTACGTCTGGTCGAGATAGTTTAACTGAAAATCTTAAATTTGACTGAGGCTTTAAAAATAATCTCATATTCGGTAGCTACAAAATATATTTTGTAAAATTCTACTAAGGATTTGATTTTGGGAGACAAAATTCTATGTTCAAATAACCATCTTATACTAGTTTTTCACAGGAGAACTATCTTTTACAATTTAAGCTTTTTCTTACTACCACTTTTCTTCCTACTTTTCTAACCGTTCAACTCTCTCTCAAAGATGTTTTGGCAATTGCAAATTCTGAAATTTCAAAATGCAAGGATCTTAATATGAAGGAATTTCATACCTATACTCCGTAGTATTTTAAATTTTTTTTATATATATAAACACTCTTAAGTAGCTTGGATGGCGAAGTAGGTAATTCTTACGTGATTTAAGACCCAAAAGAGTCATTTGATTGGTCAAAATAGTCGATAAGAACGTCGTTGTATCCCTGCAGGGATAAGGATCTTCGGTTTTAACAGTTTAGTGATAAAAAATTGTCATTATTGTTAAAATTTTGGGTAACAATCTTTGTCGCTAATCTACCTAGCGATACTTTTTTTATTTTTATTTTTATTATTACAGGTGAGATGCTATACAGCAAAAGGTCCTAGTCCTACCATAGGTAGGTCAGTGAATTTTTCACCGGGCGATAACATGTAACAGACACTTAAATCTTGTATCTTGCAATTTCTCTCAAGTGCTAATCAGGGTCGCCACCCCCAAACAATTTGGTTTAGGTGGTCAAGTTACATGCCAACTTGTTGGTTTTCAATGCAAAAGCAACTAGTTCAACTAAGCACTTTTCGCAGAAGCCAATCATTGTGGCTTCTTGCTACCTTTGTTAACGTTCATACCGCAGTTGACCTCTTGCTTTTAATGAATATCAAACCTTCATTAACCTGAAACCTACATAAAGTAATGGTGGAGTGATGTGTCAGATATGGGTTTGGACAGTAGAACAGAATGGTGAAGTGAAAGCCACTTACGTAAAAACTGCAGCTTTTCTCAGCAAATAAATAATACTGTTTACACTTACCAAAGGAGGCGATTCTTAAGGCGCTCTCTCGGTAAAGATACGTTATTACTGTACTTTATGTAACCAAACTTTATAGCCAATTCCACTGCATTTACACAGGAAAACTACTTTCTTTCTCATTGACAAAGTTACAATGTCACATGTATACTACTGGAACCACAGAGCGCGTGCGCTCGCGGCTTACAATGTGTAACAACTCTATGGAAAATAAACTTCCCAAACCGTACTTCTAGTTCCTGTGCTTTAATCTGAGTTATGGAGCAACTCCATATACAAACGATAGTAGAAGGATCTCCATTTTGACTGCTAGCTCTCCTCATTCCCGTTTGCCAACCCATGGTCGGCATGATCTACTCTTCTGCAGGAGGGTCTACCCAGCGGCCATGATCTTTTATTAGCTGGATTAAGGCATCAGTTGCCTGCTCCATTGCAATTGCTCGCTTTACCACCGTCTGAAATGCAATCCAGCCACCAGAGAGTTTACAATATATTTCAACTTTTGAAGCCATCATGTAGCCTTAGTAGAAGAGAAGTTCATGTGCAAATCAGCCACATGTTTTAGTTGAGAAAGAGTTCAATGCACCTAGGCTTTTAGTAATGAAAGAAATATAAGGCTTTGAGATATCTATCAGATCCATAATGAACTTGCCACAGCTAACTTAAACTTAAGACTAAACTTGACTACCTGGGTGACCCGAAGATTTAAGGCTATGACGAAAGACTTGGCAGTCTTCCTCGGGTATGCAGTTTCTTCTACGGAAATACCATATAACTAAGATTCAATTCCTGAAATACCCCCACCATAAAAAGATACTCAAGGCCAATGATTAAGTTTGCTTTTTCCATTTTCAAGTCTCTCATAGACTAATAGTGCGCATCGACACGAATTTTGATTTTCTGGTTCTGTTGTTAGACTTTCTTGATGCTTTACAAAAGGAAAGGAGGTGAGTTGAGTCCATAAGCTCTAGTCCTAGCATCCATTGAATGCTGGAAACCATGAGATGCATATGCCTGCAACTTGAAATCTACACTGCCGTCAACCCCGCAGTTCTGTATAGTTGGTTGGCAAATTAGAAAGGGAAAATTAGTTTTTACTCACTACTACAACCCCCCTGTTTCTCTATCCATGTCTCATCCCCTTTTCGTGTATTCACCTATCTTCCTTCCTCCTCAATTTTCCCACGCAAACCCTAGAATTCCCACCAACCTACCCTACATTAGAAACAACATCTACCTCATTACAACTCCTAAATACACAGGAAATTTTGGTTATTACACTCAAAACTGATATCATGTCAAAGAAAGGGAAACATTGGTACCTTCCCAACGTAAAGGTCGATCTTTCCTGGTGCACCGCCGACATACCCGAAATCTGCATCAGCCATCTCCCCTGGTCCATTCACAATGCAGCCCATGATTGCAATCTGTTTACAGGAAAAAGAAAAAACTGTGATATCACAGCAGAAGGGTGCTATTCAATGTTATCTAACCACCAAGGGAAAGAGGATTTGGTAATTACTGAAACTCCAGGCAAGTGTGATGTCTTCTCTCTTATTTCTGCACTTATCTCTTGAAGATCAAACAAAGTCCTGCCGCAAGATGGACACGAGACGTATTCCTGATAACAAAAAGTTATTCACACACTAATATAAATCAAGAGTCCTTTTGAAGCTAAGCCAAACTATTCTTACTCCAAACCATAAACCCCATATACCGTCTTTGTATTACGCATTCTGCAACCCTGTAGCAAATTGAAGGAAGTATTTCTAAGGAAATCAAAGTCCTGGTCAGGGGATTCTAACAAGATTCCATCACCAAATCCATCTACTAAAAGTGCTCCAGCATTGGCACCGGCCGCAATGACTAGATCGTCCCTGCAATAAGAAGAACGACGTTAAAACCAAAAAGCTCTCTTGCTCACTTCCTTGTTGTTTTTCTTGATTGTGTATACCTGTGAATTCCTTTCGGATATTGTATGTGGTGAATTACTGGGAAGTTTAGATCATTTTCTGAAAGATAGTCAAACAGCCTGCAGCAATTAAGACATCAAAACTATCAGGACCGGTGTAAATGCACCTCAGGACGTTAAATTTCCTGTTACAGAGGAGAGGAAGGTGAATTTTATCTGGACACTCAAACGTAATATAGAAAAACAGCAGAAGACAATTAGCGACCACTACTTTCTATTAACAGATTTTAGTGCTGTCCGACTACTGCAAACAAAATAAGTCACCAGCTTATACACCCAGTTGCCTGCACTAGATCAATGCATCATTACACCTACTGCACCCCTCAGATTAAGTTTTCACATATGCATATTTTGTCAAGTCCACGAGATTTGACATCTAATTCAGATCTAAATTAGACTTTTCATTGCCTGAAAACATGAGCTTGTGGATCTGGCAGCAACCATAATTTAGTCAAACTGCTATATGGCATGCACAATGTGCATAGTCTACAAGCTCATTCTTCATTCTAATCCAACAAGAGCTTTACTTCTGAAGGTGAGGAAGCAGCAACTCATACATGGTGTGAACCGATCTTGTCCCGTTGTTACTCCGTTAGGTGTGCACACACATGCAGACACGTGGATGAATTGTCTGGGCATGTATATGCATATCAACACGTGCATGCAACCTCAACAGGGGGTAACTAATTGCCCTACTGCTTAAAGCATTTTTCTTAGGTTGGTCAGATTAGTACCTTCTAGCAGCCTGAACTCTCCCAAATTTCTCCTCGGTGTATGGCAGCTCATGAAGAACCATTGTAGCATCAACGTTCTTTAGGATTTCCAGCTCTTCGTAGGGTTCATCACCACGTGCCGAAACGGCCAGGCGTGTGCCTGAATGAAAAGCATTAACACAAATGAGCAATACATCTAAACATGCAAATGACAGATGACTAATATATAATTGTAAAAGAAGTGTTACAAAAACCACACCTTCAGGTAAAAGCTTGTGAGCACCAGTTGATAATTCCTTGAGCGTTACCAGGACCATGGCATTGGGCAGTGGCTTTGTCAACTGCTCTGATAAAGGAGTTATAACTCCCATACTTATATCTATCAGCCTTTTGAGAGCTAGTCGCTGATCATAGCAGAATGAACGAAGTCAGTCCATTTCACACTTTATTGACTCCACACAAACTAAAAAGGGCATAAAGTGCAAGAAGGTAGAGTTTAAGAGGTTGAACATGATCAGATAAACTATATCAGGAATATTCAATCCTTGATTAAACTAGAGGAGCACTAAAGAAGTGGGGGTCCTTACAGAATCTTTATCATCCACTGGTGGAAGCTCCCTCAATAAGATTGAGTCTACTGTGGCCAGATCCTAAATCAAAACCAAACTGCTATCAAAATCTGATGAAACTACATACAATCATTATACACAAAAAAGGAAGTAGAAATAAACCTTAAATGGCATGCCAACGGCAAGTTTTGCTGCCAGTGATCTGTAGAGCAGTTCAGGTGTCTGGTCAAAGAAAGAGGATAAATTTCAAGATTAATATCAAGAAGGCAAACCCATAAAATATAAGCAAAGCACAAGGAGGAAAATCGTGTCATAGCACTGTTAAAACACAAGAAAATAGAATAATGCTACTCCAGTGCTAGCTATGACCTTCAATTGATCTAGGGAAACTGACATGAGAACAGAGCCATCACGGTGGAGCACTCCTCTATAATCCACTTCTTCACCCTGTTGTTAGATCGAGTAGAAGTTATCAGTACTAAAAGCTACACAGAGCAATGAGAAGGCACAGCGTAAAGTTCCTCAAAACTTAGCCTGACCTCCTTTTGCACTGGCAATTGACCAGTTCTGCGTTGGAAATCAAAATAACGTCTGTGCTTTTCTTCAAATGGCGCCTGATTCCAAAAGACACAAGCAGTAGCTTAAAAACGTGATGACAAGGTCAAAAGCTTACTTAGCATACTAATGAATCCAAGATATGATAAAAGCCCTACCACTCCTTGCTGAAGATTGGCTGCTCTCATACCAAGGTTAGCCAGCTTTCTACAGGGGTCTATTTCCTCTTCTGGAGGTTCTGTAAGGGACACCCTGATTGTGTCACCCAGTCCATCCTGTATAAAGAACAATGTGCTTAAGTTAAAGCATCTTCAAAGTTGGTTCTATCTGATGATAATTCCTTTCATGGTTGCAGTAATATGGCAGAACCATGGGGCAGATGAGTGAGTTTACATGAACTAGCTCAGAAATCTGCTGGATAGGAGGTGAAAGTAGTAAGTGTTACTATTTGACACGGATGTGGCATTTTCCTGAACACAATGAGTATCAAAGGACGAACGTGACGCGAAACCATTACATAGAGATTCCAACCAAGTGGATGTGTGATTAATAGAACCCCGTGAAATATAACTTATGGCTATGACTTCTTAATGGCCTTCAGTTTCAGTCCATTCACACACAGGAACCGATAAAGTCATATGGGTGTCGGCTAGTTCAGCTGGTAAAGTCTCTTGGAGCTGTAAAAAGAGACCTGGGAGCGATTCCCATCTAAACCAAGGATTTGGGAGGGCTTAGGGGAGGGCAGGGAGGCGAGGGTTACCCATTATTGCCCAGGCCCAAGTGGCCTACGATGCACCAAAAGAAGATAGGGATAAAGAAAGGCACCTGAAGTAGTGTTCCGATGCCAATTGCAGATTTCATCCGTCCATCCTCACCCTCACCAGCTTCAGTAACTCCTAAGTGTAATGGATAATCCCATCCCTGAACATACATTTCAGCTACAAGCAAACGATATGCTTGGACCATGATAACTGGGTTGCTTGCTTTCATTGAGAACACAAAATTATGGAAGTCTAATTTCCGACAAATTCTTGCAAACTCAAATGCAGATTCAACCTGTTTTAAAATCAAGACGAGTATGAGACCATCTAAGTCACAAGTCAGTCAACACAAGTACAGAAGCATGTAGCAGATGAAAGAGAGCTGCTCACCATTCCCCTAGGAGAATCGCCATAGTAACTCATTATACGATCTGAAAGGCTCCCATGGTTTGTTCCAATGCGCATTGCCCGTCCATATTTCTTACATTTCTCAACCAATGGAACGAAGACCTGGGGTGCACTAGGAAAAATGTATATGAGACAACTAGACACTTGCATTGCTGAGACGTTACTAACGATCTCATTTGTTCCCAACCATTGTTGCTGTCCATCTCTTTATAACTCTCTCCTGTTCACCTAAGTCATTTATTCTTTTTGCTTTATTCTTACTTCAGTATTGCATGGTGATAAGAAGCAAATTAAGAACTGAATAGTGGTGAGAATAAAGCTTGCAAGTGTCACTATAAGAGCAGTTGTTGAATGGTCTGACCTGTTCAATGTGCTCAAGTTCTTTTTGATAGTCATCGTCTGTGTACTCGAGCTGCTCAAACTGTGCCCGTCTATCAGCTGTAATGAATCACTGAATTAGATCTAGAATAATTGTTAGAAATTATATACAAAGACAAGCGATGAGAGTAAACATGATACCAAAGTTTCCTGGATTGACACGAATTTTGTCAAAGCATTCAGCAACTCTCATCGCAACAGGAGGAGCAAAATGAATGTCTGCCACCAGAGGTATGTTATAACTGCAAATATATGGAGCATGCTTGAGATTAAACATGCTAATACGCGATAGATATTCACATTCTTATCAGTGGCAGTGATGGAAAGAATAAGGCCTACTTCTTTTGAACGAGGGTGTTTTTTATTTCAAAACATGCATCTGCTTCTTTTTTTCCTTGCACAGTTATTCGAACAATATCTGCTCCGGTGTCAGCTATCTTCATTACCTACAAGCATGATAATTAAACTCATCAGGGATCATTAAGTTGCAGAAAAAACATAGTTTCGGACATGCCCATGTTATCAAACATCACATGTCCACTATCATATCCAACCTTATATCATATGTATCCAGATTTTCAGCGCTAACTGATGCTTCCTAAAAGGCTATAAAGATCTACAAGCTTACATCAAAGTTTATCATGGAAATTTTCCTTATCATTAGAATCCAAGCATGCTAAGGGATCAGCTATCAACTCGTAAGTCAAAACCTATACCCACAAGACGGGTACAAATCATAAAAAAATTAAGCTAGATGCTAACATGTTAACATCTAGTTTCTTGTGACTAGCTTATATGGGTGGCGATATAGATACAGTCGTCAAAGGCTAGCTGCTGGAATAGAAGAACAAGGAGAGTAAAAGAACCTGTTCCACTGTTCCTGCGATATCCTTAGTGTCTGTTGTGGTCATCGTCTGAATCCTTATAGGATGCTCACTACCAATAGCCACATTACCAACCATAACTGTCCGAGTTTTCCTCCTGACAGTTTTGTGCGTCGATTCACAATATTTTTGCCGGGGAACTACACTTAGACAACAACTAATTAGTGTATATCAGTACAGGTTCTTCACCTTCATTTTCCCCTTGATTGATTAGAAACTCAAGGTAACTGGAACACGTTAATTAGCTGAAAATTTAACTCAAGAAAACTGAACGTTTACAGGTCTGCATCTAGCAAAGTTTGGTGAGTAAAATACCTAATAGAAGGCTCCCTTCCGATGCCGGCCTAAGTTCAGCAATATCCGAACCGGGATTAGAATTTCTGATCACGGATACCTTGGTTCTATGAAACTTGACCCTCTGCAAGTTACAAACTCTGACAAATCCCATACTCTTTGAGAAACCTAGGCCATTATCCTTCCTTTTGAGACCCGTAAATGAAGCTGGAGCAGCTCCAGTCGCCATTTCGACCAACACAGAGTCTCAAACTTTAAACTCCTGAAACACAAAAAGGGTAATTTAACCAGTATTAAGCAAAATTATTCAGTATCAAGTATAAAAAATGTTTCCGATGCATTACCAATCTATTTGGTCATTAGATGCAAGGAAACTATTGTGCTTGGTGATCTACATATCTATGACTATTTCGATGTGCATGCTTGCTTCATTTGATGCTCTTCTCTCTATTTAATCTGGGACCAGAATATGAATTCATAACCTATAATTCTCCTTCCAACTTGATTCAGCTTAAGTCAGACAATACTTGGGCTCAGGTAATGTCAAAAAGCAACAAACTGAAACTACTTCCCTTTTCTTTCACGATTGCATGATTGCGTGTTACTCGTAAAAGCATAATTTTTCTTCCAATTTGGTCCAGCAACTTAGAATAACCCCAAAACCACATATTGATGCTTTCAAGAAGTCAAAGCACTAATTACCTTACCAAACCAAGTCAACTTTTGAGCTGAAGCAACTAAACGATCAATGTCTAGACTCTGAGACTATGGAATCTTGCCAGCTTCAACTACCAAACAGTGTATAACCCACAATCATACAAGGATGAATAACATTACTGATCAAAGAATCTGATTAAAAAAAAAAATCCGGCTCGAAACCAAATTGCAACCTTTACTATCAATCATCTTGCATGGTGTGATAACACTTGAAACCCAGATGGAATTATACTTCCAATAATTAAAAACATACCTTAAATTCAAGAAAGAAGGAGCTTGAATGTAAGGTGTAGCAAATGATCCGTTCAGCAGCGCTAAGAAGGATCTGGAGAGGGAGAAATTGTGGTGGGTGGAATTTGAGAGGGTAATGTCTTGAAATGGGCTTTCAAGGAAAAGGATGGGAAGATTGAAATATATAAAGCCAAATATTAGTAGCAGAAATCAGTGAAAGTAACCACCATTTGAAACCGGACAAACAACGTTTCTGGAGCATCTCTTGTTTTGCTGTATCACTGACCATACATAACCAGAGAGGTGAGTTTTTATCATTTAGTCCTCATACTTTGGCAACATTCGTTGCAATACCCCAGTTGCATTTTTGTTTATCTTCCTCGTGGAACACGTGCCATATGCACAATGTGATGGTATATCCGGTCCAATGCGTAAGAGCTAATTAACCTACTGCATTAGCATGGTTCCGTATATATGTTGCCAATTAACCAAGATTGGTAGACCATATTCTTGTACAATTGATATCTTTTTTGTCTCAATTTTACTGCCACAGATCTTTAAAGCTGCCAGTCAACGTGGAGAACTAACTAAATGCAAAATTGAACAAGCCAACGCAATTAATATCAGTTGAAGAAATTGTTTCAGGGTGGATATTAGTGTTATGCTTTGTTAAAAAGTAACTCTTAACTACTGTTATAATCAGAAGGATGAATTGTTTTATTACATGTGTATTATCTAGATTAAACTAAAAAGATCCCATAAATTGTTGAAGTTCATCTTCTAAATTACTCGACAGGCCAAAACATGCTTAGTGGAGTGAAATAATGTGAGAATCCTATGATTGTAACAGTTGCTCACGAAACTTGTTACATTACTGCTCTATGTCAGCAGAGAAAGAAACCATACTATTGATGCTGCAGATGAGCACTAAACTTTCAACATATATGAGCATGGTATAACAGATAGTTTGCACTAAGTACGGGCAAGGGTGTGAGCATGCAAGACAAATATATGCATAACTAAGAAGTCCCCCTATCATATTGGTAACAGATCGTACATGGTCCACATCTGTTTAACATTTTCTCTAAGGTATAGTGATAATCAATGGATGGCATAGACCGTACAAAAGTAAAGTAAAAAAAAAAACTATGGTTAAATACAGACATTGTCTGCTCGGCTACTCTTAATTGTTATTTCATATACTATACTCATAAGAAGACCCCGTCATGTCACGTATGGTGAAAGCCAACAAAATTCTCCAAATAGAACAATAGTGAACTAAAAACATGTACAAGATACGGTGAAAACTCTCAATTAAAAACTTTTTAAGAGAGCATGGGTGTCAAATGGGCCGGGCTTGGGCCGGTCCAGCCCAAGCCCATCTGGCCTCCAGCAAAACGGGTCGGGCCAGATTCCGAGGATATCTGGGCCCAGTCCAAGCCCAGGCCCTAGGCCCAACATTTAGGGCGGAGCCCGGGCCCAATTTTTCTTTTTCTTTTTTGCATTTTCTTGTTATTCAAGGTAAGGGTTTTAATTATAGTAATTTGTTGTTATTGTTTAAGCAAATTGTACTCTAGGCATGTCCAATATTCACAATTTAATGAACCTAATCTTTATCCTTTTATTTCATTATAAATCATATACATTGAAAATAAATGTGTTTATAGACCCTCCTCCTTTTATCTGGGCTTGAGACCGGTTACTTGTAAACAAACAGGCGAAGTTACCTATTTTTTTAATATATACGGAAAAACATCTATCTTGCTTGTAAAAACTTATTATTATTATTATATATATATATATATATATATATATATATATATATGGGAGCTGATCCATTGATAGCGCTAGCAAAATGGAGTATTTGCTAGCGCGATCTGGGCCGTCCATCCTGAAAGATGGACGGTCCAGATCGCGCCTTTTTCGAAAACTGTCAGTCGTCCGCGACACTATGTCGCGGACGGATTTTTTTACCTTTTTGCCCCTCCACCCGTCCGCTACATTGTATCGCGGACGGTCCAAATCTTCTTTTACATTTTTTTTAAGTTCGTCCGCTACATAATGTAGCGGACGTTTTTTAACAAAAATACCGTCCGCTACATTATGTAGCGGACTATTTTACTTTCTCGAAAAGAGACATCTGTGTTGTCAGAGCTCTTGAAAAAAGACAACCAACTTTTATTTTCTCTTTCCCCCTCATCTCTTATCTTCTCTCTTCTGGATGAGCTCCTTCAAGACGGTGGAAGGGTGATAGAAATGGAGGAGGTTGAAGACCCTAGAACAAAATGACAATCTGTTGCTAGCCAATTTCATGAATGGTTCCAGCCTGCAGGTGGAAGTGCTAATTAAGTGTGCTCGTTTTGGAGTCTTTTTTACCAATGGCAATCTGTTGCCAACGAACTTCATGAAGATTTGTTCATCAGGATCAAAGTAAGAAGAGAGAAAAAGAAGAAGTCAGAATGAGAGAAAGGGAGGGAAAAGAAAGAAGACTAGTGCCGCTAATCTGTACTTCTCTCGGACGAGCTCTTCTTCTCATTGACCTCCCAGATTCATACGACACAGTATCATCGCCTGACACGAAGTCTCATACGGTCATGTGTCATGGAGTCCGCAATAATGTAGGGGTAAAAAATGTACTTCCGTTGTTTCCCTCATTATGCTATTTGTCATTAATGCGACAATGTAGCGGACGTCGTTTTGATACAAGAGTAGAAAAGAGGAAAAAAGAGGGGTCAGGTAAAAAAATTCGTCCGCGACAATGTAGCGCGCTGATATTTTTCAAAAAATGTTCAGCGGACGTTCGCATCTGGACCGTATACTCGGCTAGATCGCTAGCAATATCCCTATATATATATATATATATATATATATATATATATATATATATGAAAAAAACTATATTTTGTGAGAAATTTTATTCTTAAAACTTAAGAGAAGGAAAATAAAAAGAAATTACCTAATCATCCGGAAGTACTTCAACATCCGAGTCACTGCTCTTCCTATCATCAATCGGTTTATCTTGCTCGCGGTATTTCGCATCAAGATAATCCTTCCAACATACACATAGCTCGAGCGACTCGGGGTTAAGACGACTCCTCCTGTCATCCAAAACCCTCCCGCTCGCTGAAAATGCCGACTCTGAAGCAACCGTGGAGGCTTGCACTGGCAGTACATCCCGTGCAATTTGGGATAAAGTTTTATACATGTTTTGATTTTGTTTCCAAAAATTTAACAAATTAAAATTAACCTGTTCTTGCATTGATAAATCAGAATAATGATCAGTATTTGAATATACACCAATCTCATTAAAAGAGGAAAAAGTAGACGAACCTGCCGAATTAGAAGTACCTTCACCTGGTAGTTGTCTTGCTACTAGATGTTCAAAGCCCTTAAGGTATGGCGCATAATACCTCTCAGCAGTCGATGATGAAGCTCGTCCGCGCACGTCAGCAGAATTACGATAGAGGTTGAACAGTTCCTCAAATGTCTTGCTCACTTTCGCTGTGAGTGCGGTTGTGTCCTCTACTGGGTAGCACATTAATCTTGATATCTCTTGTATCGAGACGTTCACGCCATGCAACTTTAACCTAGGATCTAAACAAGTAGCAACAGCAAAAATAACAGGCAGTTCACTCCAATATTTATTAAACTTTTTATCCATCACTTTTACTATTTCCTTAAAGGGTCCTATATATCTCCATTTTGTTAACATTGTAGCCATCTTGAGAATTTCTATTACAGCGAGAGGAGAGGTGGGATAGTACGTACCAGACAATAAATTGGTAGACGTGTAAAATACCTCCAAAAATTCAGCTAGGTATGTGGCCATCTGCCATTCCTCTTGAGTTGGCAAGCCGGCTGGGAACAAGGTTAGTAGAAAATGCGTATAGACTTCTCTGTATGCCAGAATGTGTAAAAGCATATGGTATGTAGAGTTCCACCTGTGGACCACATCTGTAACTGCTCTCCTGCGAGGCATATTATATTCAACACACAACGTTTTAAATTGTTGTGTTCTCGGACTCGAACTATTAACATACGCTGTCATACCCCTCATTTTGACAAGAATATCTCCTGCAGCAGCTAAACCATCTTGAACAATTAAATTAATTATATGACAAACACAACGAACATGAAATAATTTACCAGAAAGTACAGGTTTGAGGCTCTCCTGTAAAGCATCAACAGCAGTTGTATTGTTAGAAGCATTATCAAAACTAATACTCATAATCTTATCCTTTAATTTAAACGTGGTACATGCTTTTAATATAATACTAGCAATGTTCATTCCATCATGCGGAAAAGGAAAGAGCTCGAAAGCGATGATTCTCTTGTGCATAATCCAATCTGCATCAATCCAATGAGCCGTCACACAAGTATAACTAACAAAAGTAAACGGAGATTGCCAAATATCAGAAGTAAGACTAACTTTACCGTCAAATTTATCGAAATAATCGATCAGGCGTGCTTTAGCAGCATTATACTGTCGGAGTGCATCGGATCTAGTTGTGTTTCTATGAACCTTTTTGTACAAAGGTTGAACGTATGTGTTCATATATCTAGAGTGCTTAGCATTATCGGCAAAAGAAAAGGCTTGTTCATCGTGAATAACAAATTCAGCGAGACCGTCTCTTTGCTCTCGCTGATTATAAACAAATAACTTACCGTCAAAAGATAACTGCGTTTGGGTAGGTTCGACGTGGCCTTGTCGAGGTGCACACTGAGGGTAATGCCTGTTAAGATGTCCATTACCACTACCAGACGAAAATAATTTAGCACAGTACTTACATCGAGCTTTTCGGATGCCGTCCACCATAACTTCATCAAAATGATTCCAACACTCGGTTTTTTTTTTTTCCCCTTTTGGACTTCTGGCTCATTACCGGAGGCATTGCTCGGCCCTTCTTCATCATGACCAGGCATAGGGTTAAGATTATGCCACGGAGTAGTAGCTTCGCCAACCGAGCTGCGTCCTTGACTATAATGCGGGGGGTCTTGATCAGGCGTGTATTCAAAATCTGGAATGTTTTGATTGAACTCCCAATTGGCTTGGGTATCTATCATACAGCCTGTACTCATTCGTCCAGGAACGAATGGTTGTGGTGGTGCTTGGATTGGTGTTTGTGATGGCCGTGGTGCTGGCGCTCGTGCTGGTGGTGGTGTTTGTGATGATGATGATGTTTTTCGTGATGATGATCCACGCTTCAGTTTCTTCAGTAATCCAGCCATATTTGACGCTAAACTTTTTTACTAGATTGAAAAATAAAATTAGTAAGAGTAACTAAATACACAAGTATAAGAGCAGTAATTAGTAATTAGAAATAACAATTAAAAGAATTAAAGAGTAACAAATGAATCACTAAGGGTAATTCGAAATTGGAGAGAGTTAGTAATTAAAAAAAATTAGTAATAGTAATTGATAAATATAAAAATTCACTAATTACTAATTACTAGAAAAAAGAATTAGAGAGTAACAAATTAATAAGAGGAGTGGTTAGTAATTAAAATTTAGCAAAAGTAGTAATTAGTAAACAAGAGTAATAATTGTAAGAGTACTAATTAGTAAATAAGAGTAGTAATTAGCAAGAGTAGTAATTAGCAAGATTAGCAAAGCTTGTAGAAATGTAGAATGTTTATATAAGAGAGAGTAAGAAGATTGGTGTGAAAAATTAAAGAGAAATGGTGTGAATTTATAGATTTTTGAAACTTCACAAAAGACCAAAATACCCCTAAAAACTATCCGTTTATAGTTGTTGGGGAGGGTAAGAGTGTAAAAACCTTAAAAGAGTTGAAAAATTAACTTGGACCAAAATACCCCCCAAACTAGCCGTTATTTTGCTGTTGGGGGGGTTAAAAGTGAAATTTATGGGGAAAAGGGGGAATAAATCCATTAGGGGGAAAGGGGGGAAATCTATATTTGAAAAGTAAAGAGGGGGGCCAAATTCGGGACAGAACCGGATCAGACCCGGGCCAAACCCGGGCTTTTTCGGGTCGGGCCTGACCCTGGCTTTTTTCTCGGAAATGCAGGCCTGATCCAAGCCCTAAGCCCTAAAAGGCCGGGCCTCTACTGTTCATGAAGGGGGCCGGGCCAGGGGCCGGTCGGGCCAGCCCTGGGGCCGCCGGGCCCATTTGACAACTTTAGAACATGGAGATGTTCATAATCTGAAGAATTTAAATTAACAATCGTATTTTTTGGCGTGACTTGACGAGTTCGAAGACAAATTTCAAGATCTTTTGGCAACTATTTAAGATCATATTTGCTTCACTTATGTCTTATCTTTACCATTTGGGGGTGTCAATGGTTCAAAAAGATGAAAAAAAAATCAATTAGGAGTACCAAAAGCTAATTAAGCAGAAGGTGAAGGGAAGAATAGACGTTATCCAAAGTCCATGGGCTAAAGTGCAAAAATAATTTGGGAATCTTGGTGACGGTTTTACGAGATTCCAGTCGGGATAGGCAGATTGCTCTACGGAAAGTCGTGGTCCACGCGCGGCTTTAACTCTCGTCGGCTGTGCAAACAAACTCGTGCCGCACGCGAGAGGTACAACTATATATATCTCAGAGAAAAAATTATTACCCAACGTTGCACATGTTGACAATGTTGTGTTCTGTTTTACTATTATTATTATTATTATTATATACGAGTCATCCTGATACATGTAATACGTGTAAAAAATAAAAATAATGATATAAATTTTATTTAAAAAATTTAAGTATCATATATAAGTGTTTATATTATCACATTTGCTAAAATAAATTTTGAATTATTGGAATCAAACATGTCATTTATAAGCGGTTAGTTTCTATCTAGACTTTTGTTTTGTGCTGCATTTTTAAAAAAAAATTATATCTATCTGCCAGTGACCATGACATATGCAATGAATGGGAAAATAAAGTTAGTAAAATGCATTTTCTTGAAAATAATCAAGCAAAGGAATAAGATTTTATCGTCTAATGCGGTGAAATGGAAATTATATTGTGAAAACCAAACATATCTTTTTAAGTAACTATTTTCTATTTACATTTTACGTTATGTCACTTTTCAAGATTTTCATATTATGCCAAGTGTCTAACTCGTAGATAAGTATTTATGTAACATCAAATAACATATTACACCAAAAGTCCTATTTTTTCTAGTAAGGCTTTTATCCATTGCCAAAAAAAAAGGAAAAGAAACAATCATTACTGGGACAAGATTAAGTTTGACTTTTTTTGTAATTACGCTGAAGCTGCTTCTATTATGCGTTCGAAATCATATGACCAACCAATGTCAATTCATTGTTATTATAGAAAATATAACTTTATGTTTGTAAAAGATATTATCAAATTACTACACTTGAGACAACAATAATGGTTAACTTGACAACAAAGTCAAATATACAACTAACAGAGACGAAAACAAAGTCTGCTTTTTGTTTATTTCCCTCGTGGAACACATTGAGATATGGTGCCTCGTGGAACACATTGAGATATGGTTATAAACAGTTGACGTATATTAGCTCAATTGTACTTCCTGCAGATTAATGCTCACATGCTATAGATTGGACAAACTCTCATTCTCATCACAACGTATCAATATTCACGTGCAATCAATTTCATGTAGTGTTCCAAAACTAAAGGGTTGGTGTTACAAATTTTTTTTTTTGGTTTTCATTTTTTAAAGAGCAGCTTAATATATTATTTTTTTTTACAAAAACAAGTGGGTGTTTGATAACCCTTGTTTTTTTTTTTTTTGTGTTTGGTAACCCTTTTTATTTTGACTTTTTTTTGGGTGGTTTGCTGTGGCGGTGGTGGGACGTAGCTGTGGTCGACGGTGGTGGTGGCCGACGGTGGCTGCCGGCGGCCGACAGTCGCCGGCGGTGGTCCCCGGCTGCCCGAGGTGACTGCCGGCGGTGGTAGCCGGCGGCCGGAGGTGGCTGTTAGCAGTCGCCGGCGGTGGTCGCCAGCCGGAGGTGGCTGTCGGCGATAGGCGGTGGTCGCCTGAGGTGGCTGCCGGCGGTGGGAGGGAGGTGGTGGTGGTCTCAAAAAAAAAAACCAGTTTTTGGAGTTTTTTTTTTTACTCTTCAGTTTAAAAACTGATTTTTTTAAATTGGAGAAGGAAAAAAAAATGCTTACCAAACGCATTTTTTTTTCCAATTTTCAAAACTGAAAAAAAAAAAACCGCGCCAAACGTGACCTAAGTCTACTTTTGATGTTTAAGAGCACTCCTGAATGAGTTTCAACCAGTGTCTCGATGATTCATATATCTCCTTGTCAGTGCACACAACCGAAGATGATTACCATGATCGTATATACGTCCTTTGATTCAAACAAGTTTCGTACAGGGATTGGGGTCTCACGCTATCATATTAATAAAAGATGTGCCTCGGCCTCCTTTTCTACCCCAGCGACTGACTCCTTTTCTGCTCTATCTCATAGCTTATTATTAGTTTCTGCATGGGCTCTACAACATCAATTCTTTCATATAAATGTGCTAACATATTCTTCTTTCCTTCTATCTTAGATATCGGGCTCTGAAGATATCTTGGACACGATGACACCTAGTCTATATGATCTTTGTCACCTGCTAAATAGTTTCCATCATTATAGTATTAATAGGACGGCCCATACCTTTTGAAGGAAGCTCGTTCTTTAGCACTTTTTGCTTGCCAGGCCCGGATACCGGTTTACCAAGACTGGGCGTTGGACAACCTATGATACTATGTGTCCCTTTGTGTTTTGAGCTTATAGTTGGCTTATTTCTTATTTTGCAAACTGTTTTTTGTTATTTCCCTTACGTTGTAGGGCCTTTGGCCAGTCTCAATTTGTGAACTCCGTTATTTTATCTATGCAATTCTCTTATTATAAAAAAAAAAACCAGTGTATGAAACAATCACAAACTTCGCTCAAGGCGGAACTCTTTGGCTTAGTGACCGTAACAGAGGGTCAAATGCATCAGCGCTGGCTCTGCAGTTCTATATGAAATGATTATGAAGGCAATTAGCGTGTTCATGAATGAACTTTACACAGGAACTCAAACACCAAACACCACGACGAAAGAAGCCAATGACAAGAAATGAATCTAGCCTGGTAAAAATTGAACTACAGCTCAGCTGAGTATATCCCTAAGCTACACGGAGTAAAGGTTGATTGCGCTGACCCAAGTCGCGTTCTGGATTGACTTCCAATTGCATTTTCAAAAGAATTCTCTCAGCAGTTAACAACCAACATATTAACCCTGTTTTAAAAGATAAGCATACATTGGAGGATAAACAAGCAGTATTCATCATGAGATATATCTGTCCTGCTGTTGCTGAAGAAGTCTTGCCGAAGACTTCGCATCGAGGTAAAGAGAATTCACTTCCTCAAGATCCGCCTGTTAAGGTGCAAAAAGAGCAAAAAAAATATAAACATGCAAGAGAAAACTTGATTATAGACACACACACACACACACACTCATAATAAGCCATTTCCAAGCGTGGAGTTAGATGGATGCTTAAGTACCTTGCAAATACTGTCCCTGCCATTCATCTTTGCCACAACACTGGCAGGTGATAACAGCTGAACTGCATGCCTGATGGAACAATAAAAAATTTGGATTAAGTATTCAAGGTATGAAGGGAGGTAAACGCTATCCACGACAAACCAAAAAAGTCAAGAAAACCTTAAAGATGCTTGTTGCCCAAGCTCCCCAAGGAAAGCCAAACTTTCTTCATCTATAAGCAGCTCCTCCACCTGTGCACGAATAGCTAAAATCTGGCCAAGCATCAAGGAACACAATTACTACGAGCGCAAATACCATTACAAATCTTCTTAACAGGTTGAAACAAAATCGAGTAGGAACCTGAATCATCTCCGCCGGACCGTAAGTTTCTGTCCGAATAATCACCAGTCTGTCTAACAAGTCAACTGGAATACCATGAGGACTAGTCATATCAGTTCCTCTGTATAGCAACAGATTCGTGTCAGATATCAAGGCAACACCAGTAAACATACCCAAATTTAGGTTTCAAAGACACATCTGAAAAAATGGAAGCAAAATTCGATTCTTTAACCTGCAAATCCGTACTAAGAGGTCCTGCTTCCAATACAGCTTAGACTCACAATTTATTACATGCGAAGCAAGTCACAACGTTGAGGCTCTGAACCATGACAATACCAAAAATGCTTAATTGCAGAGCTTATTCCTTTCTTGTTCGCTCTGAAGCACGGACACCTCTCCTAGGTGGAGGTTTGGTGTCCTAAACGGACGGACACCCCGAAACCCTCCGGACACCGCCCGACACGTGTCGGACACCGCCAATCGGTGTCGGAATTTTTTTTTTTAATTTTCCGACACCGTGTCGAACACTTCGTCGAGGAGTGTCGGACACGGCATCTGCAGTGTCGGTCCGTTTGGAGCTACTTTGCAATTTTTTGAACTAATTTCAAGAGTCCAGAAATTGTGCCCTAATCTGATCTTCACTCACCTTACGGCCGTCGCCTATCTGAGAAGGAAACACTCACGTTATGGAAGCCTTCGGAGCATTACAGACTAGTAGCCGTCGTCGGAGCTGTCGAAGCTAGTCGCCAAACATTCCAACGCCGTCGCCGATAGATCCAGACTATCCGGTCGCCGTCGTGAAGACCGAAGCAGCTGACTCGCTGGATAGATCCAGACCTCCGCCGCCGTCGCTGACCCACAGGTTGCGGCGGTGCTGGAGCTTCTTTCCGTCATCCCTCCCGTCCTTCTCTTTTTTTCTTTTCTCCCTTTTCTTCTCCCGTTTCTGTCCTCTTTTTTTTCTTCCTTTTGTCCTCCGTTTCTGTCCTCTCTTTTTTCTTCTCTCTCTTTTGTCCTCTTGTTTCTGTCATTTTCCTTTTCTTCCTTTGTCCTCCCATTTCTTTCTTTTCTATTTTTTTTCTTTTCCCCCTTTGTTGTTGCATTTTCAGTATATTAACTAAACAAATATTGATCAAATAAATTATAACTTATAGTTTTTCATTATTATTTGTTATTTTAGATTGTGAAATATATTGATATTTATTAAAAATATATATATATAATATAAAATATATTTAAAAAATAGCGGTGTCCTGCGGTGTCCAAAATCTGATTTTTTGGAAATTGCGGTGTCGGTGTCGGTGTCCGACACCGATACCGTGCTACCTAGCTTGTTCGTCTTTGGATGGGAAGACATTGGGGCCATGTGTTGAAGATAAATAACTAACTCCTTACTCCGACTATACATTTCAAGCTTGAGCACAACATCATATAAAATATGTCAAGAATCAAGGTCCATCACTAGCCGATCCATCTGTGCCTAAGCAGGATGATGACCTAAGTTATCTACTACGCTTTCAAGCAATAATAGGCAACAATTACCATATCTGTAGAATTTGAACCCATAATCATGTAGCTGGCGAACTGTTGAACTTGGTAGAAAAAAGTAGTAATTTTAGCTAGTAATGGTTATGATAGGAAATTGGTTTTGGAAAGTATGGTAACTAAAATTAAGGACTGTAACTCGGTGTGAGAAAGGTGCAACTATGCAAGACTATTACTGGCAAACCCCAGCCCCTACTCTCCCCCATCCCAACTCCCCTCTTTACCCAACAAAGAAAAAAAAACAGAGAGAAAAAATAACACGACACTACACTCACCAGCGGACTCCTCTTGGAATATCAGAAACTCCATCTTTCTAATGCTTTACTAAAGGTTTCAATTTAAAGTTTGACTCCGAATGGTGACTTTTTGCATACCATATATCTAAACCTTAGTTGCAGGAAACTCCTAATATGGTGACGTTTCTCTCTCAGAAACTCGTTTTTGCAATCCCAAGTTAGGAGCTCCATGGGATCTCGTCCCAAGCTAAGATGGGAACTCGATCCCGCTAGTTGGATAGAGATGCATGGAACAAGTGATAGAATACATGAAAATCAAGATCTTTTCAACTCAATTCCTTATTTCTCTCTTCCTTCAAGTTCTTAAATTCTCCTTGTATGTTGTTGCTATCTATGTAAACTATGCTAAACAAATGATAATACTCTTTACGCATTTATTTATTCAAGCCGCTCCCAACCTCAGATTCTTCTTGGTGCTTACGCTTCCCCGCCCCCGCCCCCGCCCCCGGTTTGTGCAACTAAGATCTAAACTAGCGAATTTTGAGCACGTTAGAGGGCACATACGCCATTATTGTACCAGAAACGTGATTGAACTGAACACCTTTTGTGTAGTAAGAAGGTTTTCATGCAAATAGATTAAGCGGAATGCTAATTGCTGGTTTTCAAAGTCGGTTAAGAGGTCCAACAGCTCAAGCTTTAGGATAGGGATTTGCAATGTTCTGGATTAGATCTATTCTGTAATGGGTAATGGTTCTCTTTTAAGATTCTGGCAAGATATTTGGTGCAGGGAAAAGCTTAGCAGGACTTTTCCAATCCCTTATGGTCTGTCTTGCAACAAAGATATCAGTGGCTGACATCATCTCCATTCTCAGAATGGCATTATTCGCAGACCAGATAGGTACCAGATGCATAACAAGTGCTACCTTAAGGACCTTTTGAAAATTGAATCCAGACACAAGGGATGAAAATCAAAGGAATTGGACAAGGTCTCATTCTTTTGAGGTGCTTTATTTTTTGGACCTTAGCCAAGGCATGGATCAAATGATGATGTGGAAAGGAGCTGCTAATGGCAGGTTCTTGGTCAAACATTGCTCATGGCACAGGCAACTCTTTTCCTTAGTGGATAGTATGGAGGTATATGGCCCCCTTTCATGGGCTGTTTCTTTTCGTGGGAGGCAGAATTTTTATCTTACCCAGTGATCTTCTAAGAAGAGGGGTAAGACCTATTTTAGTTGGTGTTTCATTAGCGAAGAAGATGGAGAATTAGTGGGTCATATTCTTTTGCACTGTCCATTTGCGAGAGACGTGTGGAATATGATATTCAATTTGCTGGGAGTATACTGAGAAATGAGATGCTGGTCTTTTTCTGAGCAGCAGAGGTAAAAGGGAAGCTGTGGGATTTGATTCCTCCGTGCTTGTTTTGGTGCTTTTGGAGATGGAGTGGGGAACAAGTAAGCTTTAGATAGAAGGAAGTCACCCTTAGGAAAGTTCAAGGGTAGCCTTTTGTTTTTTCTCTATTCCGCTGGATGCATAAAGCCGTGAATGGTTACAGTGAAGCCTATCTAGAGATTTTGGATAGCTTTGAGTGTTGAATAGGGCTTTGAGCTGGTATACTTTTCATGTACATGGGTTTCACCCACTTTTCCTGGTGCATTTCAATACCTTCAAATATTCACAAGATTTTATTTGAACTTCCAGTGTGACAGCGTCAGTAGTAATAAAGTATTTAAACCGAAAAGCACCTCAAACTAAGCTTGTGCCCTTCTCTGTCAAGTGAGACAATGCAAGATCGTAATAGCATCTACATGGGTATATGGTAGCACTTCTGTGTGGCTCTAATATTAACCGCCTATATGACTGCATGCAACAAACAAGATAGAGGTTTACCCAAAAGTAGCATGCCCACAATTTTAAACAGACGGCATATTACACTTTTTTATTTAGGAAGAGATACACTTTTTATATGATAGAAATTGACTTTGAGTAGCGTAGCATTTTTTGCTCATGCATTTCCAAGTTTACCCAGTTTCAGGGCCTCCCAAAGAAACCAATAAAGTCATGACCTATTCCAAAAAGTCGCCCAAAAAAGATTAGTTTAATTTCGTTGTGTAAAATAAATTCTCTACACGTTAGTTTGAAAATGGCCTCTCCTCAAGCTTTTAGTTGGCACAATTGAGCTGCATACCTTACATTACATATTCCTCTGTTAGTGGCAAAGATTACAATTGGAGAAAGTGAGCTCTCCAAAGCACGATTCAAGTATGAAAAGCACTCCATATCCAGCATATGAACCTGCATAAGCTGTTACGTAAACTGAACCATAAAACCAACCTAATAAAAAAGGGACAAAACGTTTGAAAAGAAGAACCTCATCAATAAATAAGACTCCAGGGACAAGCTCGGCGACACCTTCATCGATATAACGGTTAACAACCTGTGATTAAACCTAGTAAGTTGAAGTACACTTGCAAACCGTACATTTTAGCACTACCCACATGCGTGTGTGTACGTGTATGGACATGGAAAGATACATGCAGATACACACACGTAAATAACATAAGTGTAAAATAAAGATCCTAATACAAGATCGGCAGAAGAATTGTATAACTTTCTCAACATTGACCACCTGAAGAACCTAAACATGCCCAGAGCAAAAAATAACAAGCCATATCTCCCATATCTATTGATTGCTACCTTATTTATTTCCTGTCGTAACTTGTCAGTAATTTCTGTTTTCCTGGGCTTCATCATCTGACCCATAAGGGATAATATATCTTGTCCACCTTGAGGTCGTGCATTTGCAGCGTCCAGATCATGTAGTGTAACGTCCTGATAAGGAGACAACAAGGGCATTATAAACACAGAAAAATAAAGGAATCCAAAAAATTCAAGAAACATGAAACGAGCTCACAATAAAAATGAAAGATCACACTAATAGAATAAAATTTGATGCCTATCTAAATGTACTTAATTGGGTAAATATGCATTAGGCTTCCTCTACCCACATCTGTATGTACCCGCCGTACTGCCTTTAGGCAGCACCAAGTAGAAGGTCAATCCGCCAGATATTTCAAGATATTCTACGGGAGGACGGAATAAAATGCCTACAATTTTGCACTATGCCCCTTATGACAAGTATCAGACACAAACCATGAAAAGCCTCGACACCAAAAAGCACACTACGCAAATTGCCTGGTGTAATTGAATTTTGATCTACTTGAAAAGAAAAGAATCCAAGCAAATCTAATTGGTGAAGCTACAGCCCAGAGAACTATGTACTGCAGCTGCAACCTCTCATGGCGGATATGTTTATAGTCTACATACCCTGTTAGCTAAAGCTTTCAGAATTTAATCATTTGCACATGCAGCTTCATGTTAAATCTGGGATACAGTTCAAGCTTCAAATATAGACGAAAAGCAAAGCGAGAAATCAGGTAAATACTACTCCAAAGGAATCACGACTACCATACTGTTGATGCTCAGTTTGAAATACTGAGTATATTTTGGTGGCATCACATAGAAGATTGCAAAGCTTTCTAGAACAAACCTGGACGATTTCCTTCTTCTTGTGAACCTCTCCTTTAGGAAGCGGAACATACTCTTCTGCCTCTAGATCAAATTCTGTAGCAAATGCATCACTCCTACCTACCCTTTTCACTGCACCACTATTTGCTTCAATATATATAACATCACCAACAGCTACCTGCAGTTGTGTCAAAGATATCATGAGATGCTAAGAAATGGCCAAATCCATTGATTTATGTGTAGTCTACAGCATCAAAAAATCCAAAAGGGATCAGAACAGAACATTTTTTCTGGTTTAAAATAAATTTAAAAAAAAAAAGATCAAAACTTGGGTGAAGAAAAAGATCCAGATACTGACACTGTGTGCAGAATAACATACTAGGGATCTTACCTTTTCCTTAATTAAGGCATCATATATAGTTGGGTCCAGCTTCAGTTGCTTGGTTCCTTTCACAGTTTTTAACCCAATTATTACATGGCTAATGCTTTTACCATATCCACCTGTCACACTCTCCGTCTCCTCTGGGGAAAGTTCCGTCACCTAAACAAGAACAGCTTCTTAACAGATCAAAAACTGGGATGAAAGATACTACAAGACTAATATGCCTATCCTTTGAGTGCCTTGTCAAGCTGCTTATTAAGGGCTCCGTGCATTTCTTTTACAAAAAACTTAAATAAAAGCTTTGATAAAGTGTAGCTTGCCTCTCCTTCATAAACCTCCTTATTTTCCTTGATACGTAAACCAATAGCGCGTCGAAAATGTTCCATTAAGACCTCGGTTTTCTTCACTTCTGATGAGTATACTTCTGATCCAACCATTGGACAGAACGGGACCTACAAATTATGAGGTAAAAACTGAATAACGTATGCTTAATAATTTTTTAAGAAACAACTTAGAAATCAAACAATAAGGCCATATCCAAATCAGGGAACATCTGAATATAGCAAAAAGGATACGATATAACCAGAAAAAAGAGCAGAGGTGCAAAGAGATGTATGAATAACCTTGCTGCCAAGCTCCTGGCAAATACCAAGTGCGAGGGCTGTCTTCCCAGTGCCAGGCGGTCCCGCAAGCAGAAGGGCGCGTCCAGCCATCTTCTTTTGGCGGATCATGTCGACTATAAGGCCTCCGGCTTCTCTAGCTGCAGCCTGACCCACAAAGCCAGCTGCCAAAGGTAGTGCTTTTCCATTGGCCTAGAATCCAGTCAGTATCAGAAACCCCATAAAACTTTACCACAATGGCAAACAAATATATATCAATACATGTACATATAAACATATACTAATGCTAGTTAATCCCTCCATTTCAATTAGATTCCCTCCCTTGACTTTTTAGAAAATCCTTGGATAGATTTTAGTACATTCACAATTTCAATTGAACTTAAAATACATTATAGATTAGATAACCATCAATGTGCAAGTAGCCAGGGCAAAAACAACCAGTTAAGTCTACCTTTACATTTACTACATCTGTCCTAAGAAATCGCAAAAAGCCACGCAAAACAGAGTCTTTCACAATTTTAGTTACAGTAATGGTGAATACTCAGCAAAGCCATATTTAGGTAATGCGAACCTATACCTTTAGTAATTAGTCGTGACAAAAAGGGTTTAAAAAACTTAAAACCCTAAAACCCAGAGAAGGCAATGCCAGCTTAGAATTATGGGCCAAAAAAAGACTTACAAACCCAAAACCCATATCAGTAAACTGAGCAAAAAATCGACCCAGAACCAAGAAAACAAAGAGAGAGTATTTAAGGGCATATAGCAGATGAACACAGAGGTTCTAAAGTACCTCTAGGCCAAGGCCTTTGATGTGGGTATGGGTAGCGATTCTCTGCTTCTTGGTGGTTGATTGAACTTCTTCTATCTTCATTCCTTACTTCCGATTACTCTTGACTCGTGTTGCCTTTTCTTCCTTACTTTTTGCTTGCTCTTTCTTCAGGTTAGTAGCAGAGGCGAGTTTTCAATATAGACAGCAGCGGAGCCAGAGAAATTCTTTGAGGTGGACACCGAATAATTAAATATGATTCAACAATAAATTAACTGCAAGTGCAATACAGGGGTTTTTTTTTACACATTTAGTAAAAGTTCTACATTAATCGACTGAAATTAAGGTAGGCAAAAAGAGGAACCATAACTTTGCAGTTGTAGCTCCGCCGGAGAAAGGAGACGATGTCGTGGGCGGTGATAGAGAATGGGAGATGGAGGCAATGGTGTTGAGCAGGTGTCTGTCTGCCGAGTTGAGCAGGTGAGAAAAGAAAGGCAACCCTAGATGACTTATATACTCAGCCCACAAAATTCGGTTCTTTTGTTGCTGGTGAGGTTCGAAGCCTCGACCTCATTAAAAGACCCATAACCAAAAAAATGTGGGTTTTTAAAAATAGGCTTAGAATCCAAGGGACTGTACGCTTACCAAATTTTGTTTTTGTTTTTATAATGATGATAAAAAAGATGCATTTTTCGTATACTTTTATCTTTTTTCAGTTCCGTTTGGAAAAAAAATCCAAATAGTAGCGAAAAAGGTGAAAACACCCAAAGGGTGTTTTTACCTTTTTCCACAATTGGTATTCTCTTGTCAGAAAATTTCAAGACTTTGTCTCCTCTCTGCCGCATAGCTCTCTCCCTCTCCCTCACGATACTGATGAATGGGTTCGGTCGTCCTTCAAGATCCGCCCCTTGTAAATCAGCTTCAAGATCCGCCCCTCACGATACTGATGGCAGCTGGTTGGTATGCGTAGCACCAGCCTCTTGCCGGCAGTGGACGACCAGCCGTTAAGGCTTCAACCTCTGGGCGGCAGCGCTGTTAGGGCATCTTTCGATGACGACGGCTCTACGATGGCCGTGGTGAATAGAGGTGTTGCTCGCGGTGGCCCTCGTGGTGGCTGGCCCTTCACAATGGTGTTGCAATTTTAGCAGTGATGGGATTGACCGATTATGTAGCCGGCAAGCTATGGAGTGTTGTGGCGGCAGCAACCTATGGGGTGCGGCGGCATGTTAGGATTTTGACCCCGTGCGGTAGCGGCGTTCCCTCCGGTGGTATCACTGTCGGCACCTTCTTTAAAGACTCGTGAAGGGAAAGGGGAAGGAGAAGAAGGGAGGGGCACATATGTGGAACAATAGAAAATGAAACCATACAAGAATATATCCAAAAAAGTTGTGAAAATAAAATTAAAAATATTAAACGTACAAAAAATTTGAAAAAAGAAGATACAAAAAAAATAAAAGTACACAATACGATTTTAGTTACTAAATTCTGGAAATCAAAAACATAATACAGAATACAGAAAAAAATCTCGTAAGCGTACAGCCCCCCAAAAAACTCTTGTCTACTTTTTTATTTAAAACTAAAACTGAATCAAACCGTCCAAAAATGTTGGGCTTTTCAAAACTTTACAAACTAAACCAAAAGAGTGAAAACCATAAAAAATAATAAAAAAAGGGTATCTTACATACCCTTTGGTAGTTTGGTTGCGTTCGACATAAGAGTTTGCAGTTTTTCTTTTCTTGAAAACTGAAAAGAGTTTTGATTTTTGTTTTCACTCTTTTAAAAAATTGTTGCACGTTTGACAGAGTTTCAATTTTCAAAAAACTGAAAACCAAAAACATTTGACAGGGCAACTCTTTGAGTTTTTTTTTTTTGAAAACACGTTCTCACATAATAAAGCAAATATTACAAAAAATGTGTGAAAACTCAAATAGTCAACAATAACAAGTGTATTATGTCTTATGAATTCGAACTATTGAAATGCGTGACATTTGGGTTGGTTTGACAAAAAAAAAAATTGGTTTTCAGTTTTTTTAGAGCAGCTTATTATTTTTTTTTTTTACAAAAATAAGTGGGTGTTTGATAACCCTTTTTTTTTTTTGGTGTTTGGTAACCCTTTTATTTTGACTTTTTTTTTTTGGTGGTTTGCGATGGCGGTGGTGGGACGTAGCGGTGGTCGACGGTGGTGGTGGCCGGCGGCCGAAGATGGCTGCCGGCAGTCGCCGGCGGCCTGCGGTGGCTGCCGGTGGTGGTCGCCGGAGGCCTTGAGGTGGCTGCCGGCAGTCGCCAGTGGCCGGAGATGGCTGTCGGCGGCCGGCGGTGGTCGCCTGAGGTGGCTGTCGGCGGTGGGAGGGTGGTGGTCTCAAAAAAAAAACCAAAAGTGAAAAAAAAAAAAAAACCAGTTTTTGGAGTTTTTTTTTTACTCTTCAGTTTAAAAACTGGTTTTTTAAATTGGAGAAGTAAAAAAAAATGGTTACCATACGCACTTTTTTTTCAATTTTCAAAACTGAAAAAAAAAGAGGAAAAAAAAAACCGCGTCAAACGTGGCCTAAACGAAGCACACAATAAATCAACCTCTTTTATCCCAACTCTCTCCACTTTAGAAGTTTCGTCAAGCAGCTTATTTGTTCTTGAATTCATCAGGCATGTCGAACTTTTTTGCTTTGATTGATAAAAACAAACAAAAAGGCATCACAGTGCACTCCTATCATCAGCTTCGCAGTAGCGGATTCTTATTCCAGCTAAATGGAGAAGAAATTTGATATTCAGTACAACTGGAATGAGTAAGTTTTCGAATGGAGATGAACTTTGATATTCGGTATTCCAGTAAGACCAATAATGCAATTTTATGAACCTGAACTGGACCTCAATAGGAAAATGAAAATGTGTAGAATGAAAAATGTTTGGAATATAGCAGGTGAACATCAAGCACTTCTATAAGAGCTTCTTTGCAGCGCCAGCAATTTACTTCCCTTGGTGGAAAGCTTGCTCAAGTTTACTGGGTTGTCTCGAGCCATCTTCTGCACATATATGTGCCAGCACCATATATATGGCCTGCCTCCCTTAATGTTCTCCAGCTCCTTTGCTTATCTCTTCTGCCAGTTTCTCAACATGCATGTCCGTACATCGAGTAGTAACTGTACCAAGATCATGGTCCACCATCAGAAAATAAAGTAAAACGATAAGTGAAGGATATGGATAGATTCTCGTATGAGCATGATAGCAGCATGAGTTCATGACTTTGATTCAAGTGAACATGCCAATCTAATCTAAACCAATGAAGGTTGCAACCTATCACTATCAGGCTAAAGACATTAAGCTAGATAAATCCCACTTTTTCAAAAGGTTTTCCCATCAAATGTAACGCGATCGAAAAACCGTAGGGAGTCAGAAAATGATCTGTCGCGAGAAGGCATTGACCTTAAAACATAATCCTATCCAAAAACTCATCGCGCGCCCTGGTTACTATGAAACTACTCTACCTAGTTTGAAGAAGTCACATCTTCAGAGGGGCACATTCGTCCCTAGGTGCTACATACGTACATGTAAGATTCAGTTTTGGAGGACAGCAGGTGCGCATGTGCTCCCTTGTGACCCCTGCTGCCTCTGCCCCTGAATATGGAGATGCCTTGGCTCTTTCTTTTTTCCTTTTTCTTTCCTCATTTTTTTTTTGGTTCGAGGAATTAATGTTTTCAATTCCCAATATTCCCAAAATGAGTAACTAAAATTGTAGGGAGAAAAAAAAAATCGGTAGCTGTCATATTAGACACGCATGAATGATTTTTGGTTTGGGTTGTGTAGCCCCCAATTATTTTACTCCTAGTGTTTTTTTTTTCAACTTCTTATGATTTTAATACAAATTTGACAAGATGTCATTATGAAAAAAAAAACTTTGGAAGAGAAGCACAAATGTAGGTCGTATCATTGTACACCTACACGGTGACCACCCAAGCATTGAATTAAACTTTTCCACACACACACACACAGCCTTAGATAAGCTATCTTGGTACATTTCATAAAATGTAGAACAACATGGACTGCTATCAACCATTGTTGGGTATTCACATATCCATAGATTTCCAACCATCTCTTATAGAAAATCATGTACAAATAATCACGGCACCGCAGCTTTAACTAATCATGTAACTTGTGATAATCTCAACAGTCACAATGCCCTTTGTGCTTTGAGCAGAGCCGCTCGTTTGTACACAGGCTGGCTCTAGAGACGTCTGTTCCTTTCTATGCAGAAGTCAGTAGCATTATGAGAAAGCTTTATTCAAGTTATTAATTCACACATATTAATTCATTCGGCTGCAATGAGAAAGCTTTACTCAAATTATTACAAAATTCTTCCAACTTGGTATGAAATATCATACGCACACAAACACGGAAGCATAATGTATTGGATGCTTACCTCCCAGGTCTTAAAATCTTGTACTTTCCTATATTAGTAAGGTCGACAATTGTTGATCCACCACGCCCCAATGGATTGGAAGTACACACCCATCATATACGTATGCACAAGAGATTCTCAAAATCTTTGATGTCTACACTACTTGACTTCCCACTGAGGTTTGCACTTGTGAGTGCCAGTGCACTTCCAGATCCATGGACAATGACCCTGATAAAGTTATAGCCAGGCACTCGAACTCCTATTCTATCTAATCCAGGGTTTAGCGATTTCTCCGGTATACTCGAGTCTCCTGCAAAAAACCAAAAAGAAAAGAAAAGAAAAGAGAATTCTGCTATGAGTTCACTAAAGATTCAAGAAGCAACACCGCTTCAAACAGGAGCCCAGAGAGTGTGCGGGCAAGACTGAGATAAGTTATCTTGGTACGTTTCAGAAAATATAGAACAACATGGACTGCTGTCAACCTTAGTGGGATATTGACATATCCATAGATTTCCAACTCTCTGTTACTGAAAATCATGTAAAATATAAAGAAAAAGATAGGGATATTTGAAATTTGTCTCACTACCGATAAAGTCTTCACTATCTCTTGTATATATACACACAAATTCTAGAGTTCTAAAGCTAGAAAGCCGCTACATAATTTGAAATACAAACTGCAAATCTGTTTCTTGGAGAGATGGTTAGTTGCTAAATTTTCTGAATCAAACTGATTTAATTTGGATCAGTTTGATTTGAATTTAAATCTTCATTATTCCCCCTCAAACTTGGCTGCATATGTACGAACAAAGGCCAAGTTTGGTGCGCAAATGTTGAAAATCCTGAGACAAAGGCTTGGTGAAAATATTAGCGAGCTGCTGATTGGAAGAGACGAATCAAGTGACAAGGGATCCAAGGGCTACCTTTTCACGTACAATGTGATAGTCCACCTCAATGCGTTTAGTTTGTGCGTGAAAAACCTGATTAATAGACATGTAAAGAGTAGCAAGGTTATCACAAAATAACGTTGCTGGATGATGTTGAACAATGCCAATATCATGAAGAATGAAGGAGAGCCATGTTAGTTCAGCGATTGTAGAAGCCATGGCACGGTACTTAGCTTCAGCACTTGAACGAGCAACAATTGATTGCTTCTTTGCACTCCAAGAGATACAGTTTGAACCAAGAAACGTGCAAAAGCCAGTGGTTGATCGCCTTGAAGAGGGACAACCAGCCCAGTTTGCATCACAAAAGGCGTAGAGGTCAATACTACAGATTGAACTTGAAGACCAAGCTGCGTAGGATACGTTTCATTAACTAAAAAGCCGCTTGAGTTGGACGATGCATGTGTTGACAGACGGTGTTTACTGCGTATGAAACATCAGGTCGAGTCATAGTGAGGTATTAGAGGCCGCCAACAATGCTCTGAAACAAAGCTGGGTCATGGAAGAGAAAATCTCTATTTTTTAAGGAGAACGACTTGGGAGCCATGGGATTGGCTATTGGTTTGCTGTCAACCATCATAGCTTGTTCCAAACTAGCATACTTAGATTGATGAAGAAAGAGGCCATCAGGGGTGCGATCAACTTGAATACCTAAAAAGAAATGAAGGGGACCCAAGTCCTTCATAGAGAACATCCGTCCAAGATCTGCGGTAAATTCATCTAAAAGAGCATTTTTATTCCCGGTCAAAATTATATCGTCAACATATAATAAGAGAATCATGATCTGATTGTTATGATGATACACAAAGAGGGATGAGTCTGCAACGCTACAAAAGAAGCCATATGAGAGCAAAAACAAGCTAAATCGGTCAAACCATGCCCGTTGAGCCTATTTGAGACCGTGAAGAGCCCTTTTAAGACGACAAACCTGGTCAGTTCAATACTCGTCGATAAAACCTGGTGGCTACTCCATGAACACTTCTTCATGTAGAAGACCATGTAAAAATGCATTTCTGACGTCAAGTTGGCGAATAGACCAAAGACGCACTTTTGTGTAAGTAAGAATAACCCTAATAGTCCCAGGCTTAATGGCTAGACTGAAAGTTTCAGAAAATTCTATGCCTTATTGTTGATTGTAGCCCTTTGACACAAGACAGACTTTCAATCTATCAAGAGATCCATCAGCTTGAAGCTTTGTCTTCAATATCCAACGACAACCCACAATGTTAAAGGAAGAACAATGAGGCACCAAATCCCATGTGTCATTAGCTATAAGAGCTTGCATTTCTTCAACCATAGCATGTTTCCATCCTGAATGTTTAAGGGCAGATTTCACTGTCTTGGGTTCTTAGGGAATGGCTAAAAGAATGAGAGCATACTTGGGATTGGCTTTGACAGTACCAACTTTACTTCTTGTTATCATGGGTGAGAAATAGCAAATGAAGATTGAGATGAAGGACTAACATCAAAGTGGGAATTAGATGGTGGAGTAGCAAAAGTAATACTAGGTATTGTAAAAGGTGAGGCTGAATTAGGGACCACAAGTGGTTCTCTAGATTGTGGCTTAAAGAAAGAGAAGTAGTCTCAGGTTCAGTAGGTGGAAATGAAGTGGACAGTTGGTCTCTTGTTTGATCAGGAGTCGGTGGATCTGCTGTGAAAAGTCAAGCTCGTTCCAATGCTGAAAAATGGTCTTCTTGGGTTGGAATATCATTGGTTGTGCAATTTGTGGAGAAAGCCACTATGTAAATGTAGAGAGCTCACCCTCAAGTTGTTTTGGTACAACATGTTCTTTTAAGCAAGTAGGAGAGGTCAATGAAAATAGAAAAATTGTTTCATCAAAGACTACATGTCAGAATCTTTCGAAACGTTAAACTATCGATCGATGACACTAAGACAATGATAACCTCACAACCAAGTGGGTAGTCATCATCAGAGCAATTAAACCGTTGATCAAATCATACTCTCAGTAGACTGTCGTAAATGATACATCAAACTAAGTCTAAAATTCTTAAATAATAATCATTACCCGCACAGGGGTTCTCACGATCAATTCCAATATTTAATTCCTTTTCTTTTGCTCGCTCGGTTATAATCCTTATTTGGACAACTTAATGCTGCATATCACCTGCGGAAAGGAAGTCAAAGGAGAGTGACCTTTTGAGAGCCCAGTAAGTAGAGGTGTCAAATGGGCCGGGCGGCCTGCGAGCTGGCCCAGCCCGGCCCTTTTTTGGGCCCGAACTGGCCCTAACCCTTAGGGCTAAGGCCAGGGCCAGGCCTAACTTTTTGAGAAACAAGCCCTGGCCCGGCCCTAAAATGGCTCGGATTTGGCCCGGCCCGGCCCAAAAAATGGCCTTTTCAGTTTTTTTTTAAACTAATGTGTATTTGCTTGCCTTCTATGACTAAAATGTAGAAGAAATCTATTACTTTTAGATCATTAGTGAGAATAACTAAGGTGTATTTGTTATTTTGAATAACAAAAAAAAATTGGGCCTGGGCCCGGACCCCGTTGGGCCTAGGGCCTGGGCTTAGACTGGGCCCAGCTCATTCTGGCCCGAAGCGGCCTTGGCTCGGTTTTCTGGAGGCCCAATGGGCTTGGGCTGAGCCGGCCTAAGCCCGACCCATTTGACACCTCTACCAGTAAAGCCGATCAAAGATTTAAAAAAAAAAAAAAACAATCTGGACGGTTTTACATTTAAGCCAAATAACAACTTTTAAAACGGAGAAACATAGCCATTCAAATGATTTTCTATATACAATCAAATGATAATTTTTAGAAGAGTTTTTCAAGTAAAATCATAGCATTTCAATATAAAAATAGGGATGAGTATCAACTCAATCCCTTAAATCAATAATCATTTTTAAACACTCCAGGTGCAATAAAACAGAAATATGAAACATTGAACATGAGCAGTACACTATAGCAAAGCCACCCCGACAGTGCTCAATACGCTTTACATACGCATACGTACACTGACTAGTCCATTTCGGTATGAGTTTAACCCAACTAATAGACCATCCTTATAACTCCCAGATTATTAACTCATGTCAACATTGAGAAGCAATAAATTGAATTCACAATATTTTACGATAATTGAATCAATAAAACATATGAAAATAAACAAAGAATTTCAAACGATCGCTATAAGGCTCAAATTAGGATTACACAGGCAATTGAAAACATTTTCATGACAAATAAAATATCAGAGTTCATTAAAAATTCGATAACAACTCAGAAAATTATATTTGATATAAATGATGAAATGGGGTTCGGTTAGAAATTCTTACCTCGATCCAAGCAAGCTAAGCAATGCTACCAAACCTCAATCAATAATCTTTAAATAAACCTAGATCGGCAATCAATTTGTTAGAACACAATCTATGTTACAATATTATAAACTTAACATCAACTACTCACCACGTGCTCACTTCTAACTCTGAAATCGCGCAACTCAAAACGGGTCCCTCACACGACCAACCTAACCTAAAACTCCGTACGCTCCTTAATGTGTAACGCTATCACAAAATTCATAATAAATTACAATAAAACACTTTTATAACTTAAAATATTATAAAAAGTCACTGTGAATTTTTTAAAAATTTGAATATTTTTTAATTAAAATAATTTCTTTAAATGCAATAAAAATCCATAAAATAGTCATAATTATTTCTAGCTGAAAATAAAGTCCCAAAATTTTTGTAACAGCTTCAATACTTATAAAAATTATATAAATTAAAATCAGAATGTAAAAGACATCAAAACTATTTTTAAAATTTTCATTTGTCTAAAATCAATGTGATACAGAAATGATAACAAATCAACTCTAAAAATTATCAAACTTAAGCTGGGACTTATTTATATCATAAAAAATTTATTCGAATTTTTCCAGAATATTTTCATGAGTTGAAGGACTCCAAAAGATTTTTACAAATCTGAGTTTATAAAAAATACATACATTTTCAGAAAATTATAATTTTTTTTCCTTTATAATTCTAACTTAGCCCAAACCCAAAGTATCATACTTTAATATTTTATGCATTAACAATCAAGGTACGCTACCCCATGCATGCATCGTACCTAACGCTAATCCGATACACACTAACTGCATACCCAAAACCCACTAACTGCATACCCAAAACCCACTTACGCACACTTTACACACGTTAACACACATTTTTATTCACTCGTATATCCCACACTATACATACTCCTACCCACAGTACACACACACACTCATGCACTCACAGTTACACACCAAAAACACACACTTTAGATGGGTTTTAAAAAGGGAAAATTGCGTAGAATACCCCTATGGTTTGGGGTTGTTGCAAAAAAAACCCTCGCGTTACAAAAAATTGCAAAAGAATACCTAGGATTGTAAAAGTGTTACAACCGTCAATAAAAACGTCAGTTTTAACCGCGTTTGTGATAAATGCGCCTGGAGAGCAAGTGTCACTGCTAAATAATTGTTGGAAACCCGTTTTTGCTCCTGAATACCTCTTTTGCAGCCAAGCCCTAATTAGGGTCGGCACAAGAAAACAACGGGAAAACGGGGAAAGGTAGGAGAAGGGAAGGGGGAAAGGCAGGGGACCAGGGAAGGGGAGAGGAGGGGAGGAGGAGCTGAACCACCAACCATCTACCACCTGCGCCACCCACAACCGGCGCCGGCGCTGTCACCACCACCCTAGTCTTGTGAGCCTAGCGGCCGATCAAACCATCAAACCCAAACCAAACCAATTGAACCCTAATCCCGCTGAACCCCAAAACTTAAATCGAACCCAAACCAATCATCGATAGAACCATCAAACCCAAACCAAACCAATCGAACCCTAATCACTGCTATAGCCATCAAACCCAAACCAATCGCACAACAACTCAAACCCTAATCGAACCCCCAAAACTTAGATCGAACCCTAATTGAACCCCAAAACTTAAATCGAACCCTAGTTCCGCTGCGGCCACAACAATTTGAACCCTAATTGCACAATATCAGATCTAGGGTTTCAAATCGCAATCTGCGATTGAAACCCTAGACTAAGATTGTGCAATTCGGGTAAACAAGATACTTGTGACCCATTGTTTACTCCGCCAGTGCCATCGTTTGCTCTGCCACTTGCACCGCAATCTGCGATTCCCACTTACGCCGCCGGGAGCCCTCCATCGATCCACTAAGCGATCTCGTGAAGAAGGAAGAGGAAAATTGGCCATTTTGGAGAAGAAAGGGTGCCATTCTCATTTATATAGAAGGGCAATTTAGCCTTTTTCACCATTCTATTACGAAATTTTTACGGTGCAACACTTTTACAATTCTAGGTGTTCTTTTGCAATTTTTGTAACTCGAGGGGGTTTTTTGCAACAACCCCAAACCACAGGGGTATTTTACGCAATTTTCCCTTTTAAAAACACACAAAACACTCACACTCCCCCCCTCCCCCTCACACTAAATCACACACATATAGTGCTTCCTCCCTCTTTCACCTGTACCCCTTTTTTCTTTCCACCCTTCACCATTTCACAACCATCACCTCTCGCAACACACAAGTATTCTCACTCACTACCCACTTGCAAACACTCACACACTTCACTGTAAATATACTTACACAAAAATCGCACACATTATTTGCTCAGAAAAATACACACACATATTCATGGGGATATTTGGCAGCCCCTTTTTCATCCCACGTGGACCACAACTCGCACAAAACCCAGCACATCATACAAACACACTCACACAGCACATGACATACACACACGCATTACACACTGATTCTCACCCATTTTACACACTCACACACAGATACATACACACACATAAGCATTTTTCTTTTCACACACACTCACACACCAAACACATAGCAAAACACTCACCCATGTGCACACAATTTAGGCACATGCACATGCACACACACAACACTCACACAAACACACTCACACACCTGCACAAACCTATGAGCCCAAACCCATCTGTGCACACACTCTCAGCGTACACCCCCCCCCCCCCACACACATGACTGAACAACAACCAGCAAACGCTATGCAGGCATCACATCCACTCCGGTGAGCACATGCTACCGTAAAACACACACCTAGGAGCACTACATACACATACTCTGCTCAACACCCCCAAACAGCCTCACAGACACCATCAAGCTGCTACATACCATAGCAGCTGTAATTATCCTCTAAAGCATTTTGAAGAGGACCAAAATACACTAATTAAACACTCATGTAACACAAGAACACAAGGTAAACTATTTCAGACACCTCCACATCCCACACACTAAAATACACAGGCAGTTCTCACTCTAAAAAACACCGACACAACCCCTCTTATGGCTTCATTTGCACCGACCCAAACATACTTCACATATACACTCATTCACTCCCACTACACACATCTCACCTCTCCCACACCCACAGCTGTATTTGCGGCAGCTGTGGCCATCACCTACAAATCTTCACGGCCAACATTCAAACACAAATTTTAGTATCACTCAAACCCACACTAAACGCATTGCAACTCCATCTCATGGCCACTCAAGCTATACTGCATACCCACCAGAAAACGTCATGGTATGACACCAAAACCCACACTTTCGCATAGCAGGCCCACCCCCCACGATATCCCCTTACAGCTACTATAGACACTAGATAAAATAGAGTAGAAAAGCCAGGATACTTATCGGATAAATCAACTCGATCGCTAGAAAAACTTTTCTTCACATTTTCTCTCTGCTTCTCTCAATCGTGAATCACAATAAAGAAGAGGGAATTCTTTGAGGGGTCCGCTGCTCCAGAATGTACACATTTAAATATAAAAACCCTAAGCGAAAATTTACCAAAAAACCCCTCAATTTTTTGTGGTTATTCAAAACTAACCCAAAACTTTTTATTATTACGAAAAGGCCCAAAGTAGTTATTTACGATAGATTACTACACTAAAATAATTTAATGGGTATTACATAACTCCGCTACACTAATCGACGCTCAAAGTCGCTAAACGAAAATATCGATGCTAACTAAAAATTTTCGTAGCTAAAGATTCTCAATTATCTTTTACGCTAATTGTCACTAAGTTCGTCAATCAATATCACTTACAATTTCTATCTTTAAATTATTACTTACGGTTTAAAAATTTTTGTCACTAAAGGTTGCCTATAAAATTCGATCACGCTAATAGCTAAATGTTGTGTATGAAATCATTGCTTAATGAAATAATCGGCTAGACATTATCAAGTATCGGGGTGTTATATATATATATATATATATATATATATATATATATATATATATATATATATATACACACACACACACACACACACACACACACACTCTACTTGTTGGCCGATGGAAGCATCGGTAACCCTTGTGCTTATCACTGTAACCCAAGAAGATGCATGGAAATGATTTAGGAGCCAATTTGTCATGAGCATACGGTCACAAATATGGATAGCATAGAGATCCAAAGGTGCGCAACATATTATAATCTGGTTTTCTAGAAAATAACAGTTCATAAGGACCCAGCCTTTTCATCACAGGAGATGGCAAACGGTTAATCAAGAAAAGGATCGTAGAGAAAGCTTCTACCCAGAAACACTGAGGACGAAGCCTTGAAAAAGAATAGCAAGACTAAGTTCAACTATATGGTAATGCTTGCATTCGGTGAAGCCATTTTGTTGAGGTGTCATTGGACATGAAATCTTATTAATAATCCCACAACTTGCAAGATGAGTAAGAAAGTCCCGCTTTGAGAATTCTCTTTCCCCGTCTGCTTGAAAGAAGAAACTTATAAAAGAATTCATATTTTTCAACTAATTTTTGAGAAAGAAGAAACTTATCAATGAATTCAAATTTTCTTTTCAACGGATAAAATCAACTGAATCTTGAATAGTAATCAATAAACACAACGTAATACTTGAAACCTTGAACAAACAAGGTAGGGGCTGGTCCCCAAAGATCACAATATACTTTTTCGAGAGGTACATTTGATTTATGATTGGAAACGCTAAAGGGAAGACGACAACTTTTACTCATCTGACAACTCATGCACAGACCATGAGACTTCTTGTTAATAGAAATAAGCCTATTACTTGAGAGGAATTGCAGAACTCTCGCTTACGGATGCCCCAGTCTTTTGTGCCAAGTAACTTCGTCCACTTTCTGAAAACAAGTTGAAAAGTTGGCTTGTAATTGCTTATCTTCCAGGGCATAAAAACCTCCTTTTCTGCTCCCTTTTGCAAGAATTTTGTTGGTCCATAGTTCCTTTATCACAAATCCGTTACAATCAAAATCAAACGAACATGGATAATCATTTGTGAGTTGTGAAACAGATAAGAGACTCTTCTGAATATTAGGGACAATGTCCACTTTTAATCTTTCCATCACCAATTTGAGAGATGTGCAGTTTATTTCCATTTCCTACCATTACTGAGTATGAACCTTGATAACGAACCAAATTAGAGAGTTTACCTGAGTCTACAGCTATGTAAGCAGTTGTGCCAGTATCCGGAAACCATTCAAATCTTGAGAGTCTGTAACATGCATTGCTATTAGGGCCTTAGGAATATCAGTGGCTTGGAATGAGTGATTGAACCTATGTCAACACTTGACAGTCTCATGCCCTTTCCTGTTGCAAATTTGACAAATTGGCAGATGGCCTCCGAGATTTGCAACATCGCACTTAGGTTGAGACTGAGGCGGAAAAGAGGATCGAAATTGACTTTGTCCAATTGAAGGAAACATTCTGCCTTTGACGTGAAATAGGAATTTCCACCTTTCTTGTTGGAATTTTTGTTACCATTTGATGTTCTCTAGCTATAGTAGACCATGGAGCGGTTGAGTGATTCACTCTGATGTCCTTTATTCCTAAGTTCATAGCTTTGGAGTAAAGGAATCAAATTTGATGGTACATGTAGTTTTAACATTGTTGTGTCAAAGGACTCATACTTTGGACCAAGTCTACTCAACAACCAAAAAACTTTATTTGATCACTAACAGGTTTTCCAATAGCATTGATCACAAGTCTTATTGAAATCACGTAGCTGGTCAGACAAAGAAGAATTACCTTTCTTTACCTGAATTTGAGCCAAAAGTTCGAACTCTCTAGCTTGAGAATTCTGAGAAAAAGCATCCCCACGAGCTTTCCACACATCGGCAGAAGTCCTAAGGCCAACAACAACACCTAGAGCCTTTTCAAAAAGCGTCCCGGTGATCCGCACTTTTACTAAGTGATTCGTGCTAACCCATGACATAAAGTCTTGATTTGGAAATCTTTGATTTCCATCAGTTGAATTCACTTCAGAATCAAGTGCTACAATGTCCCCATTGATGAAGCCTAAAGATCTTGGCTTAGTTTATAGTATCACATCAAAACTCCCAGCCTTCTCTCTAAACACCCAACTCCACAGAAGTCACCATGGCCGCCCCACCGTGCTTTTGCGCATGTGGGGCGGTAGCCACTCCGGCATTTTAGCTATAGCTTCTTCTTTACGTCTACTGTGGTGGTATGCTTTAGGAAGTGATCAGTTGGTGGCCGGCGGTACAAGCGGCGGGAAGACAGTGGCGGGGCGTCTCACTGGAACTTGAACGGAGACAACAACATCAAGGTTTGTCTCCGATCTTGGTTGATCTACGTAGATCTGCTCAATCGACGTATTTTCCAATGTTCGCCGGAGGTGGCCGAAATCTTACCGGCGGCGACCGGATCTTCGCCGGAGCTTTTTGACCGTCATTTTGAATGCTCCTTTTTCGAATGCTCCTTTAGTCTTTCAATTTTGTTTTTATCTATTTTCTGTTCCTCGATGGTGGAGGTTCGGGTTGTGGTTGGTCGGTTGGTCCTAGTAGTAGTAGGAGGGCTCGGGATAGAGGGGCTTAGCTGTGGTTCTGGGGTTGGTTCTTGGAGTCCGTGGAGTCTTGTGAGGGGGGTTGGGGGGATAGGGTCTCGGGGGGGGGGTGTAGGGTGAGTTTCTTTTGGGCTTGAAATGGGGGGGATTTAGGACCCGGGGAGGGGGGAAGAGATTTGCCTTTGGGTTTTGGGCAATCGGTTCTGGCATGGGGGTTTTTTTCTTAGGGGGGGGGGGTCAGTTTTTAGGGCTCTTTTATAAGTTCGAGCATCATATGTGTCAACTTTGGTTAGATTCGTAAGTTGTGGTTTCTCCGCCCTGTATTGCGACAAATTGCTACGGATTTATTACGGGTTAGTCGAAGGATGGACATTGCGGTATTGTAGATCCTGGGAGGTGTGATGGATTCTTAAATAGTGTGCTCACCTTTGTGTCGTGCAGTTCCCGATTGTCTGCGTTATTGTTACCACTTATAGTTTGTTTTCATTTATGTTCAGTTTAAACCTGTAAATTTTGCATGTTACTTTAAGTTGAGTTAAAGTGTAGGATATGCTCTGCTCAAATTTAATTGTAATGTTTATAAATTTATTATGTTTGTTGTTAGTGTCGGCCTTCATAGTCATGTATACTGAGTCACGAGAATGTCGTGATCGATAATGTCTGTAAGCTCTGTATCAGAGCGACTGTGTATCATTAAATTATCAATGCAATTCTCTTATTATTATACAAAAAAAAAAAAAAAAGATCTTGGATTTCAATTAAGGACAACATTTACATCTCCCATAAGTAATTGCTTGTACTCAATTTGTGGGAAACAATTTACTACGTTCAAGTTGCAAGGATAAGCGTTGCAAGGATAAGCATTACTTGAATGATGAGGTAGACATTTTGGTTGAATCTACCTTGTGAGAAGGTCAGAGTCCTCTTGGAGGCTCTAATACCATAAAGAAAAAGATAGAGATATTTAAAATTTGTCTCACTGCTTGATAAAGTCTTCCCTATCTCTTGTACATACACACAGATTCTAGAGTTCTGAAGCCACAAGGTAGCTACATAATTTGAATTACAAACTGATCTTATCCTATTTTCTTGGAGAGATGGTTAGTTGCCAAATCTTCTGAATCAAACTGATTTGAATTTAAATCTTCATTAAAATAATCATGGCACCGCAGCTTTAACTAATCAAGTAACTTGTGATAATCTCAACAGAGACAATTCCCTTTGTGCTTTGAGCAGAGGCGCTCCTTTGATATTCTGTCCTTTCTATGCGTGAAGTCAGTAGCATTATGAAGGTGCAAGTTGCAAATTAAGTTGGAGCCCTTGTTAAGCAGCAGTTCCATCTTCTGATAGAGAGTATCTCTCTAGGATTTTGACCGTCTCTTCTTTGGCACTGACAAAGAGCACATCAAAAGTGTTACCGACATGCTAACAGACATTGCATCAAGATAAGCTTTCCTGCTAGCACGTAAACGTGTAATAACAAGTTACAACAAAAAGAATAGATTTGCAACCAAAGAACAACAAAAGAAACAGATAGAAGTAATCTCATGAAGCAATACTTCATCACTTAGAAAAGAGATGACCATATTGAAGAAGACTAACATCTCAGTTTAATCAAGAAAGAGCCACCCAGGCAGGAACGAAACCAGGATTTTGCCATAATGGGGGCAAAACTATTTTCAACCATGTCCTAACAAAATGGCTTCCCAAAGCATAGCATATGTCTTCTCTTATTTATACGCTGCCAGACAATATACACTTGCAATAGAGTAATCAATTTCTTTTTTACCATAAATACAGATATACTTAATGTAGGTCTAGGCAAAACCCGTATTTTATTCAGTAATAAAATTAATTAACTAAGTGCGCTAAAGATTAGGAACTAAATGCAAGGAAGAAGTAAAATTATTCTTAACCAGTGATATAGTGTCAATAAGGTCATTGATGTATTTTACCCTTGCCATTTCAGTTCCTGCTATACCAAAACTAGGTGCAAAAGTTCTTTGACCAACTTGTCCGGGCATAAGACTAAGGGGGTTATCATGACAGATATAATCATGTTTTCTCATAAAATAATGGTTTCTAATAGTATAAGTGTATTTCTTTTAGCAAAACATAAGGGGGTCAATTCCCCCATGAGGACAATATAGCCACTCCCCTGCATACAGGAGAAGAAGAAGCACCAGCTAATGTCGATTAGACACATGTAGATAGGGTCACATTCACACCCAATCTTATGCATAAATAAAGCTTAAGAATTTTTAGTGAGGGCTTTATTATATGCTTCGCATCGCACCCAATCTTATGCATAAATAAAGCTCAAAATTCTATCTACACTGATCAATATACATCTTGTAAATATTTCTTACTTTTGATCAGTCATATTAATTCATTCGGCTGCAATGAGAAAGCTTTACTCAAATTATTACAAAATTCTTCCAACTTGGTATGAAATATCTTACACACACAAACACGGAAACAAATGTATTGGATGCTTACCTCCCAGGTCTTAAAATCTTGTACTTTCCTATATTAGTAAGGTCGACAATTGTTGATCCAGCACGCCCCAATGGAAGTACACCTCCATCATATACGTATGCACAATGTTCCCAGAGGTTCTTAAAATCTTTGATGTCTACACTACTTGACTTCCCACTGAGGTTTGCACTTGTCAGTGCCAGTGCACTTCCAGATCCACGGGCAATGACCCTGATAAAGTTACAGTCAGGCACTCGAACTCCTATGCTATCTAATCCAGGGTTTAGCGATTTCTCCAGCATACTCGAGTCTCCTGCAAATAAGAAGAATCTGTTATGAGATCACTAAAGATTCAAGAAGCAACACCACAGTAGCTCTCAGTTGGAGAATTCAATAAACTGCCTGTCAATAACATTGTCGAAATTTTCATAAGCACTGTCGGGAAGATGTATAATGCATTTATACTAACGTCTTCTGTTACAATTACTACCATAGTTACCTATTCAAACACAGTGGAGATAATAAGATACTAACCAAAACGCCAAATTCATCTTATCACTATTGAACATTTTGACAGGTACTTAGTTTCTCAAGCACAGGGTTTATTCCTCTTTTGGCTGTCCTTAAAGGAATTACAAAGCTATGAGTAACAAACCTCGCTTTAGCACCACAGTTACAGGTCCTGGGAGGAGACTAGCAAGCAAGCCAAGAGGCAAATGGTTGGTCACAGCAAAGCGATCTATGTCCCATACATCCCCAACGCAAATTGCAAGAGGACGCGTATGTTCGCGCCCTTTGATCTCATATATGCGATGAACTGCTTCGATAGAGCTGCAATTAGCCACCATATGAATATAATCGTGAGTTTCAAGGTCTGGCAGAAATCAAGCTTGAGCTAAGAAAAAGAAAACCAAGTAATGCAGAGATTTTTCAAGAACACAAGTACTATCTATTTTGGTATAAATAAAAAGAAAATTTGTATCCAATATGCAAAAACTTGTTATTAGAAATCTTTAGCCTGCATTGTTGAGGGAGAACTTTGTATCTCTTCTCTTGCAGGCAATACCTCGTCATCCACTCTGAATTCCATCATTTCCAGACAGTTTAGAGCAATGAGTACTCACGTCATCTATTTTCATCCGTTATCAGCATACAGCTTCTCACAGATTTAGTACCTTGTGAACAGCAGTACTTTAATGGCAGTCTGAAATCAGTAAAATTAAATATATTTGTAAATTCTATACAAACTTAGTCAATCAAGAACGTTTACCATATACAAGCCAACAAGGTGGTCAAACTTGTTCTCACCTAATCTGCTTCTTAGGTTTTCAAAAGAGCCGCTAAAGTGTCTTCACATCAATCATGTAATGCATACCGTCTTGTGAATTTTGGGTATCTTCGTTAAGTGACATATTGTAATAAATTATTATACTTCAGATAAAATTAATGTATCAGTGACAAAACTAGGAGATCTACAAGATACTGAAATTAGCATTCAGCATTGTTAACAAGTTTATTAAACCTAACGGTCATTGTATGAAATGCTACTGAAGATACACTTTAAGTCACAAGGAACTTGATTAAGATTACACGGCCAAGCATGCACTTTCCTGGTGAGATTGTCCATTTTTTTCTTATTTGGAACTTAAGAAAATCTCTTCCTAACCCTTCAAGCCATTCACCACTAGGCACATGATCAACCCAACTACTTGGCTTAAGCTATATGAAATAGAATCCATCCCTCTTGCTTACCCCAAGTCATTCCTTGTTAAACTTCTACCAATCAAGTTCTTCTCAGTATTTGTTAGCATGCTATTTCCAGTCCACTACCATACAACAATAACAGAAAGTAGTAAAGCCATGTCATTGTTCATCATCACAGTTCAAAAGGAAAAAGTCATCGTATCATTAATTATACTTTTCTCCCCAAAGATAGCCAAGTTCAAAAGGCTACTGATGCTAAGTACATAGGAACGCCTAGATTTTGTTTAAATGACGTAAATGAAGTCAAATAGTACATTGAGTGTGATACAATACTATAAATACTTGCCACAGGTTGCTTTAACCCTTTAAACCCCTACCTACTGAAGGTGATTTCTTTCGCGCAGGCAGCTAGGAGCCTAAGACATTGCATACCCTTTGTCCAAACAAGGCTTTTGATCTGTCTCTTTACAGTCTGCTATGCCATTGTCTAGACATAGTCTGCTACTAGTCTGCTTAGTAAGGCCTTAAAAACATTTAAGTGGTTGGTGGATTAATAAAAGTCCCTCTCTCGCAGCAGTATTTTAGTAAAATAAAGAGGCTGCTCAATGGCTGTCATGAGATACTTAGTTCTGCTCTCTCTGAGAAAAGAAAATCATCGAATGAGCACCTACATGCCTCAACAGGGCAAAAGTGATTTTGCCTACTTTAGAGGAAATAAATGCTTTCCGTTAATCATATGCCCAGTATTTTTACTAAAGAATCAATTGTACAGAGTCATAATTACAACACTGAATTTCTTATTCAGCTGATACCAAAGCCTCAAAACACAAGAAAATCATCTTGTACCCACTATCTGTTATTAGCTTGACTACATAACAATAAACAAGAAAATTAAAGCACCTAAATACACACAGACACAACATACACATTCACGATAATAAAGATGATTATCAAAGAGGAAAGGGTAGGGAATTGCATACCAAGCATCACAAGCGAAACCGTAGAGCGTATCAGTGGGCACTGCTAAGACCTTTCCAGATTTGAGAGCATCAATCGCCTCACAGGCATACTCCTCGGTTGCAGGTCGGACAAGCGCCGACCCGAATTCCAACTTAGGGTCGCATTTCTCTAAGTTCCAGGCCATCTTCTTCCCAAACCCACCTCTAAAACCCCTAAAACCCTGATGAGAGCATTTGACATGTCCAAAGCTGGGCACACCTGAAATACACAGCCAGACGTGCACAGACGCATCAAGACTGAAGCGATAGATGCTATTTAAACAAAAAATATGTCAGAAACAAACAACACACACAAAAACACAGAGCACCTCGGGAAGCGTGTAAGAAAGGGTTAAAGAAGGGCAATCTTTCAACCATGGTAGCCGGAACTGTCTTCATGAGTGTATTTCAGTTTTAACGCTCCTCCTGCCGTTCTCCTTACTGTACAGCAGAGACAAAGAGAGATTTGTGTGCCCTATTTAGTTGGAGATCCTTCATACAACTTAAAAAAAAAAAATAGACAAGGTATAAGTACTTATAAAGCAAGGAGAATTGTTAAACTTTGACAAATAGATTGGTCAATTGACCAAGTAAAGGACGCAGATGCCCCCTTGTTACGTGCACCTCTGCACTCACGTTCTCTCCTCTCTGCATCACCACTGCCACCAATAACAACCATCAACTGCCACCAGTGAGCCCACCTGCCACCATAACAACCACCATCGCAAGCGACCCCACCCCAACCCACGGAGCCACCCGCCACCATAACAACCACCAACACTGCCAGCAAGCACTCCAATAACCACCTTGCCTACCCCAACAACAACCTAAATAGCCATCCTTCTACCTGCAAACCCCATTGGAACCACCAAAACTTGCTTGCCAAACACATCCATTCCAATTCGCGCACCAAAACCACCATCACAACAACCAATGCCAGACCCCAAATGACATAATCACCTTCCCCCGACCAGTACTTATCCGATTACAATCCCTAGAACCCAATTAATACTCCCTATACATAATCACCTTCCCCCTACCAGGGTTGCATCTTCAATTATGGGCCTAAGGGGGAAGATTAAACGAAAATATGCAGGGAGTATTAGTTGGGCTATAGGGATTGTAATCGGATAAATATGGTAGTGGACTGGAAATAGCATGCTAACAAATACTGAGAAGAACTTGATTGCTAGAAGTTTAATAAGGAATGACTTGGGGTAAGCAAGAGGGACGGATTCTATTTCATACAGCTTAAGCCAAGTAGTTGGGTTGATCATTTGCCTAGTGGTGAATGGCTTGAAGGGTTAGGAAGAGATGTTTTAAGTTCCAAATAAGAAAAAAAATAGACAATCTCACCAGGAAAGTGCATGTTTGTCGTATAATCTTAATCAAGTTCCTTGTGACTTAAAGAGTGTATCTTCAGTAGCATTTCATACATTGACCATTAGGTTTAATAAACTTGTTAACAATGCTGAATGCTAATTTCAGTACCTTGTAGATCTCCTAGTTTTGTCACTGATACATTCATTTTATCTGAAGTATAATAATTTATTACAATGCGTCACTTAACAAATATACCCAAAATTCGCAAGACGGTATGCATTACATGATTGATGTGAAGACACTTTAGCGGCTCTTTTGAAAACCTAAGAAGCAGATTAGGTGATAACAAGTTTGACTACCTTGTTGGCTTCAATGGCATGTATATGGTAAAGGATCATTCTAGATTGACTAAGTTTGTATAGAATTTATGAATTCATTTAATTTTACTGATTTCAAACCGTCATTAAAGTACCGTTGCTCACAAGATACTAAATATGTGAGAAGATGTATGATGATAATGGACGAAAATAGATGATGTGAGTACTCATTGCTCTAAACTGTCTGGAAATGATGGAATTCAGAGAGGACAACAAGGCATTTCCCGCAAAAGAAGAGATACAAAGTTCTCCCTCAACAATGCAGGCTAAAGATTTATAATAACAAGTTTTTCCATATTGGATAAATATTCGGCTTCTTTTTATTTATACCAAAGTAGAAAGTACTTGTGTTCTTGAAAAATCTCTGCATTTCTTGGTTTTCTTTTTCTTAGCTCAAGCTTGATTTCTGCCAGACCTTGAAACTCATGATTATATTCATGTGGTGGCTAATTGCAGCTCTATCGAAGCAGTTCATCGCATATATGAGATCAAAGGGCGCGAAATACGCGTCCTCTTGCAATATGCGTTGGGGATGTATGGGACATAGATCGCTTTGCTGTGACAATTAAAGCAATATGCATTAAAATTTTCACCATGAAAAATAACAAAAAGTAAAAATTTATTGCACTACTGGGGAAGCATACACTGTTATAGGAGATATGTTCAGTAGTAATTTAATAAAAAGGGTACATCTCAGAAGGATTCAACATCAATACCAAAGCATAAATGGCTATCAACTCTCGAACTAAAGATTCAAAAGTAGATCTTAAGGGAAGAAGCGATATTCTAACACGGCTCAAATGATTGCTAAAATAATAGAGATACTAAGTGAATAAAAGTTGAAAAGAAAACCAGAAGCGATAGGAGGTCCTCCAATTAAGTAAGAAATTAACAAGAACCTAGCATCAATCCAAAAAGTGTAAGAATTATGAACAACTGACTCCCCGTAACATTTGAAATCAACACACAACAATTTAGATCAATAATATAGGGAAAATAATTTCCAATAAAAAAAACAAAAAAATACCTCCACTGCAAATAAATTATCAAAATGAAAAAAAAGAAAAAAAGCTTCAATAAGCCCAAAAATTAAAAAGGGTATGGTGAAGGAAAAAAGAACAAGAAAACAGGATAAGAAACAATCAGCATCAGTAGATAATTCTGATAAAATTCAAAGGGGAAAAATAATAAGAAAGGGGAACAAACAATCAGAGGAAACCTAAAAGAAATAATAGAGACACACAAAAACAGATATATTATCTACAAATACATATCTATCTAAACATAACAGCTACAATAATTTGTCTAATTTTCCAAAATCCCAGTTTTTACCATCACAAAGAGATCATCACATGTACATCATTAAGGAAGTACAGAAAGGGGCGAAGGAATTTGCAGAAATCAACCCACAAAACAATTTTAAGTGAGGACCTAATCAGCTAAACAAGAGAGATTGATTTTAAATGGTTTTGCATTTTTTGCATCACTCAATTAAAACGGACATCTTTAATTCTATTAAAGCTTGATTTCTTACCAACATCATTGCAGTAGTTGCATTGGGCTGCCAGTAATAGTTGCGTTGGGCACCCGTAAACCCACGAGATCTTGGCACCATGATCAAGATGATGGCGAGGGGTAGTGGCGGAGCCAGAATTATTATTTAAGGTGGGCACAAAATACATAAGAGAAAAATTACAAAAATTAATTATACATTAGTTATAATTAATATACACTGTCACGCACTGTCATATATAACCAAGAATCGAATGTAAAGTGTAACATATACACTGCAAAACTTAATATAAACTAAATATTTGGAGTTTAACAAGAATCAAATGTACACTGTCATGTATACATCCAGAATCTACAAACCATGAACTTGTTCAAGTGTTATATAAACAATACACTGAAAAATACAAATTGAAAAACATATATGCATTAGAAGTAATAAATCTAAGTACAATTTACATCGGATAAATCAAACTATATACATTGTATTGAGTTCAAATAGTCCAGATTGAGAGTTCCAAATTTGCAATACTTCTCCATGTTGTTGAGCAGTATATTCCAAATATGCAATACTTTTCCAGGTGGAGAGTTCTAAATTTGAGGAGTATATTCCAAGTTCAAACTTGTCCATTCCCAATTGCCCTCAATCCCTAATTACAATTGCCAATTCCTAATTCTTAATTGTCACCACGAGCAGCAAATGCCACTTTATCAATCTAAAATTAAAAATCTTAAGTAAAAATCTTAATCTCAAATAAATAAACAATCCCACCATTCTCAATTCACATGGCCACCACGAGTACTAAATAGATAGCAATTGCCACAAATCCCAACGAGAAAACTCAATCTAAAGATTATATAATAAACTCTAAATCCCACGAGGCAATATTTGCCAAATTCTCAAATGTCAAATTAAAATTCAAAATTAAAATACAAATTTAATCTAATACTGAGAATTGAGAAAAGAAAACCATTCACTGAATTAAAAAAGAAATTCAATCAAAACGGATGTTTACCTTTCTTTGACGTCAAAATTGTCGCCGATTGGCGACTGTTGTTGTGCCGTGAGCAACTGACCGTAGAATGGAAGGAATTGTGAATGGACAAGTGCACAGCCTATGCTGCGGTGCGCAGATTACGCCGGAGCTGGACAGGCTGCGGGCGGGAGGACTGAGGAGTGAGGAGGGCGAGGAGGACAACCTGAAAAAGACAAGAAAAGCGGACAACTTGTTGAGCGGTCGAAGCGTTGAGGCCGTGGGGCCGGTGGCGACGTGCCGGTGTCAGGCGTGGCCCGTGAAGCCAGTGAAGGGACTTGGGCGTCGTCCGTCACCGACTTCCACCGACCGCTTGGAAGATCGTGAGAGTCAGAGAGAGAGAGATATTTTAGTCGGTAGTGACTTTGGGAAATGGAATATACTGCTATCCTCACGCAACTTGCCTAAGGCCAGAGAGTAAAACGACGTTGAAACATATCCCAGCTCTCGTTCATCAGATATGAAACGCAAGAAGCGCCCCATCGCCTGCCACTACCGTCAACGGCCAACCTACACACCGGCCACTTCCATCTGCCGCCTTCGTTGCCGGCCGTCGTCAGCGATATTCAACCCGTCCTCGTCCGTTGCTAACCGAGGAGACCTTTCGCCTCTCCAGATCAAACCGTCGCCGCCCAGCTAACGGCAGGGCCCAATCGCCGGCGACCGAGCATCAACAACTAGCCAGCGCCCACACCATAAGCAACCAATGCCTGCCCTCTCCCCTTTCGCCACCACTTCTCCGTCGCCGACGACACCGACCACTGCAACATCGCCGAAACTACACCAGTTGCTGCGCAAGACCATCCATCACCTGCAACATCGCCGAAACTACCATTGCCGCAAGAATCACCATTTTGCGGCGCCCATCGCCCAAAGTATGAAATTTAATCATCTCTGGCCACAGATATCTGCAAGTTATTTGAGAATCAAGTGAGTTCTTACAATCCCCACTCTTACAAAGTTCGGCTTTTTATAATTAACCATTGTAGTTTTGTCGTATTCAATAACTAAAAGGTGGGTTTTATATGGTATAACAGTATAAGTTTCATTTGAATTTCTATATGAATCTATTCTCCAACAATTGATCCGTATTCTGCATGTCTTTGAATGCTAAGAGATTCATCCTTTGGCTAAGCAGTGCTTTAGATGTCACTTCTGACCCAAATGGGAGCCATCCTTCTTGAAAGAAAATTTTTGTTTTATACTAAGTAAAATAACTATATTTTCTGATTGGTGATAACACACTGGTTAAATTTTATGTTTGACGTATAAAGGGTAGCCCCAGAGGAAGGCTGCCACCTTTGTGGGGTTTGGTGAGGCATGATTTCTGCAGTCTTGCCCTCAAAATAGTTTCGGTACGATGCAGGCTTCTCCAACCTGAAATTCGTAAGTTTCTGCCTCATGCTATTGGTTTTGGTGTTCAGCTTCTCTCAAATAGCTGCACAAACAAGTTCACCTGATAGCTTGGAATCAGGTGAAAATTGATGCCCCAAAATCTGTTTGGTTTTACTTTTGTAGCCCATTTTCACCCGATCGTGCCCCAAGAAGTTAGCGATGAACTGTTTTTATATAGTACTCTTGCTGCTTATGAATAGTTTTGTTTTGCAAAACTTGGATGATGAAGACAGAAATTTTACTTTACACAAGTGGCACGACTGTAGCTTCGGTTTTTCGTTTTCTTTTTAAAGATGGACCGTGAATGTTCATTGCACATATGGATCTTATTAGATGTTCTTGTGCAACAGAGGTCTCGATTTCCTTTTCTAATTTGTTGCATATATGTATCAACAAAGATTTGACAACAAAGAAATTTGAGAAGAGATCTTTTTTTTGCTAAAAAGTAACAGTCGTCTCCGAAAAGTAGTATTGGAACACTTATGATCAGCTGTCGCTTGCTATTTGCTCAGACCATGTTCACGTTGAATTTTGTTTAGCTGAAATACTGACCATATCATTCATGGTCTTGCTTTTCCCAGGAAGAAATTTGACTGAAGCAGATGATATGGTGAAGGTACATCCTTTAGAGAACCTGAAGAAGTACAGAGGAGGATATGATATCACAAACAAGCAAAACTGGAGTGGAAGTTCCCCCCCCCCCCCTCTCTCTCTCTCTTCTCCTGTCCTCACTTCTCCCCACTTCCAACTCTACGCCTTTGAATGCAAAAGCTGAACTGCTTTTTATGTTCTACGTACAATCTTGTGCAGTCAATAATTTACAGGAATACACGGATATGTCATTGGGGTGTTGTGGCTTCTGTGTGGTCTTGTATACGCAGGGTTCCATCTGGCAACTGCATTTTGTTGTAATGGTAAAAACAGAAGATGAAACACAGATCTCCATGTCAAATGCAATGCTATCTCTGGCCTATTCTTCTGGCAATCTTCTTCACAGTTTTAGCGATGTAAGTCTCTGTAGTACCTATCTCGCTAAAAAGTACAGCCCTGCTAATTCTTTGGGGACATGTATCGACAGACATTGCTTATTTGTATCTTCAGACATTGCTTATTTTTCTTTTGCTAATAGTGGTTTTTTGATATAAAAACTTATTATGGTATTAGTCCAACAGGTTCACAGAGATTTGGCAAGGAAAGCAGTGAGGAAATTGTTTGTGTTGCTGAAGAATAGGGAGAATGCAGACAGCCCTTTACTACCACTCCCCAAGGGAGTTGTTCGTACCTTAGCTTCCCAATTTCCCAGTTCGATAAAGTATGAAGTTGTCTCTCCATTTTTTATTGGAGGCCATACTATGTATTAGTGTTCTGGGACTTGAGTACCGTGTTTAGTAGAAGAACAATTAGGACACACAGGGGATGACTGTGGAGTGTTGCTCAATAAATTTTTCTTCAAATGTGTCATTTTTGTCAGCAATGTAATTAAGTATTTGAGCGATTTATACCAATTAAAATATTTTGTCTTACAGCAATTCAAATTCGAGAAAAGTTTTGTCTTTTTTGTGACTATATTTTTGTCAAATGTAATTTTTTTGTATGCCTAGGACAAGATTGCATCTGACTTACTCCAAAACCATGGAAATGCTATATGAGATCTTTTACACCTATTATCTGTCTAAGTACGAAGAACTATTCAACTAGTTTGTGTTATACTACGAAGACGTTTTTAAGAATCTAAATGATGAAGAATCCTGACATGCATCCACCAATCGAAGACATAATTCGACAATAATTGGCATCCTAAAGTTGCCTGCAAAAACAAGACATATTTAAAGAATCTAAAATTCTGTCTAAATACAATGAAAAGTTCCAAATCTAAGCTTGGTCCCCTTAACATAAATCCCTAGCAGTAGCCTCTGTAGGTCCATGGTGCTAAGTCGTTATGTTGTCCAAACTCCCTTGTGGCAGTATTCCTATCAACAATCAATAATAATCAATTATTTCTGATATCCAAGTTCATATGTAACAAGAACGTAATAAGATTATACCAAATCTGACGCAAACCTACAACTATTGAACAAAATTGCCTTCTCCTTCATCCCTTGAAGCAATACAAGTTGTAAGTTAGTATATACAACTCAAATAGATTATGCAACATGATATAGAATAGAAAAAATCCAAATGGTTAGTTTCATTCCAAAAGATACCTTTTGTTTAACACATCCAGTCCGGTAATGGCTTTTCCCATGACAATAGGCACAAGTTCTTTGTTTTTTTTTTTTTTTCTTCTTTTGCCAATTCAATAGAAGACTTCAACCTCGTAGCAACCTTTGGAAGCCCCTTAGTCTTAGTCTTAGTCTTAACAGGGGCAGTAGGGTCACGTATAGATATATGATTCATATTTTCGACTTGAGAAATACACGTACTTAAACCAACTTGACTAATTATATTGCCACCAATAAGATTCTCCTCGTTCTTTCTTGCAGTTTGCTTTTCCAAGAAACTACTAAGCCATGAATCTACCTCACGTATTTCTGAAGGAGAATTTCTAGCATTTTCAATTGCCTTTGAAAACTTTGCTTGAACTGACCATAAAGTTAAAAGGCTGACTCCCTTTTCAGTTGAATATCTACTGATCTCGTCCATTCTATCGCCAACATCTCCCACCTTGTACCGAGCATTAATTGTCCATCTAGGCAGAATATAGTACTCAGGAAGATCAATTATTTTCTTCTTCTTAAAAATATAAAGGATGTGCTTGCATAATATTCCAGCCGTCTCAAACTTAGCACATGAACAACTTGCTCTGACATCTTCCATTGAATAATAGTAAACTGTTCGCCATTTCTCCTTGTCAACAGTTATCAAACCCACCCTGTATTTTGTAATGTTGGGTTCCTTACTCCATGTTATGTGCGAACAACTAACACTAGCATTCCATTCTTTCTTAAAGATCTCAAATAAACTACGAATATAGAAATCTCTGGCTTTTCGTTCAATTGGATGATCAGAGGATAAGACTGCTTTTGAAGTCGTGGTCTTAAAGTCTTCATCTTCCTCGGCATGCCTTCGATTATAAACTGCTTTGTCATATTTCACAACAAACTCATTCAACATGGTATTAGAATTTACACACCCGTCAAAAAATGAATGTATGCTTTCACTTCATCCACTCGTCGTCATGCCAGCAAAAAAAGTGTCATTGAGAAACGACTTTGCCCAATGTGCACGTAAGTTGTACATGTTTTGGATCCAAAAATTTCCTTTTACGTCGTACTTCTCATTCAAATCTACCTACCCCGCCTCAAAATCTTCAATGGTCTAACTTTTGGTCCAGTTGGTATAGGCTTCATGAAAGTCATTGTAACGAGATCTCAGGGGTTGTAGATGCTCCATACTGTGCTTCTTGATGTGCCATGTGCAAAAACGATGCCGAGTATTTGGAAACACTTTTGCAATTGCATTTTTCATAGCTCCATCTTGGTCAGTGATGATTGCAATTGGGGCCTGTCAAACATGCAACGCAAAAAATGCTCAAACAACCACACAAATGTTACCTCTGTCTCATCCTCTAGCAATGCAGCTCTAAATAATATAGACTGTCGATGGTGATTAACTCCGACAAACGGAGCAAATGGCATCCTAAATTTATTCGTCATGTAAGTCACATCAAATACAACAATATCACCAAACTGTGCATATGATACTCTTGACTTTCTGTCAGCCCAGAAAACACACTTTTGAGAGAACCATCTCTAGCCAAATCCGCAGCATAACTATCATCCAACGTAGCCTTGTCTTGAAAATGTTTATTAATCCATAACATTCTTTCCCTACATTTTTTTTTCTTTCAACACGTATAATACTAGAACATTGTCTTGGAGTTACGTCAACTTCTTCACTGGGCTTCATCGCATTCACAACTCTAGTAATCTGAGAAGGCTTCAAGCCCTCATTATTAAGGTCAGCCACAAGAGACTTGCATATATTTGTACGATGGTACTTACTATGAGAATGATGCTTGATTACTTTTGAGGGAGTAGTAGTGAGGGGATGGTTGTAAATATCTTGAAACTTATCAACAACCCACATTCCAAGCTTCTTTGACAAAGTAACCTGCATCGCCTCACAACCGGTTCTCAAATCCCTACGCCTTTTTTCATTCCCATTCAGTCTCTTATCATCCAGTTTCTTGAACCCCTGCTTATTACACACAAATTGCCTCCTAAAAATTGCACCAGTGGCCATAATCTTGTGCGCATTGTGTATACGAGTACCAAAACCATTTAAAAGGGCATACTGATCGTAGAACTCATACGATGCTTCCTGCGTATCAAATGTTTTTCCGTTCATGTGTTCACTATTAAAATCCTTGAAATTTTATCAATCTCATTTTTTCTAGGTGTCTCAACCTCATCATCGTAACGTGAAAGACCCAAAACATCATAATCATCGAGCACAACTTCATCTGGACAATGATATCATGAATATCATGATCACTCAAACTCACTTTCTCATCAACTTATGCAATTGACTGAATTTTTTGTAACCACGTGTGTCCTTCCCGTGTCGGCCATATAACTGCAGTGATTCTTGTGATGAATTCTTGTGAGTGGTTGTGGCAATTGGTTCCTTGCAGTGGCGGGTCAAAGAGAGTCGGCAGTGTATGACGGGTTACTTGATGTGGTGGGTCAATAAAAGCCGGCAATGTATGACATTTTTTATGATGGTGCAGTGGATAATCTGGGGCAACCGTGGGTGGTATGTCGCCGACGAAAGAGGTCGGCGATTGAAAGAGGGGGGCAATGGCTGAATGGAAAGGTGTGTAGTGTGGTTGTGTACGTGGTTTGTAATGACGGGGATGTGCATAGTATCGCGGCAGCGGCGGGCAGTCTTGTCTCCGGCCAAGAAGGATGGCCGGCGACCGAGCAGTGGATGATGGGTGATCTGCGGCAGGCAGTTGCTTGAGAATCAAGTGGACGCTGGCTAGTTGTTGATGTGTGGGCGCCGGCGATTGGGCCCTGCCAGCGGCTGGGCAGCGACGGGTTGATCTAGAAAGGCGAAAGGTCTCCCTCGGTTAGCAATGGACGAGAGGTTGAGAATCAAGTGGGCGCTGGCTAGTTGTTGATGTGTGGGCGTCGGCGATTGGGCCCTGCCGGCGGCTGGGCAGCGACGTGTTGATTTGATGAACGAGAGCTGGGATATGTTTGACGGGGAGAGAGAGGAAAAAAAAAAAAAGGAACTTCAAACAGAGACAAAACTACGTAGTTTTACTCTCTAACTCTATGCAAGTTGCCTAAAGCTAGCAGTATATTCGTTATCCTCTATATATATATATATATATATGGGGGTCGATCCACATCTACCGGTGAGAAAATAACAATTTTTCCACCGAACCGCAGGTAAGAGCAGCGGTTGGGAAAAAGGCGAACGGACACTGCATTAATGGCGAAAAAGGCATGAGGAAATGGTGAGAAAATGGCGAGAAAATGGTGAAAAGGAGAAAAAGGACACCAACCGCATGAAGAAGCAGCGGTTGGCATTAATATGCCCCTGCCACGTGGCGTCCCCCACCCCTGCCACGTGGCCCAACCCCATGGCCCTTGCCACGTGGCGTCCCCCACCCTTGCCACGTGGCCCAACCGCGTATACAACCCGGGGTTGGGGCGATGGCCCCTGCCACGTGGCGTCCCCCACCCCTGCCACGTGGCCCAACCGCGTATACAACCCGCGGTTGGGGCAATTACCCCTGCCACGTGGCGTCCCCCACCCCTGCCACGTGGCCCAACCGCTTATACAACCCGCGGTTGGGGCGATGGCCCTGCCACGTGGCGGCCCCCCTGCCACGTGGCCCAACCGCATAAACAACCCGCGGTTGGGGGTGATGGCCCTGCCACGTGGCGTCCCCCCCGGTGATGCCCCACCTGGTGTCCTTCCCCTCCTTATTGTGATGCCACGTGGCGTCCTTCCCTCCCCCCATGATGCCCCCCACGTGGTGTCCTTCTGCCAATTTTTTTTTTTTGCGCAGCCTTTGACCGCTCAATCACAGGTTTTTTTTTTCTGTCTTTTTTCTTCTCTCTTCCTCACTTTTTTCTGTCTTTTTTCTTCTCTCTTCCTCACTTTTCTCTCTTTATAATCCCCTCCCCCGAACCCTTCTTCTGCACTCTATCATCTTTACCAACTTCCTTCGTACTTCATATCTCACCTACATAATCTCCACAACAATACAAATCAAAAAATTTTACGCTAGAAGATCGGTGGATAACCGCTAGAAGATCGGTAGATTTTTCTTTAAATACATCAAGTCACAACAAGTAAGTATTTTGAATTTCCTTATAATTCAATGTTAGGTTTATACAAATCAGCGTATTACATTTATAGATTCCAAAATAGCGATTTTTTAGGGCGCCAAATATAGACAGTTTTTCACGAATTTATAAAAAATAGCTAGAGCTAGATTTTGCCAAAATGCAAAAAAGAGACCCTAGTTATTCTTAAAGGATCTGTCTCAGGTAAAAATTTCAGATTTTTCCAAAGACTGGAAAGGGGTTAACTGATACGGGGAACCTTGTAATTCTGCAGTGTAATTTAAAATATCAAGCCAGCGCGATTTCGCGCGAAACTTTTATGAGAACCCTAGGATGTTGGGAAGTTCCATTCCCCAGGAATTCGGGCCATTCCGAAGCCGTTAGCTATTTTTTTGGCCGAACGGCCTTTTAAGCGCTCGATCCGGACACCGGTTCGCGATTTTTAGGCGAAAAATCCGTAAAATACTTTTTAGATCAAGAATGAATTCAGGAAGCTTAAAATAGCATTTTAAAGCACTTTTGATATTTTCTCATGCCAGGGGCATTTTGGTAATTTGCCACCCCGCGATGGGTGTTTTGGTAATTTTACGTTTTGGGGGCGTAATTGGCGCTAGGGGTGAAAACTTAATTAGACAGTTTTTTCACAAATTTATAAAAAATAGCTAGAGCTGATTTTGCCAAAGTGCAAAACAAAGACCCTAGGTATTTTCAAAAGATCTGTATCAGGTAAAAATTTCAGATTTTTCCAAAGACTGTAAAGGGGCTAACTGATACGGGGAACCTTGTAACTTCGCAGTCTAATTTAAAATATCAAGCTAGCGCGATTTCGTGCAAAACTTTTATGAGAACCCTAGGATGTTGGGAAGTTCCATTCCCCAGGAATTCGGGCCATTCCGAAGCCGTTAGCTATTTTTTTGGCCGAACGGGCCTTTAAGCGCTCGATCCGGACACCGGTTCGCGATTTTTGCGCGAAAGATCCGTAAAATACTTTTTAGATCAAGAATTAACTCAGGAAGCGTAAAATAGCATTTTAAGGCACCTTTGATATTTTCCTGATGCCAGGGGCATTTTGGTAATTTGCCACCCCGCGAGGGGTGTTTTGGTAATTTTCCCGTGCCAAGTTTTTCAAACGACTTTTTAGTCCAGAAATGTAAGTAAACCACCTGAAATGTTGTTTTGAAGCTGGTTCGGGGGCGTTGGGGTGATAGTGAACCCCAGGGGCATTTCGGTAATTTGCCGCTCATCGGGGGCTATTTTGCTAGGAAGGATCCAGCTTAAAATTCATACCTTAAAATAACTTTTAGTTCAGGAAAGGGTGTGAGACACCCGAAAACTTATTTTGTTCCAGATGTTCTGAACCTTGTGACGCACCGGCGATGACTGCCAGGGGGTATTTTGCATAAGTAGCGGGTGTTTTGGTAACTTTCCCCCTTTAAAATTTTTCCTGATATATTTGGTATATAATTGACGTAATACATTTAAAAACTTGACTTTAAAGCGGTTTTGAGGTGTTGGGGGTGTAGGGGCCATCGGGGGGTATATTGCTATATAACCACGTTGGCGCTAAATTCAGTGGGAACTAGCGTAATTAAGCGTTCGGAGTGGTGGGAAGTGAGGATTTGTTTTAATACATTGAAATAATGACTATTGCTAATGTGTTGGTAAGCTAGGTTAAAGATCCAGTTATAGTTTTGGAATGTAAATATTATGGACGCTAAGTTGGTTTATAATTATATTTTGTTCTTAGAGGTATGAATTTCAGCCCTGGACCTCATGATACATCAATCCTATACGATGACGATGACCACGTCGCGAGGCACGTATTTGACGGTGTCGATAGGGGTGTTTTGGAAACAATTCAAAGCACAAGGCACCTTGAAGAGTGGGTACTAAACGAGGAACAAATACAGCTATTACACCGTCAAAATTTAACCCTGTTCACCGATTGCGGGAAATGGTCTCGACACGACGATTGCCTTATATCCGCTCTAGTTGAACGATGGAGGAGCGAGACGAACTCATTTCACTTCCGGTTTGGTGAAATGACTGTTACGTTAGAGGACGTCGGATTTATACTTGGAATCCCATGTCACGGCAGACCCGTTACTTTGAACGTGCCGTCTGCATCCATAGCGAATATGGCTATGCAGTATTTTCCGGGAATTCCAAGGGCAGCTCTTACAACAAACGGCGTCAAGCTTAAATGGCTGAGAGAGCAGTACGGCGTGCTACCGGATGAATACACTCCTCAAGATTTCGTGACGTATACGAAGGCATTCCTTCTGTATATTATTGGAGCTATATTACTTCCGACGCATTCGAAAAACACGGTGCATCCGAAGTATATGGTGTTCTTGGAGGATCTTGAGGAGGTATACTCGTATTCGTGGGGTTCAGCTGTCCTTGCGCACCTATATCGAGCACTGCATAAGGCTACGAGAAACGGTGCCAAGTCCATTGCCGCCTGCCTGACTCTATTACAGGTATGAGCATTTATTTTCTTGGTAGGATCCTTAGTCAATATATTCGGGATTAATTACTAATTCCATATAATGTTTGCATTCACAGGTTTGGTCTTACGAGAGGCTACCCATGGGTCGTCCACAACCGTTGGTAGATTCCGATGAGACGTGGCCTAGGGTGTGGGCCTGGGGGCCTACGACCAACCGGAGGAGGAGACGGGTAGACCCTCACCACCATCTAAAGTTCTATCGGGGGAACTAGAGATACTAGATGCATCCCAGGTGACGTGGCAGCCATATGGCAAGGTGATGCATCTGTTGGATGAGTGGTGTTGGCAACTTCCGGTGTCGTACGTGCTGGCAGGTTTGGTTCGGGTGCCGCTCATTCACTTCGAAGAATGTGAGTTTCAGATGCCCGATCGAGCTATGAAGCAAGCTGGCTGTCCACAAGGGATACCAAAACCCGCTGTAGACATGCGGCCATACAGGGGTGGTCGAGGGCCGAACTTCGAGGTGGCTGATGCCTTGATTTTGTTGGGTGACGAGGTGCACCAGTGGAATACCTGGCAGGAAACGTATGATAGCCTTGTATCGCTGAAGCACGACGGCATTAGTACTGAGGAATACTTACAGTGGTTTCTCAGGGTGACGCGCACGAGGGTGAATCGCCCTTCCCAGGTGAAGAAGACATCGTATGCGCCACGTGAGGTCTATGACCAGTTCTGGGCATTGGCCATTGTAAGTCATGCTAGTGTTGTTTGATAATTTATTTGCGCACCTTATCGACCATGCCTGAAATGATTAGCCATATTTTCTATGCATGTTTTTTAGGTTGACCAGGGCATTGAGGTGTTCAAGCAGCTGGAGTCGTTTGACTGGTTTGTCGCGCAGGCTCCTGACAATCTCAAGAGGTCCATTGAGAGGTACAAGACTGAAGTTCAAAACTTTAGTCTTGCGTACCGGGGTTACCAAGGGGAGCCGTCTAGTCGCCCTCCTCCTGACGCGTACGACTATCAGCCCCAGAGTCAGGTGTGGGAGCCGTCTGGTCGCCCTCCTCCTGACGCGTACGACTATCAGCCCCAGAGTCAGGTGTGGGAGCCGTCTAGTCGCTTGCCTCCTGACGCGTCTTCATCGCATAGCTATGAATTCTGGGAGCCGTATAGTCGCTTGCCTCCTGACGCATACGACTCTCAGTGCCAGAGTCAGGTTCCCCAAGTAGGAATCCAGGCCTCGCGCCCAAGCTTTCGGTCGGACAAAGGACAAGCGACGAAGCCATTGAGGTCGGACAAGATGGCTTGGATCGACCGGCACTACTTCGGGCATGAGCCTGTCAATTCAGCAGACTTTCCCCTTGCGACATTCCTAGGTCATGAGGATATCAGAACGTTGGCGCCGGAGACAGATCTTTCAAATTTTGTCATGAACGCTTACATAGAGAGCAACATTTTAACCGTTCTGAATATTTGAAGCTTAACATGTATCCCACTCATTTTGTGGAATTAACGGTGAGAGAATTCACAGAATGGAGGCGAGGGGGCGGCAGGAGTAAGTGGAAACCAGGTCGAAACGTGTTAGGCATGATGAACGCAGACTATCAATGTCCCGCTGCTGATGCGAACCTTATCATTCAGAACAGTTCCACAGATACGATAGCCTAAGGGAGGACGAGCCTGGACAGCTGCTGGCACAGATGTACAACGAGTACATCACTTTAGTGGTTAGTATTTATTTTTTGACCTTGGCTCATAGTATATTGTTCTTGTTTCATAGGCTTGATTCTCGTTTTTATTGTTGGATGCAGACTACTGTCCTCTCGCTAGCGTGCGGACGGCCACAGGGTGACCCTTGGACGGTCGTGATGATAAAGGACCGACCAAAGCAATATAACGGTCACGATTGCGGGATTTACGTCCTCAAGTACATGGACTACATTGCTCGCTCGGAAGTGCTCAAACACTCCTCGTGGACTAGGAAGGATGCCTTGACGTTTAGGTATAGGATAGCCTGGGAGCTGAAAAAGAATGAAGCTAGACGCCTTCATTACCATTATCCTGACGTGCGTGGCTAGCTGCTGTGATGTTACAAAAAACTGTACCAAAAAGAAATGTACATAATTTTTCGCATGCTATGAATTTGGCGCTAAAATGTGCGCGAATATACCTTTCATATGACGCATTCGAAAAAATTACGCGTCTCGCTTTTCGCCGAAATTCATAGAAATGGGCTAACTAGCGTGCATGAGGTGCAATGAGAGAAAAAAAAGTGACAAAAAAAATTATAACTTTTTTCGGAAGCTATCAATTGGGCCTAAAGTGTGCCCGAATAGGCCCTTCCTAGGAAAACCCAAAAAATAATGTGTCTCGTTTTTCGCCGAAATTCTTACAAATGGGCTAACTAGCGTGCCTGAGGTGCAATGAGCGAAAAAAAAGTGACAAAAAAAATTACAACTTTTTTCGGAAGCTATCAATTGGGGCCTAAAGTGTGCCCGAATAGGCCCTTCCTAGGAAAACCCAAAAATTAATGTGTCTCGTTTTTCGCCGAAATTCTTACAAATGGGCTAACTAGCGTGCCTGAGGTGCAATGAGCGAAAAAAAGTGACAAAAAAAATTACAACTTTTTTCGGAAGCTATCAATTGGGGCCTAAAGTGTGCCCGAAAACGGAGTTACCAAAAATATCAATAATCCACAAACCAAATCACAAATTAAAGATTCCACAAACCAAATCACAAATTTAAACATTATAAAAGTTCAATTTATACAACTGAAACATTAACCCTAACACTCTTCCTCATCATCGTCCTCCTCGACCATACTGCCAGGTTCGATACCTAACACTTTATAATGGTTTCTCTTGTCATGATCAGTCATCTTATTACACAACGCACACTTTCGTAATTTTTTTTGACCCGTTGCTTCTTCAATCGGATTCTTCATGCGTATTGCTCGTTTTCGCCCTTTTGTTTGAGAAATAATTGGATCAAAAATGTCGTCCTCCTCACCTTGTAGGTCAGTGCCGTCAATGACTGGCTGTTTGGCTCGATTGAATCTACCGCCTGGAGTCGTCCGAGTAGTCGGAGTGTCCACAGTTTCTGGTAATGCCATCCTAAACTGTGCATGCTTAGCCTTATCCCGTGCGGCTGCTTCAACTTGATACCTGTACCCATCAAATGTCGACGCTGCATCCATTGATAAACCGTGCATGATGTTACAAAGGTGATTATATCGCAGCGACTCAGATTGCTCGAAATCAACTGAAACATTGGGCACGTAAGGAATGTGACCGTGGACTCTATTGGCTTCCTTCGTCCACCGTTCCAAGATATACGGTGGAGGGATTTCACTAGCATTCTTGGCGCTCAAAACCCTCAACGCGTGTCGACAAAGTATACCTTTATGCTCAAACAGTTGACAGTTGCAATTAACCAACCCGGTGTCCTTACAAACTGCTACGGTAAAATGTCGTCTGGTCCTCGGAGCCGACGAAGAGCACGGATTGGCGAAATTCGTCACATTTGTCAAAGCATAAACCTTGATATCTCTGGTGGAATACTCGTGCAACTTTGTCATGCCATATTGATTCGACTTTAGTAGTTCCTCTTGAAACTGTCGAAACATTTCCTTGGTATAGACTTGAGCCGCATGAGCCTCTAAAGGTGAATAAAGTAGTATAGCTCTTTCTTTGCAAACTGTAGCCGCGTCGGCTTCTCTCTCACGGTACAATTGCCTGTCAACGGCTTTCTGCATCTCTAGTACGAACTCCGCTATACTTGAAGACTGGCCTACGTACCCATCAAAGAATGAATTCATAGCTTCGCTTCTCGAGGTCGTAGTCATTCCGGCTGCAAAAAACTTCTTGGTGTAGGCACCGACCCACTGTGTCTTGATCTCATACAACGATTGTAACCATTCATGATTGTGCAAATAGTAGTCATCCATTAACGTGGCCCACCTCTCCTCGAACACGTCTACCGTCAACGATTTCTTCACACATGTATTAAAGTCAGTCTTGAATGACGGATGGTTTGCATATACATTGTGAAGCCGTTCGGGATATTTGTTGCTTATGTGCCATGTGCACAGGCCATGGTGAGTATCTGGAAGGACCTTAGCGATTGCATTTTTCATTGCCAGATCTTGGTCGGTGATGATGGTCTTTGGAGGAATATGATACATTGCTTGAAGCCACGTTTCAAATAACCACGTAAATGACTCCTCCGTCTCATCCCTAAGCAGGGCAAAGCCAAACGAGATTGACTGATAGTGGTGGTTCACCCCGGTGAACGGAGCAAAAGGCATAGAGTACTTATTGGTGCGGTATGTGGTGTCAAACGTCACAACATCCCCAAAATTTTGGTAAGCAGCTCTAGAACGGGGGTCCGCCCAAAATATAGTACTAATGCGGTTCTCATCATCCAGTTGGAGACTGTAGAAAAATCCAGAATTCTCACTCTGAAGGGACCTGAAGAGATCAAGTGTAGTTTGAGAATCACTCTTACCGAAAGACTCTCTCCTCTGAGCACGAAGTTCATTTCGAAGGTCTACTTCGTTGAAACTCAACTTGTCAATCCCCCCAGCCTGGCTTGAGAAAACCCCCATCATCTTAGAAGGTGGAATTTTAGCCTCGGCCATTGTAAAAATCAGTTGTCTGTGTGCCGCGCTTATTTCTCGGTGTTGATGAATTTGACCAATCTTACTAGGGGTCATCAACTGATGATTATGGCTCAACTCCACTCCTGTCACAACCCAATGGTTTTCATTTTTTCGGTGTACTGCATACACATGGGCCTTGCAGCCGGTACCCGGAAATGTGTCCCGTTTTCTTTGTCTTGTTGTCCCTTCGTCACTGATCCGAACGACCGGGGGTACATGCGGTGCTCCTCTATGACACTCAAATAGTCTTGCACAAATTTGATCTGTATTCGCCCGTTTTCTAGTCGTCTTAGTTCTAATACCGAAACCTATCGTTTTCGAATATGCTCTATAGTATGCTTCAACTTCGTCCAGTGTTTGAAAAACTTGACCAACGTAAGGTGGATCAGAACCTTCACAAAAATTATTTCCTCCAGTTGCATCCATATTTATACTGAAATCTAAAAAATAAAAATTATATCATTCTCAACAAGTCATAGAATTAAATAAAAGAAGAATAAAATTTATTTAAACGTAATT